>VHKM01000261.1:1075000-1471139 GCA_007210695.1 Neogobius melanostomus
ATGGTTAGTCTGGTGTTATAAGTGATTTGCCTCAGGTGCACTGTGGAGTGGGTCAGACTGTTTTAATGCAGGCTAACTGATACCATAGAAATGCTTTAGCCTTGCCCTAGCCTAGCGCCACTAGACTCTTCAAATATAAGAACTGCATGAATTTAAGAAAAAAATATCTCCAGACGTCAACAACACTCTGGATAACTAGGAAATGAGGCCCAATGTCAAAAATCCCGAAGTATCCCTTTAAGCTCGTGCATGACGGCACTTCGGACCCGAAGTAACAACTTTTTGAGTGACAGTGCAGGATTGTAGAGGCAGTTGTGGTGAACAGGTCTGGGCTCATTCTACACATTAGGACATTGCTTCAACATGTAGGGGGAGGGAATTACATCATTTTTAAACTCCGTATAGTCCCTTTAAAACGAGTCCTCCCACAACTCCCTCGGCCTCAGGGGAGGTGAGAAACATCGCAATGAAAATTGGTTCGCTTCAAGTTTGTTAAACACACTAAACGTCCGTCAATATGGACACGCTGCAGGTCATTTTGAAGTGCAGAATCTGGAGAATTCAATCGCTGAGTTAGTTTTAACTTCCACTATGGTGTTTTTGATCGTAGTAACAATATGCTAATGCTAACGACAACTAATCAAAGCTGGGACAGAAACTATGATTAAAAAAAAAAAGGTCCACTGCTTTTACAGGATTATAGACCAGACATGTGCAAAAATATCGGTCAAAAATATCAGCCAAGCATATCGGCATCGGCCAATTAACATCACAAAATATCGCTTCTCTCTCTCCCAGACCATACGTCTTTGTAAAGAATTGGAAAAGCGTGTAGTCTGGCCCGGCTGGAGCCCTTACCATGGCCTTTACCAGCTCCTTTTTTTGAGTGGATCACTCATTGACTGAATGTTTTAAATCTCAATCAACACTGACATTGTATTCTTCACTTCCCCAGTCCACCAAATCCAGGTTTTACTCTGGTTAATTACAGGACGAGGCGAAGATTTATCACCACCTTTGGGAAATGTGTCGACTTTGCGTTTTACAAACTTGCCGTGAGCCAGGACTATCTCGAGTATACTGTTTATGCTCGGGCAAACATGGATCCAGCAACTTATCAAGAGAGGATTTTACTTTAGCATTTTTTTCTCAAGTATGTTATGTCGTTATGTTGTTCTCACTTCTAACGCAGTAAATAATGTTTAAACTGTGACTAAAATGCAATATAGAAACAAATGCTTGGAGTACGCACACAGACTGTTACCTCCTCGGCCCTCAGTCTTCTTCTGTCGGGTTTTATGTCTTTGGTTAAAATGCGCACATTAAATATTCATGAGCGCGTCCTCTCATCCGTGAAGCCTCTCTCTCCTCGCTCTTCCCCAAAGTGTTTCAAAGAGAGGGGGAACTTTTTGATTTTCACTGACAGCAGCTAAACGCTGAAAAAGAAGCCTCGGGAAAATGCAGACCCATAAAAAGCGGGACATTTTGTGGAGGGATTTCAAGATGGTGAACTGCCAGTAGATTAAGTACAGCCAATATGTGGTTGAAGTGAGTACAGATATTTAGAGCGCAGGTGAACAGTGATGTAATGAATCATTTTTCAGGATTGCGCATTGCTTAAACATGTACAGTACACTTTTTTGTATGCTTTTAACTCTGTTATAACATTTATCGTCAAAAACATACCTGAGAGTAGAATTTTATTCTCCAGTGAACTTCCATTAGCCAGAACAATAGAAGGCACAGCCACATGAAAGCAATAACATCATCAGCTTTTTACCATCTGAAGAACATTGCTAAGATCAGAGGAATAGTGTCAAAACCAGACTTAGAGAGACTCATCCATGCATTTGTCTCCAGCAGGTTAGACTACTGTAACGGCTCGAGTCCTGACAAGAACCAGGAAATACGACCACATTAGTCCAGTGCTCCGGTCTCTGCACTGGCTTCCTGTCACTCAGAGAATAGAATTTAAAACAGCTCTGCTTGTGTACAAGTCTTTTCATGGTTTAGCACCAAAGTCCATCTCTGACATGTTAGAGCCGTATGAACCATCTCGGGCCCTGAGAACTTCAGGGAGGGGTCTCCTGGTGGTTCCCAGAGTCAATAATAAACACGGTGAGGCTGCGTTTCAGTTTCATGCAGCTAAAATCTGGAACAGTCTTCATGAGGATGTGAGACAGGCCTCAACTCTGACAATGTTCAAATCCAGGCTGAAAACAGCTCTTTTTACCCGTGCATATGAAAACTGAAAGTATTTTATCTGCACTCTTGCCTTTTACTGTAACTGATTAACTTTATGCTGATGTTTTATTGATTGATTTGATCGGTTTTCTTGTAATTTTATGCAACTGTGAAGCACTTTGAATTGCCTTGTGTATGAATTGTGCTCTACAAATAAACTTGCCTTGCCTTGCCATGTGTGGCTTAGCTGAGTCTCGCCCGGATACCTCCTCGTTTGTTCCTTCCTTGTTTCCTGTACCTCCTCTTGTGACGCCTCCGCTGTGCTGCAGGTGTGTGTGTGTGGGGGGAGGGGGAGGGGGGGTTCTTGGTGCCTCTTCCGTGTCTCAGAAGAAGAAATAGGTCTCAAATGGGTCATCATCCGTGACATCAGCTGGAGGCAGGAAGTGATCAAGAGAAATAAGATTAAACTAAAACTAGCGATTTTAAGTGTAAAACTACAACTGAAAAATGTGGTCCTGTTGTGGCTTAAGGTGCAAGAACAAGAGGAATGACATTTGAGACGATAAAATAAGATTTATCTGATATTTCCAAAAAACAGTTAGACATTTGTTTATCGTTACTATGACGACAGCTACAATGGAAATAGATAGGAATCGAGCTTCCCGCCTCCAGCGAAGCCCGGAATGTTTACAAACAATTAAAGGGTCTATAGAAGGCATGTGTGGCTTAGCTGTGAGTCTCGCCCGGATACCTCCTCGTTTGGCAAAGACGTACAGGAGTAGCAGTAGCAGTAGTCAAAGCTTTTATTAAAAAACATTATTAAAACTAACTTGAAATTCTACTCAGTTTCACCTTTTTTTTTTTTTTCTTTTTTTTTTAATCTAAGGCAATTTCAAGTACCCGTACCCCTGGTTGGGAAACACTGGTCTAAAACATATTCATTTGCAGTTTTGAAATTAACCAAATTTTTTTGCTCAAAAGATTCCCGTTTTGTCACTCTCTTATTGCACTTGGTTGAATGCAATATCGATCTAGAAACTGCTGAAACAGTTCGATCTGCCACTTCTCCCCCGCTTGCTCCCCTTTTCTGCACAGCTGTTTCAACAAAGACGGGTAAAATGAAAACACATTGTAAAAAAAAAAAGCTTTTATTTCACTCAGATAGGCTGCAGGAATCATTGCGAGAGAAGCAGAAGAAGTCTGTTCCCGTGTCAGTCCAAAGTCCTCTGTGTTCTCTGTCGGGGCAGTAACAATGGCGCTCTTGTACAAACAGGCTCTGACTCAGAGACTCCAGGAGCAGGAGTTTGGTTGATTATTAAGAGACACAGCTGTGAATCCCTGTGATTTCATCCTAAACGTGTCCGCGGTTCGACTACAGTGACACCTCGTGACCCAAATCCAGATGTTCATTTCAATTTAGAGCAAGAACGTTTTGCTGTTTGACCCTTTTAATTGTTTCATCCTAAAATGTGCTATTCCCGCTCAGTGTTACATGGATCCAAGCGCTGATTTCATTTGATCTGTCTGGAAAGGGCCACTCAAAATGGGCTGGAAATCCACGTTTAGGTTCCAACGCACCAGTGGAAAAACAGGCCGTCGCGCCGCATGACAGTTTGATCAATTTTGCTGAAAATAAGGCAAAGTAATTATGTTTTGTAGATTTTCTTCAGATTTTATCACGGAAAATAGGTTTATGAATACATTTGTTTTAAGGGCTGTACAGTATAAGATTGTCAGATTATTATTTTTCTTTAAAGACGGGGGTATTATGCTTTTTTCAATCACATAGCACCAGTCTATAGCATACTACAATGATGACGTAACCTTCTGTTGGTCTGTATATGCAGTAAATTAAAATAACTGCCTTGAATAAAATTGCTCTCTCAAAATGGCTGTACTGAACGTCTTGAAATAGGCCTCTGTCTCTTTAAGAAGCTTTCCGACACGCCCCCTTCAGCACACTGCTGTGGCATCTAAACAACAACACTGTGCGGGGAGGGGGCTCTGCTGAGCTGAGGAGCAGTGGTTGGTGGCTTGGCTGGTGACGAAAGGTCCAGAGGCGTCTCCAGGAGGTGGGGCGTTCCTAGGAGGACTGAGGCATAGCTACACCTAAAATGGCTGCCGTCTTAAGTTTTTACTGATTACTCAAAAATATGTGAATGAGCCAAGGCAACACTCCAGGCATGTGTTTAATGAGGGAATGACATAATAACATGATATAAAGCTTGAAAAGATTAAGATTTGGGTAAAGCCAAACTGGAGAAAATGTGCTCAGTTCAGATGGGGGTTAAAACAAGGCCAAAATGGAAGAAAAATTACAAAAAAAAGTTGTCCTCTGTCTTGTAAAATCTGAAATAATCGCTTTACAACCTGCACTTCAGCCACAAAACAAGTTCAAAATGCCCCATAAAACATTTACCTCATAGCCTTAAAAGTGGGGGCAGATGTTAAAGGCTTTTTCTGTCTTCGCCACAACCCGTTTTCCTCTGTCAATATTTACCTGACATTTTCCACCGTCTTCTCTCCCCCCGCTGTTAGTCGGAAAACAACTCCGCAGCAAAACACCGTGATTTAAATCGTTTCTTGGTGACACTGTTTTTTTTCCTCCTTATTTTTTATTTATTTATTTTCCCTTTCGCGGCGTGTGCTAAAAGAGTCAACTCCGTCGTGCCGAGAGACAGACTGCGAAGCTTTTCAGCGCGTTTTCCTTCGGGAGTGAAAGGGAAAGAAAAAAAAAAAACAACATCCCAAGACGCCCGTGTTCGAAATGTGTCGGGGTTGGCAAATATTTAGACAGAGAACATTTTGATAGCAGCAGCAGCAGCAGCGGGAAAGATGCAAGGTGTAGAGCAAAATGAATGGTAGAGTTGTACCTGGGGTTATGTGAGGATAGACAGACCATTATTGCATGTCTGTTGTACTGAGAACAGGAAGTTAGCATGAACGCTTAAGCGCCTTCTTAGACGAATATTTGTTATATTCAACACCACGCTTTTTATGGCATTGTGTGACAGTTTCACACACATTGAGGACTATCTTGCATTTTGTTGCTATACAAGGCGAGACGCTGCTGGGTGAATAGGGAAAAATGTTTCTTTTAGAGATACCAAGTCGAAAGTTTAGTTGAAGATTAACGATAGAAATATAAGAAAAATAATGTTTTGCAAGTTTTCTGCAAAACATCATCAGTTAAAGTCAAACTCCTATCCGTGTCATATGTGCGAGACACAAATTACAACAGCAACTGGTGCCAAAGCATTTATATATATATATATATATATATATATGTGTATATATGCATTTATATTGCTATTTACTTACAGTGGGAAGAAAAGTACGTACACTGTTTGGAATTTCTTACATTTCTGTCTAAATTGGTCACTAAATGTGGTCTGATCTTCATCAAAATCATAAGAATGAGTAAACAGTGTCTGCTTGAACTAATACTACCAAGACATTTACATGTGATCATATTTTTATTGGCCATAACATGTAAACATTCACAGGACAGGGAGGAATAAGTAAGTACACCGCCTGAATCTCACTGAACTGCAGCAGTTTTGTAAAGAGGAATGATCCAAGATTCATCCTGATCGTTGTGAGCGTCTAATCTGCAACTACAGAAAAGCTGTTATTGCTGCAAAAGAAGAATCAAACAGCTATTTAATACAAAGGTTCACTTACTTATTCCACGCTGTTGTGAATGTCTCAGGTTTTTCTGCAAAATATCTTGTTGAACTTGTGATTTATTTTTTCTATTGATGATAGCACATTGTCCAGGCCCGGAGGCGACAAAACAGCCCCACTCATGATGCTCCTGCTCCAGACTTCACAGTGAGGATGTCGGTGTGCTGTTCCATTTGTCCTCCACACATGACGTTGTATGTTCCCCATCAAAAAATTCAACTTTGGGTTAATCAGTGCACAGTATATTTTGCCAGTAGTGCTGTGGAGCACCCAAGAGCTCTTTCACAAACCAAAGTTGAATAGTTTGGGAGGAACACACAACGTCGTGTGGAGGACAAATGGAACAGCACACATCAAAACCCTCTCCTCACTGTGAAGTCTGGAGCAGGAGCATCATGGTGTGGGGCCGTTTTGTCGCCTCAGGGCCTGGACAACGTGATATCATGAATAGAAATAATAATTCACAAGTTTATCAAGATATTTTGCAGAAAACCTGAGACATTAAGTAAGTGAACCCCTTGGACCATTCCTCTTTACAAAACTGCTGCAGTTCAGTGAGATTCAGGCGGTGTACTTACTTATTCCTCCCTGTCCTGTGAATGTTTACATGTTATGGCCTATAAAAATATGATCACATGTAAATGTTTGGGTAGTATTAGTTTAAGCAGACACTGTTTAATCATTCTTAAGATTTTCATGAAGGTCAGACCACATTTAGTGACCAATTTAGGCAGAAATGTGAGAAATTCCAAACGGTGTACTTACTTTTTCCTCCCACTGTATGTGGTTATGTGACTTCATTTTATGGCTATTTTCAATTAAGAATTACATTAAATACAGTGTCAATATTTTGTCTTTTTAGTTCAGTATTGGGAGCCTAAGGGATGAAAGTTTTAGATACTTTCGTTATTAGGTCAAATTCACAACAAAGACAGAGGTCGACTTTTGCCAATGTGCCGTAAACACTGTTTGACTGTTTGGCAGCCTTTGAAAAGCGGCCTTCATTTTTCCCTCTTGATTATTATTCAAAACTAATTAATCACTTTCTGCTTTGAAAAGGAGCATGCATTCATTTTGGCACCAGTTGCTGTTATCATTTTAGTGCCAAGTGTCTCGCACATATGACACGGATGGGAGTTTGACTTTAACTGATGACGGCTTTTATGTGAAAGTTGGATGCGACGTTCTAACATTTTTCCCACGTTGTTGATGTCGTCTCTGGATTCGAGGCGAAGTGGTTTCAGCGTGTGACGTCTGAGAGGCCAAACGATGCCTTAAAGGTATATGCTTTTTCATAAGAGGGACGTTTGTTTACTCCCTTTGCTTTGACATAATGTGTTCACAGACAGAAGAGAAGCACTAATAATTCATAAATCTGGTTGAATTTTGGAGACACACTGGAAAAAGAATAATCATCATAAATCTACTTGATTTAAGAGATTCAATCTAAAGTTTGAGTCGATTTGGTCTGATCTTAGATGAGATAAAGCCCCTTATTGCCAATGGAACAAGTACATTTTTACTTAATTCAGATTATTTAGCATCATTTCAAGTGAAAAAATAATAAAAGTAAAATATAATTTGTCTGATTTCAAGTGGGATTCATGCTCGTTCCATTGGCATTAGCATTTTTATCTGATCTTAGATTAGTTCAAACCGACTCAAATTCAACATAAAGAACCTTTATTCAAGCAAAGTCATTTATGTAATTTAAGATGGTAATTTTTCCAGCGAATCAGAGTCAAAGCGAACGAAAGACAAAGTCATACATGAACACACTGAATAAAAGGCCATTATTTGGTGAAACAATGTACTGTAGTTTCTCACTCATCCAGGTAGTTAATTAGACTCAAACAAAAGGGTGAATCAAGACAACTGGACTTCCTTTTAAAAAAGAGCTGACGATTTCGCTGCCCATCCAGACAGCTTCCTCAGACCTGTTGTCTCTGGTGACCACACCCACCAGATATAGACGCGGTGGGCGTGGATGGTGAATACCCGGTGACGGCAGATGATTATTTGGTGAAATTATATGAAATTAGCAACAAAAACCTTTGATTTATAGCCGTAATTAAAGGGGGGTATTATGTAAAATTGACTTTTTCAAGCTTTATATCATGTTATTATGTCATTCCCTCATTAAACATATGCCTGGAGTGTTGCCTTGGCTCATTCACATATTTTTGAGTAATCAGTAAAAACTTAGACGGCAGCCATTTTAGGTGTAGCTATGCCTCAGTCCTCCTAGGAACGCCCCCACCTCCTGGAGACGCCTCTGGCTGGTGACGACCAGCCAAGCCACCAACCACTGCTCCTCAGCTCAGCAGAGCCCCCTCCCCGCACAGTAGTGTTGTTTAGATGCCACAGCAGTGTGCTGAAGGGGGCGTGTCGGAAAGCTTCTTAAAGAGACAGAGGCCTATTTCAAGACGTTCAGTACAGCCATTTTGAGAGAGCAATTTTATTCAAGGCAGTTATTTTAATTTACTGCATATACAGACCAACAGAAGGTTACGTCATCATTGTAGTATGCTATAGACTGGTGCTATGTGATTGAAAAAAGCATAATACCCCCTCTTTAAGTTTAAGGTTATGGTTATGGTGCTTTATTTGTTATTATGCAACAACTGTACAACGAAATTTGTCCTCTGCATTTGACCCATCCTTCGACGCCGCTGGGATGTCCCATGAGGAGGATTATATTATGTCATCCAGTATGGCGCACACATTAGGCGGTTTGTTATGTCGTTATATATATCTCTTTCAGCAAAACTTGGTTATATTCCTTCGTAACTGAACTAAGTAGATTTGTTCCTGCACTTTGAGGGGAACAGGTTAAAGAACAGAACAAGTGTTTCAACAATTTATGGATTATTTTCACACAGCAAAGTTTCATATTGTCTTAAATCTTGGCATTACACTTTGTGTGTTTGCTGTATTGCTATACCGATGGCAGCGTGTCATACAAGGGGACTTTAAACATATTTATCACACACCAATGAAGTCAAGCCAAAATCGGGTCCATGTGGATGTTTTTTCTACAGCAAATTGTTCAGTAGAAGCGAAAAACACGTAGCTGACATTAGCATATGTAGCATGAAGCTAAACTTAGCTTCCTGGTTAGCATTGTCTGTTTTTCAAGTATTTTGGGGCTGTTTAACCACTTTGCTCCTCTTCATGTCTCTGTATCTTATATAGTAAAAACATATTTATAATTCAGCATTTGTTAAAGTAATGGTGGAGAAATGGGAGAAAGTTCAGTTTTTTCTCTTCTTCATTTTCCCTCTCTGGCTGCTTCGAATATGACCGTTTATGGGCAGTTACAAAGATGCCGTCTGTATCTATATATATCAGAAAATGTACTATATCAATCAAGTTTACTTGCCACTTTAATAACTCCAGAAATCAGGTCATGATCCAGTTTGTGCGTGTGAACAGAGCCAATGATTTAGTGTAACCTCGTAGTAGTTAATGAGTAACCCTGTGTAGCTCTATAGCTTCTTCTCCCTCATGTGCTGATCCCACACTTCCCCTCTCACCTCCGGGACTGAACAGCGCTCTCTGGGATCCCAACTCTTCCCCTTCTCTTCACAAGAAACCGCACTGAATTCCTGGGCATTACCAGAGCTTTTCGGGCGACCACCCCCCATGTCTCCGCTGCCTCCGCCGGGCTGGAAGTGAGGGCTTGAGGTCAGACTCGGATGACAGCCTAGATTGCTTTGGTCGTCTCGTTTAACCCAAGCTTCCTGCGGTAACTATCGCTTGTCACGTCGGGCGAAGTCAATGTGGGAGCGAGCTGATTTTCTGGACAGGGTTTGTAGAGAACACAAGTCTCTGCTCACTGAGTTTACTATAGCCTATTGACTTATCCTTCAATGAAAGACGAATAAACGATAAATTGTTGGCCTCAATATTTATCGTCTGTGACTAATGTGATACATAAAGTAAGTTATGCTTCATTGCATCTCAAATTCATTGTGGAATATTTTAAGATGAAGTACTTTTCGAACAAAGCTTCACTGTCATTTTTTTAGCTTTAGAGTTAGTGTCTGTGGCATTATAAGGTGTTCAATAATATGAATTTTCTGCCCATAGTACATCGAAATTTCGGTTTTGTTTTCGTGACAGGCCTACATACACTGCCTGACCAAAAATAAAGTTCTCACCTGGATTTGTCTAACTGTTCTGGGTTGCTGCAGTTGTTCAGGTCTAGGTTCAGCAACACTATGGGCACTGTGAGATCTTGCAGGCGGACGATCTGGCCCAATATGCCCAAAGATCATTGCAATATCCTGAGTAAGTTCAAACTGCTCAGTTTTGACAATATAATTCTATACAATAATCTAAGAACTATATTCAAAATCACTAATAATACAGCTCCGCCACCACTGAAGAACTTTGTCAGACTTTGTTCTGAGCAAAATACGGGAGCCACTCGGTCCACTGCAAATAAAAACTGTGTAATCCCAAAAAGATCCTCGGCCTTTGCACAATGTGCCTTCTCATTTCGCTCCATTAAACAGTGGAATGAGCTTCCAGACTGTCTGAAACTGTCTGTAGATTCTAATAGTTTTACTCGAAATTTGAAAAAGTATATTTTAGATCATCAATCGTGTCAGCATTGATGAATGTATTGTAAATTGTAGGGATTGTTTATATGTTTTTCTAGAAGTGTACAGAAAACTCATGTATTTTATATAGTGATTTTATTGTAGATTAGATTTATAGATTGTAATGTTTTTTGTACTCACCTGTCCAGGGACTGCAGATGGAAATAGCTACTTTGCTAAATCTGGTACAAATCATCTCTTCTTTTGTAAAGGCTAATGGTTTTGTACACTGTCCCTGTTTCAATAAACAATAAACTAAAAAAAAAACTAAAAAAAACTAGATCAGCTGACGACCTGAACATCTTGAATGACCAGGTTATTCCATCAATGGGTTTCTTCTTCCCTTATGGCATGAATCTTCGGGGTGTGCTGGAGAAGGCTTTGCGCAGGTCACGCTCTCCCATCATCAGGACAAGATCTTGGTGAATAATGGATGTTTGACATTGCAGAAGTTTACTGAAACAGCAAATGTGTGCTGTCATCAAAGCTAAACGCGGTCTAACAAATATTAGAGCGTGTGACTGTTTGGCAAAAGGTTCTTATTGTGTGATTTGTAGTTTGGGAAGAGATGGAGAGGGCATGGAATCACATGGTGCTACTTTGTGTAACATTTCACCCGCCCAAGGGCCAAGATGTTAACTCCCATGAGGTTGTAAAGTGATGATTTTGAAGTCTTTATGTTTAACCAGAGTTTACCATCATACACCTGTGCAATCTTTGACTCTTGTTCACCGGAATGTGTTACTGCCCGCTCTACAACCTAATGGGACTCAACATCTCGGCCTTTTGAAGAAGACACATGGACAATTATTCGCCTTAAGTACAAAAATGTCCATATTTCTTTCAGTACAGGTAATATTCTTGGTGGAAAAATATCATGGAACACTGCCTTCAATAGATGTTTCTAGTTTAAAATTGAAACTGTTGCTATATCAGGGAAAATCCCGTCCTCTCACGACTCTGTGTTGATTGGAATTGATCGGCGGCGACCGAACTGGCTCTTTCGATGGAACTTGCCCGTCTGTAGTTTCCTAAAGCTATTGAACAGATTGCACCGGTGGTTTTGAGGCGGTGGCTGCTTTCTCCAAGTGATTTCCCACAGGCGTCAGAGAAGAAGCCGCTGTAGTTTTACCTTTCACGACGGCGGGGAGAGTTGACCTAGTGAGTAATTGTGACAAATGAAGCTTAAGGGGAGCCGAGGTTGGCTTTTTCCTCAATGGTTTGGGGGAGAAAAGGAGAAGACAGAGACTCAAAGGCAGAGAGGTGAGATAAAACAGAACATCAGCAGCTTGTTTTTTTCGAGAATATTATGTGTATATGTTTCCTTAACAAATAGAAAGTTACTTGGTGTATGAAAATGGCCTGGATTCATATTACATTTTACCATTTTCTACCAACTTAAAGCCATAGCTGACCAATATGGCTGACTGAAAGAGCTGTGACTGCCAATTTGTGTGGGCAAACGTACATCACACACATATTAGGCCTTTCCCACTGGCAATTCCTACCGTGTAGTCGAGTGTCTCCACCAGTCAGACCAGGGTCAAACAGGGTTTAGCCAGGCACAACTTTTGGGACCGAGTTCAGCCCGGGGCCAAAGCGCTAAACTGATACTAACGTGACGTGAACATACTGCTGGCTTCTGACTGGACGAGGAGAGAGGACAGCCTTTACCAAACAGGCAGGTCATACTAGATTTAAAGCAGTACTAAGTGACTTGTTTACCTTTCCGTAGTCCCTCTGGGGTAATACAAGTGTTAATGGGATGATTGGGATTGTCTTTCATCTCCCCCTGGTGTCTCTGGCCAGAAAACCACAATTGCAACTTGACTGCCACCGGGTCAGAGCAGCAATACACGCTAATGGAATCACGAAGAAGAAGCTAACAGGCTAACGGGCAAAGCTAACTGCGGGCTAGCGCCACTTAAACAGTATTTACAGCCAAGTTTGAGTGAAAAAAATTATCTCCATTGTGTAATTGGATGTACAAAATCCCTCTCTCCCTTTGTCTTTTCTGTCAGTGTAGTATTTACTCTCACGGACAATTAATAAGTAAAAGGGTGCATGAGTTACTTAGTACTGCTTTAATATCTCACAGCATCATATCGCTGTTGAAAAAGGTGATTTTGCCGATGATAGCATTTAGCACAACTTTAGCTAGTGTTAGCACAACATTAGCATGTAGCTTACCTCAAATTTGTCTTTTAGCTTCTTCTTTCCTCTAGTATTTGCCTTGGTACCTCTGAATAATTGTCCACATTGTTCTCATCACGGCTCACAAAACCTTTCATCACCGTCCTGTTGTTCCTTCACTAATGTGTATTCTAGCGTTGCGCATCCGTGGGAGCGCTACTCACAATGAATGAGGTCCATGCTAAATGTGAAAAACCATGCCGTGTCGTGTACTGCGGCCAAATAGTGCTGGGTTGAAGTGTACTTCATGGAAAATAAATCAATCAACAGGTATGGTAGCACGGTGCTGTCAGCATGGTCGGCACCACACTGACATTGTGCTGATAGCTGTTAAACTGACTTATAACGGAGTAGAGTCTGTTAAATAACCAAGACATAAACACTCCTAATACCCTGGTAATAATGAGTGTTCTTGAAAGCTGTTGTAACAAGTGAATTTCTCTATAATGAGATCAATAAAGTCTTATCTTATCTTATAACTGTTTGTACAGGACGACTACCGATTTGCATGGAAGTTTTCATATGCTTACACGCTACTGTTCGGTTCAGTTGGCTATTCATAGTGCATTATGTTCCACCTGTAAGCAAGACAACCATTACCATTTTAGGCTTAGACCAGGGGTGCCCAAACTTTGTGTCTTCGAGGGCCAAAATGAAAAAGTGCTTGTGGGTCGCGGGCCATGGCGATGTGAACCGTTAAGCACATATAACTGCAAATAATAATAGTTACTTTATTTTATTTGTTGGCAGCCTATACATTTGCATTTGATTCTATCTATGCAAATAACATGCTACATTAAAACAAATGTTAATATGGCAAAAGCCTAGTTTTAGTAGAACAGAACAATTGTAGCAATACAGTGCAAAATGTGAACAACAGCAACACTTGTATCTACAGCACCTACAGTAACTTCATTCATTTGGTAACTCAAAGAAATTGCCATATTAGATCATTTTGAAAGTGTCAGTTCAGCATCAATTCTTTTATAAGTCCATTTTTAACATGTACCTTTGCTGATGTCAACAAACTTTGCAATAAAAGTTAGAAAACTGGGAGTTAATATGCTACAACACTCTGTGATTGATAAACACCCAGACACCACAGCAGTGTTTCCTTAAAGTTGTGAAACAGCGCCCCCAATTTGACGCCTGTGGCCAAAAAGTGTACTGCATCCATATTTACCATTGAGAATGAATGGAGAGAGTTGGTATTAACCAGATGTGGCGCTAAAGTAGGTCACTCTCTGGCGGGCCAATGGAATTGTTCATTTCACGGCCCCACTTTGGGCACCCCTGGCTTAGACCTAATCAAGCTTCATGTTTCAATCTGTGGCTGTGTCAGTCCATCCTGAAACTCTTAACTCATAAAAGCAAAGTGTAGCGTGGTGCCTTTGCAAAATGTCTTGTGTCTGTATACAGTTTCAGATTTTTGGATTATAAAGTATTAATCTATATATAGCTATCTGTATTTGTGGCAGTAGAAATCCCTGTTGCTCAAACTGACAGTAAAGTACCAGTATCGACAAAATGCAACATACCCAGCCATATTAGCGACCATTGTCAATATGGCGGCTTTAATGGCATGGAGTTTTTGTCTCGGGCTCGGCAAAAACCAAGAGAGTGATTCATGCCGTGAGCTTTCATGTAACTTTAGTATTTCAAATGTTTGTGTTGGATTAAAAGCAGTGGTCGGCGTTTTCTAAAGGGAAGAATGGCACTGCAGCCCACAGATTCTTTGCCAAAATGAGTGTCTGTGATGGTTCTACGTTTGCTTCTTGCTTACAGTAGTTATTGTCGTGTTAAAGTCTGCCTTTATATAGCAGCGCGACATTTCTTTCTTACTCGTAGCCCCCCCCAGTGCATCTTGGCAGGATCGCTTCACACTATAATCATTCATTTCGCTCAATGCGACCGCTGTATTTACCGGGACTGTGAAAACGCTATAGGAGAAAGTGTCTGGCTGAGAGAGAGAGATTTTTCTCGCGGGCTGAAAGGTTAGCGAGGGAGTCACGCTGCGACGCCGTTCAATTGGTCACAGTGAGGAAATGAAGTCGCCAAAGTGAGGCTTTACATGAAGAGGCGGAGAGAGGAGCGCGAGTGTCGCTCTCTGGTAAAAATGCTGCGTTAAAAGTAGTCGAGCGGCTGCACATATGGAGCTCTGTTCGGTCCTTGGCGTTGTGGGTTTGAGTCTCGACTGTGACAGAAAATGTGGATGTTTTAAAGCAAACTTTTGAGCAAAAATCTGTGCACTGAAAATTGACAGAAACTTTCGGCAAAACCTGTAACTATGTTTTGAATAATATTCTTTGTGTTTCGATACATTTCTGGGAATCAGGGGCGGATCTGGGGTGGCCTAGTAAAGGTCTTGCCACCCCATCTGCCACCATTGATGTCAGGTTTGGAAAAGTCTTCCAGGTTTTGTCCTTGTCTGGAACTGTCTACATTCTAGTGTAGTCATCAACCTGACACTTTATCAATGCATTGTTTCAAGGACTAGTTGTGGAATCCAGATCTTCAAAGCCTGATTCATTTAATAGTTTTATTGTGGCCGTATAACCACTCACTTATATCACTGTCAGTTAGTACTTTTGGACAGGACTAAGAATTATAGCAACGTTATAGCTAAATAAAGAGCCAGGCGCAAACTGAGATGATGATTTATTTTATTGTATTTATTTATTTTTTTACAAAAGTTTAAATTTCAGAAGAGTTACTTATATTATGGACAATGCTACTATTTGTATTTTTGGGAGGCTCAGCAAGCACAACTTAAGTACCCCCGCTATAAACATTCCATCTAACCATCCATCCATTTTCTCCCACTTGTCCATTGCCGGGTCGTGGGGGCAGCTGTTGGAGCTGCCCAAATCACATTGCACCAGCCCCTATGGCTCCTCCTGCAGGTGGTGGGTCCACAGAAGGACGGCCTCATGGTTCTAACCGGGCCTGTTGGTCTCTCATAAGGGGCTTCTGAACCGCTCTATTACCTGTCACCTAAGACCCATAGAAATCCTGCCAATGAGCCAAAACATCCTTGAAAAAAATAAATGATAAATACATTTAAAGTAAAGAAAGTAGTTGCAATACCAGACAGTAGAAGCGTATTAAAAGTACACTGGAAAAAAATACCATCTTATCTTAGAAAAATGGCTTGACGTGTGCTTGAGATAAGACTTCTAATGCTGATTTTGAGTTTAGGTTTGGACTCGTCTTGAAATAAGATTGCCTACGGAACAAGCATTAATTCACTCAAAATAAGAGAAATTGACTTCAATTTCTCTTAAAATTTGAAACTTGAAATGAGACAAAAAACTCAAAGACAAGAAAAATCTGTCTCCATTGGCAGTCTTATTACAAGACGAGTCCAAACCTTCTGAAAAGCAAAACAATTTCTGATCTTTCAACCACTTTTAAGTCATTTTGCCTATGATAAGATTTCATTTTTTCCAGTGTACCTAAAATTTCACAAACGATTTGATCTGTCATCGCGTGGGCACATCATTTGGTAATCTGTTTGAAAGTGAGTCAAGTTTATTCCAATATTTTGACGTCCTCGAAGTGCTTCACAAGAGGCAATAATACAAAGAATCAGAATTAAAGAGGGGGTATTATGCTTTTTTCAATCACATAGCACCAGTCTATAGCATACTACAATGATGACGTAACCTTCTGTTGGTCTGTATATGCAGTAAATTAAAATAACTGCCTTGAATAAAATTGCTCTCTCAAAATGGCTGTACTGAACGTCTTGAAATAGGCCTCTGTCTCTTTAAGAAGCTTTCCGACACGCCCCCTTCAGCACGCTGCTGTGGCATCTAAACAACACTACTGTGCGGGGAGGGGGCTCTGCTGAGCTGAGGAGCAGTGGTTGGTGGCTTGGCTGGTGACAAAAGGTCCAGAGGCGTCTCCAGGAGGTGGGGGCGTTCCTAGGAGGACTGAGGCATAGCTACACCTAAAATGGCTGCCGTCTAAGTTTTACTGATTACTCAAAAATATGTGAATGAGCCAAGGCAACACTCCAGGCATGTGTTTAATGAGGGATTGACATAATAACATGATATAAAGCTTGAAAAAGTCGATTTTTACATAATACCCCCCCTTTAAGTGTAAAATCTGCATATTTTAGTCTTTTCTAAAATGCCTTCACAGTTATGTACAATGTGTATTTAATTTAAAACATGATTATCATCGCACTGCCCTGTTCGTCTTGTCTCTCACTTACTTTGCTCTGTGGCGTGAAGCTATTTCTGACTGTTACTTGCTGGGGGGGGGGGGCAGGAAAAAAATCAATAAACCCTGCGAGTCTTTTCCCTTTGAACCTTGTCTTCCTGCCCCTCTGAGTCCGCTCATGTGTCACAGCTGCAGACAGGCACAATTTAGACACATGGCTTCAAAAACACAAGTGGAAGCCCTCGCGGACGAGCTAACCGGGCTTATCGCCGCCTCTGTCCATTAGCCGTAAGAGGGCGAGTGACACGGTGTCTTCGGAGGAAATGGGTTCGGCTCCCAGAAGGGTGCAGACAGGTGATTCTCATCTTTTTCTCCAGGTTTGTGACAGTGAAGGCTCCATCGAATGAAAAAGAAGTCCTTCGCTGTGAAGTTGTAAATGATCAGGAGGGCTGCGGAAATGTGAGAAAATGTTGCGATGGCCAATACGTGCCGTTAATTGTTACTTGTATATTGTGGCTGGGACTGAACTTTTGGAAGTTACCTCGTGGTTTTGTTTTGTTCTCGCCTCATATCAAGGGCCAAATCGATTTTTATAAAGCTCTCCAAGGTCCTTACAATTTAGCGACATACATTCTAGCATCCATACAACTCTGAGGTAGGACTGAACATCAGTGAACATATTCATGTCAGACTCATCTATGCGATGGCTGGAATTGTTTATCTTTGTTGAGGCGTCTGATGTCAGCCCCCAGTGATGATGATGCTACTCGAAGCTGGTTTACAAGTTTGGGTCAGTCTTGTGAAAGCTGCTTGCCAGGCACCTCCGAAAAAGAGCATTCATTTTATCCAAGCCATTTGTCCTTTCAACTCCTGGAGTTTAGCATGTTTCGAGGTTTAAAGGCACTCCAGATTTGCCTTCTTCATCACGGCCAGCCTCTCTCCACATACTGGGCACACTGGCTCGCCTTTCACTTTGACAAAGAAGAAATCATTTGTCATTTTATTCTGGAAGACGCGGCATTCAAGATCCATCTTTTCTTAGCGGTCGCCATGATGCAGCACTTCTCAATCAACTGCCGTGTGAGTTCCCCCAAATGGAAAGCTGTGGCTACAATAATTGGTTTATTTTCACATAGTAATAACAATATTCGCATGATTCCATCTGGTTTAAAAATGTGATGGAAGGTTACAAATAGGCCTCAAGGGGCTTAACTGGTGGCAACCGCTATAATTTTCAAACTGAGGTCAAAAACACATGTATATGTAAAGCATGCAAGTATTTGGCTTGTTGCACGATGTCGCTATGCTAGGTCCTCTGACCTGATGTTGTGAGCGCCTGTACTTCCTGTACATATTCATTTCTTCATCCTATTTTCTAAAGATCATGTGGTGGACAGTGAGTTCCTGTAGATGATCACTTACTGCATGTTTAAAACTGTAAATGCTTCGATGTCTGTTTATAAAGGTTGGATAGTTTGTCTTAAAGCTAAAGGCTAACAGGCAATTAAAAATGTAATATTTACATCCTACAGCGCATTGTTAACACAAAGTAAGTGATCATCTAACAGGAACTCACTGCCCACCACAGAATCTTTGGAAAATATGATTATTCAAACGGGTCTAAGCTAGTCTTCATAGAAATGAATAAGGACAGGAAGTACGGGTGCTCACAACTTAAGGTTAGCGGAACTAGCATAGCCACAACATGCAACAAGCCAAATGTGCACAATAGAGGATTAGAAATACATCCAAGTTGCAATCATTCAGGAGCAGGGATTTCAAAGCTTTTCTAAAGTTGGTGAAAGCTCTGTGGGAGGAGTTGGCAGAATAAATGACTGAGTGTGGTGTGAATGGATAATGACTACAGTGGTGGCACTTTGAGAAACTTGATAACAACGGCTTGAAAAGTGCAATACAAGTGTAAGCCAATGTTATTTATCACTATTTAATCTCTACACAAGTATGATATTTTGTGTAACATTGATCTGAAAATTGGTTTCTTCTTTTTAAAAACTGCAATGAGAGGGTTCCCCAAATTCGTGCAGCATGTGGTTGTTTTTGTCATTTCAAAACCAGTGGTCCTCCTATCCTCCGCCGCTCGTCTCTCTTCTCTGCTTCGGCGAATACACCTCAATTTCTCTGCGCACGCCCACGGGAGTATCCTGGACTCCTCACTCCGGCAGAGAGACACACGGGGGAAAGAGGAAAATAAGAAACAACTCCCCTTTGCTCGCTTTGAAACAAGATCTAGCGTGTGGCGAGGAGGAGGAGGAGGAGGGGGAGGGGGAGGCGGTGGGATATATATTGGAGCCATCAATTCATGTAAGCTGCAGAAACAAAGCTTTAAAAGGGAAATTCAGCCTCTGCTAAGCGTGTTTTTTAGGTACGGTCATTACTTAGCGGCAATAAAAGTGCCAAAAGAGCGCAGGCGGCGTGAGACGGGCAGTAAAAATGTTACTTAAGCCTGACTCGACACACCTGTCTGCGAGATATAAGGAGAAAATGATACAGAAGTTTACTCCATGTTGGATGGCTGAACGTTTTCGGTTAACTCAAATGGTAATCTGGTATATGCTTCTCATGCATTATGTCCTGTTTGGTCTTCCTCTACGGCAGGTTTGCTTTGTGGCGGGACAATTTTCTTCCTTATCAAAAGTCCCAAAGTAAAGCCCCACTTTCTCCAAATCCCAGTGTTGTGCATTATATCTATCCTCCTAATATGGGTTTTGGGGGTGTCCTCGAAGGGATGATCAGAGGATGAGGAGAGTGGATGATCATGATGACACTTCTGCAGATTGTGGTGGAATTGGTCTGTCAAAAGCCTGTCAACCTTCATCCCAATGTCCAATACTTATTTTCAATAGCCTACCTATTGACCAAAATGAGCTTGTTGAAATAGCTTACTAATACTTACAGTTGTGCTCAAAAGTTCACATACCCTGGCAAAAATTGTTTTGACTATTTTTCAAAGAATATGAAAGATAACACAAGTTTTTTTTTCACTCATGGTTAGTGGTTGTTTGAAGCCATTTATGTCGAAAAGTACCAAAATGACCCTGAGCAAAAGTTTACATACCCCAGTTTTTAATACTGTGTATTGCCCCCTTTAACATCAGTGACAGCGTGGAGTCTTTTGTGGTCATTGTGGATGAGGTTGTTTATTTTTTCTGATGGTAAAGCGGCTCATTCTTCTTGGCAAAAAGCCTTAAAGAGGGGGTATTATGCTTTTTTCAATCACATAGCACCAGTCTATAGCATACTACAATGATGACGTAACCTTCTGTTGGTCTGTATATGCAGTAAATTAAAATAACTGCCTTGAATAAAATTGCTCTCTCAAAATGGCTGTACTGAACGTCTTGAAATAGGCCTCTGTCTCTTTAAGAAGCTTTCCGACACGCCCCCTTCAGCACACTGCTGTGGCATCTAAACAACACTACTGTGCGGGGAGGGGGCTCTGCTGAGCTGAGGAGCAGTGGTTGGTGGCTTGGCTGGTGACGAAAGGTCCAGAGGCGTCTCCAGGAGGTGGGGGCGTTCCTAGGAGGACTGAGGCATAGCTACACCTAAAATGGCTGCCGTCTAAGTTTTTACTGATTACTCAAAATATGTGAATGAGACAAGGCAACACTCCAGGCATGTCTTTAATGAGGGAATGACATAATAACAGGATATAAAGCTTGAAAAAGTCGATTTTACATAATACCCCCCCTTTAAGTTCCTGTAAGTTCCTGGGCTGTTTTGCATGAACTGCACATTAAGCTCTCCCCACACTTTATTCTGCTGGAGCCACATCAGCGATACACCTCCATATTTCACAGTAGGTATGGTGCACTGTTTTGTTGTCAACAAGGCCTATGATGATAAAATAAATAACCTCATCCACAACGACCACAAAAGAATCCAAGCTGTCATTGTTAAAGGGGGAATACACAGTATTAAGAGCTGGGGTATGTAAACCTTTGATCAGGGTCGAAGTTTCTTTTTCATTATGATTTAAAAAGAGCAAACTCAGTTGTTTCACCACAAATGGCTTCACACAACCACTACTGTAAATATGAGTGAAAAAATTGTAAACTTTTGAGCACAACTGTAATTACTTTTTTTTTTAAATGAAACTGACCAAAACTTGACTAAAACCTTGAGTTGTCGTCGACTAAAACTAAAAGTGTCACATTTAGAAATAACTAAAATGTGACTAAAACAAAACGCATTTTCATCCAAAAGACTAAAACTAAGAGGTCTGCCAAAAACAACACTGCTCTAGGGTCTAAGGCTTCCTGTTTCCTGAAAGTTCAAGTTTCCACCCGTACTCAAACGTGCTCTCACATCCCGTATCTTTTTATAAGCACATTTGACAACTTTCAATGAGCTTTACCGCTATGATAATGTAAACAACAACTACGGCCAGTCAACGATTGATAAAAAAGGCTTTATAAATTAGATGCTCAACGAACCTACAAACGTGTTAATGAAGGACAAACCATGTACTCATTTCCTAACCAAACATATAACTACGCGCCCTGTGGTGGTTTTTCTATCGCTCTTACGCTAAGCCACTTAAATTAACATTATTACTGGCACCATTCGAGTGCGTTTAGGAAAAAAAAACAATTCATTACATTCAGGTCAAACACGTGAACGGGGCTCATGCTAGAGGCCACATGTTTGCTAATACGTGTAGCTATTACTCACAGCTTGAAGTAAATTAGCTGCATTAGCATAAGTGGAGCGGGAAACGCGATGGGGGCGGGGTGTGCTGTAATTACTCGGCTGTTTTAAAGAGGCGCTGACATTTTGTGTTGATGAGGACGGAGGAGATTAGGGGCGAGGAGGTCGGACGCAGGGTATGGGTGTGGGAATGGGACGTGCTCGGCTGTGTAACGGGACAGAAGCAGCTTAGCATCTTAGCATCAGCGCTAGTGGAGCACGATTGAGAAAGCTGTTGTGCCAAAAATGAAGACCTCGTAACCCCCACTTTAACCGAGCGCCTTTTTCAAATCTAAAAGCTTACAGCCTATAGGCCAGTGTAAAGCTAAGACCTGCAAAACAAATTGTAGCTTTTTTGGTCTGTTGTTGGATGCTTTTTAGTTGTGTTTTTGTCGCTCTTATGTTGCTTTTTTTGGGGGTTGTATTTTCATCCTCGTTTTTGTTGCTGTTTTCACACTTTGTTCAAGAAACTTTTAGATTTGGATAAAGCCGAACTGGAGAAAATGTGCTGGGTTCAGACTTTAGATAGATAGATAGATAGATAGATGCAAGGCAAGTTATTTGTAGAGCACAATTCATACACAAGGCAATTCAAAGTGCTTCACAGTTGCATAAAATTACAAGAAAACCGATCAAATCAATCAATAAAACATCAACATAAAGTTAATCAATTACAGTAAAAGGTAAGAGTGCAGATAAAATACTTTCAGTTTTCATATGCACGGGTAAAAAGAGCTTCTTTTCAGCCTGGATTTGAACATTGTCAGAGTTGAGGCCTGTCTCACATCCTCATGAAGACTGTTCCAGATTTTAGCTGCATGAAACTGAAACGCAGCCTCACCGTGTTTATTATTGACTCTGGGAACCACCAGGAGACCCCTCCCTGAAGTTCTCAGGGCCCGAGATGGTTCATACGGCTCTAACATGTCAGAGATGGACTTTGGTGCTAAACCATGAAAGACTTGTACACAAGCAGAGCTGTTTTAAATTCTATTCTCTGAGTGACAGGAAGCCAGTGCAGAGACCGGAGCACTGGACTAATGTGGTCGTATTTCCTGGTTCTTGTCAGGACTCGAGCAGCAGCGTTCTGGATGTTCTGCAGCTCTAACAGCTGGTTTAGAAAGGCCAGTGAGCAGCAGTTACAGTAGTCTAACCTGCTGGAGACAAAAGCATGGATGAGTCTCTCTAAGTCTGGTTTTGACACTATTCCTCTGATCTTAGCAATGTTTTCAGATGGTAAAAAGCTGATGATGTTATTGCTTTGATGTGGCTGTTTAAGTTCAGGTCTGAGTCCATGATTACTCCTAGATTTCTAACCTGATTTCTTTTTTTTTAGATAGATAGATAGATAGATAGATAGCTTAACCAGCTTGTCCAGCCTGTTACGGTTTTTGACAGATATGTTGTTGCCCCAGCAGACGGCAGCATAAAAAAAGAACAGCAGCAACAACAGATTGATAAAACATAGACAGCATTTGATTACACGCGTCAAAGGACTTCAGCCTCCTCAGAAAAAAGAGCCTGGTCTGACCCTTTTTGTAGAGGGACTCTGTGTTGATGTTCCAGTTAACCGTTTTTGACACGTTTTAGAGATTTAGAGACTAAAACACTAAGAGCTTTTAAGTTTATTTCAAATTCATGACTTCAGGACTGATATCAGCAAGAAATTACACTGAAAACATTATTATTAAAAACACTTTCATAAGATTTAAATAAAATAAAATCAGTTCAGATCACCCTTTCAAGTCCTTATTGTACAATAGTCATAGTTTAGTCTCATCATAAACTCCTCTTGATTTAGTTTTAACCTTGGATGAAATCTCTCCCTCCCTCCCTCCCTTTCCTCTTTCTATCTCTGGCACAAACGGTTTTTCGTAGCAGCTTCCTGTTGAAGATATGGACTCACCGCCGCACGAGATGCAGCGATATGTTTGAGTGCGCTCCGTATAAACCGTCACACAGGGGCAGCGAAAGAAAAAACGAACGCTGGGACAAAGCAACCGCCAGACGAAAGTGGTCTAAAGTCCGGGTTTAGATTTAGATTGGGATGAATCGCTCTTTACAGAAAATAAACTTTAGAATATCCCCAAAAATGAAAAGAAATAAATCAATGATGGAAACCCCCATTTATATTTAAATGGCTAAGCACATAGCAGCATGTCCCTTTTAAAGTGCATATTAGACACATTAGACACATTTTTGGGCTAAAACATAGTTAACACGATTATATTTAAAGGGATATTTCAGGATTTTTGACATAGGGCCTCATTTCCTAGTTATCCAGAGTGTTGTTGATGTCTGGAGATATTTTATTAAATTCATGCAGTTCTTATATTTGAAGAGTCTAGTGGCGCTAGGCTAATGCTAGGCTAACGCATTTCTATGGTATCAGCAACCCTGCATTAAAAACAGTCTGACCCACTCCACAGTGCACCTGAGGTAAATCACTTATAACGCCAGACTAACCATATAAATGTCTGTGTTAATAGAATAATTTTAACCATTTTGCATTTAAAATAACTTATATTTGAGCAGCATCAGCTTTGTGGCTGTAAGCTAACGCAGCGGCGGAGTGATCTGCGAGAAAATAGTCCCTCAAAATGCGGTAATTCATGTGATACAAGGTCAGTTATATTTCAAAAATTATTCTATTAACACAGACATTTATATGGTTAGTCTGTTAGACTGTTTTTAATGCAGGCTAACTGATACCATAGACATGCACTAGCCTTGCCCTAGCCTAGCGCCACTAGACTCTTCAAATATAAGAACTGCATGAATTTAAGAAAAGACATCAACAACACTTTGGTTAACTAGGAAATGAGGCCCTATGTCAAAAGTCCTGAAATATCCCTTTAAGATTTTGTGATGTTTATAGTTTCACTTCCTTATTGGACACCGACAGGAAGTGACCTAGAAGAGGGTAAACAATTTGACACTATTGCCGTGCCGACCATGTTAAGTCAATGCACTGGGAAAAATGAAATCTTATCTTAGACAAAAATGACTTGAAAGTGCTTGAATGATCAGAAATCGAGAAGGTTTGGACTCGTCTTGAAATAAGATTGCCAATGGAACTAGACAGATTTTTCTTGTCTTTGACTTTCTTGTCTCATTTCAAGTTATTTTTCTCCTTTTTTTTAAGCGAATTAATGCTTGTTCCATCTTTGTTTTTCTGCTCAACATTTCTTCATTAAAATTGCTGCTTCACTGAAATAAAATGATAATTATGCAACCGATGAACCTGCAACTGATGTTATATATATATAAGTCATATTATCAAAAGCATTAAAACCTGTCATATGCACTTTAAGGCTTTTTGATGCCATTTTTTATGCTTCTTTGCAATACTTTTAATACCACAAACCCAACATAGAGCTGTAAACATCAGCGTAACCAGAGGAATTGAGTAAACTCATAATGAATAGTTCAAGCTCAGTTGATGTATGTTTCCAAAATGAGCACTGAAAGAGAGGAAGTGAGGCAGAGGAGGTGAACCACAGGTCAACTCAGCTCTTGTTCACTGTTGATACAGAAACTGCGTGTGTCAGGCGAAACTTCCCACAGAAGTCACTGTTATTACGAGAAACAACTATTTCTCAATGCAGCCCCTTCAGTATTATTGATCACTTATTTTCTTTGTTGCTTTGTGGAAGTAGAAGGAAGTGTGGATTCCCAAACCACTTTTCCACCACTTAACTGCTTTACATAATGAAAATTTGGCTCAGTTGATCACCTGGCTGAGCTATATGGAAAAAAAAATAAATCTATACGTTTTTCCATCACTGACTGTCCATGTATTTTCACTTTTTGTTCTAGTCGTGGATTCAAATTAGTTTTGTTATGAAGTGTACGGAACTCATCAAAGTTATTACATCCCCACATAAACGCTCCAAGGTTTAAAATGAGCCAAAATCCTGCTGGCACCTCACGGAGAACCGGGCTTTTGAACAGAAATCTGAAGTATCTTTCAAAAGAGCGCGCTTAGGAGAAGATTGCAAAGGAAGTTAAAAAGTTAAAGGAATAAAGAACAGTGGGAATGATTACATTTTAGCTCATTCTTAACTTTTCTCACGCATTTCTAACATCCCAGTTCTTCACAGGGATGAGTTTCATGGCACAATACTGTCACGGTAATGTAATTAACAACCAAATCTCAAAGCATATTGGCAGTAGAGCTTACAGCAGGGGTGCTCTTGCTTCTACATAAATCTAACCTAATTGACTCTGTGCATAACTCCAAATCATAACAACGCCACCCAAGACGTGACTTCCTGTTTCGATCCAGCACGCCAAAATAAAAGCACACAGCTCGTCTCATTGATTAGTTCAGCAGGTACTGGCAACATTACAAGAATATAATTAAATTCACACATGTTTTGTCTGTTAATAGTTAGGCAGAAAGAAAGTTGAACTAATGAATAAGATGGTGCTTTTATTTTGGTGTGCTGGATCGAAACAGAAAGTCACTTCTTGGGCGGCGTTCTTATGATTTGAAGTCAATTGTCCGGTTCACTTTGTTTAGATTTCCATTGTTGTGAGATTTTCGTGGAGGGTATGAAAACTATATCTATTTTGGAAACCTTATGGTATAAGCAATGAAAAAAACAATGTTTCCATTTGACCCTGTCATTTTGGTAAAACCATTTTTCCATTAGAGTAAATGGGGAGTTCTGGTCATCGCTATGGTAACTCCATGAAACATTATGACAAGGGTTTCATTTACTTTTTTGATTGGAACGACCAAATTGAATTTTCTGCCAAATTGTGTACATTTTCCCCAATCTACGTATTTTATTCCCCATATAAACGTTATTATTGCTATTATCGCACCTTTAGCTTCTGTTTTTGTTTTTTACATATCAGAGCAAATGGAAGCATTGTTTTTCTGATTGCTTATTTAATAAAGTTTTCAAAATGTATAGTTTTGATAACCTCCACAAAAATCCGGCGAAATTACACAATGAACCGGACTATAACAACTAACAAGTTATTGTGAGACAGACTGCAATAGGACTTTACCTCTGTCTATGTCACTTCCTGTCAGTAGCTTAAAAATTCAAATGAAAAGAACCAACATTTCTTAATTAAGATTACTGGTGAAGTATCATATTTTCAGAAGCTTTACTTTAAAGCACTACTAAGTAACTCATGCCCCTAGAGGTCATAAGCGCCACTGCAGGTGTCGGAGCATGTTGCGTTTTTTTACTCATTATTGTCCGTGAGAGTAAATACTACGCTGACAGAAAAGACAAAGGGAGAGAGGGATATTGTACATCCAATTACACAATGGAAATATTTTTTTCCGCTCAAACTTGGCTGTAAATACTGTTTAAGTGGTGCTAGCCCGCAGTTAGCTTTGCCCGTTAGCCTGTTAGCTTCTTCTTCGTGATTCCATTAGTGTGTATTGGTGGCTCCGACCCGGGGGCAGGGAAGTTGCAATTGTGGTTTTCTGACCAGAGACACCAGGGGGAGATTAAAGACCCTCCAATCATCCCATTAACACTTGTATTACCCCAGAGGGACTACGGAAAGGATTTATTAAAGTAAACAAGTTACTTAGTACTGCTTTAAACCTCTGCTAAATACAACCAGTCGAAGGAATCACGGCACTGACCACCGATCTGTGGCCCTTCACCCCGTGTACGCTTCAGTATGCGGGCCCTCAAAAGGTTTAGACACCCCTGGCATACAGCCTATAAGCCAGTGTGATACCTCATTTGAAAGCCAAGACCTTCTAGTTTTTGTCTTTCTTGTATAATATCCAAGTAATTAGCCTCCGTTGTGCATTTAAACTCTTAATATTTGAGCTTTTCCAAAAAGTCTAAGGAGATTCTGAATGAGATTTTTGTATCTGGCACCAGGAAGGAGTCTGGATCGTAAACTAGCAGGTGGGTGTTGTTGTTGTTGTTGTTGTTTACATCACCGTGACAGTATTGCTCCACAAAAGCTGTGTGAAACTCATCCCTGTGAAGAATTGGGACGTTAGAAATGCGTGAGGAAAGTCAGGACTAAAATTCAATCATTCGAGCTTCCCTTTATTGACCACAAAGCAAAAACTTGTTGGTTACTTTCTCTCCAATATGCAATCTTCTCCTAAATGCGCTCTTTGAAAAAAAAAAATACTTCTTCAGATTTCTGCTCAAAAGCCCGTCTCTCCGTGAGGTGCCAGCCGGATTTTTGGCTCATTTTAAACCTGGGAGCGTTTATGTGGAGATGTAATAACTTTGATGAATGCGGCGCGGCGACAGAAGCGGGAGGGAGAGGTGTTTTATTGTCCGATTTGTCTTTTGACGCAGTTTACTCCGGGGTTCGGGCCGTCGTCGTCTTCTTCTTCTGCTGCATCATCAGCTTTGGTTGTCGGCGCTCACCTGGTGGAAGCATTTCTCCTCAGCCGTGGACTCTGTGATGAATTAGGTTTATAAGCCGAGGGATGGAACACATGAGCGGCAAGTTGGAGATATTTATAGCTGAGAAAGTTCCGTTTTAGGTACGCTTTTTAGGACTTTCAGATGTGGTTTATTCTTGCCGGTTCTCCAGAAGCCAAATATTTTATGAGGTGATAATCAGTGGAGAAAGTTTGAGAAGCACTAATTTTAAAAGTAGCCACTGCAGTGTCTGCGTACACTGGTAGCCCCCTAGGAGAGACCAACAGGCCCGGTTTGAACTGTGAGGCCGTCCTTCCGTGGACCCACCACCTGCAGAAGGAGCCATGGGGGCCGGTGCTATGTGACCTGGGCAGCTCCAACTGCCCCCACGACCCGGCAACGGACAAGTGGAAGAAATGGATGGATGGATGGATGGCCACTGCAGGCAAAAAAATGGCAGTAATCTACAGCAAAAGTTTATTTTAAAAGTTTTCCTATTCACCTGCAGCGTCTCTACTTAAAGAGGGGTATTATGTAAAATCGACTTTTTCAAGCTTTATATCATGTTATTATGTCATTCCCTCATTAAACACATGCCTGGAGTGTTGCCTTGGCTCATTCACATATTTTTGAGTAATCAGTAAAACTTAGACGGCAGCCATTTTAGGTGTAGCTATGCCTCAGTCCTCCTAGGAACGCCCCCACCTCCTGGAGACGCCTCTGGACCTTTCGTCACCAGCCAAGCCACCAACCACTGCTCCTCAGCTCAGCAGAGCCCCCTCCCCGCACAGTAGTGTTGTTTAGATGCCACAGCAGTGTGCTGAAGGGGGCGTGTCGGAAAGCTTCTTAAAGAGACAGAGGCCTATTTCAAGACGTTCAGTACAGCCATTTTGAGAGAGCAATTTTATTCAAGGCAGTTATTTTAATTTACTGCATATACAGACCAACAGAAGGTTACGTCATCATTGTAGTATGCTATAGACTGGTGAAAAAAGCATAATACCCCCCCTTTTAAAGGAAAAAATCAAATGCAGTCTCATCAATTTGAAAGCTTTGCTGTCAGTTACTGTCTTAAATATGGGGTAAAATGTATGTCAAGTTTACTTTCCATCATAAGGATTTTAATGCATAAAAATGTATAGCATTGCCTATATTTTTGGTGACAAAAGCTGAATAGCGGATAAAACCAGGTTGAATTTATGATTTTAATATGTTGACAAACTACAAAAAGATTTGTTTAGACGGGATTTTGCATATCTTGTTTAGGTTTTGGATAGAGCAAAACTATTGCTTTAAGAATTGTTATGAAATATCTCTCTGAAAAAGTGCAAGAGTGTAAAATGTGGTGTCTTTATTTACTACTAAAGTGGAGATGTCGCAACAATGTCAGAATTTTCACAAACACAGCCCTTGATTTGACAATGTCTCGAAGAAACATTGAACCAGTGCTATAATGAAGCACCTTATATGTGAATATAGGTCATTTATATTAGAGGTCGACTGATACGGGTTTTTCCAAGGCTGATGCCGATTTTTTGGGATGTTAATTGGCCGATGCTGATATGCTCGGCCAATATTTTTGACCGATATTTTGGCCGATCTTTCCAATTCTATCTGATCTATAATCCTGTAAAAATGATAAAGAAGATAAATACTTTACTTTAGGTGATCCAATCATAGTTTCTGTCCCAGATTTGATTAGCTGCCGTTAGCATTAGCATAATGTTGCTAGCTGCAGCACTTTTACACGGCGATCCAAAATACAAACTATTAAACATGTTCACATTTAACAAACTTGTAGCAAACATCACAATGTTTCTCTGTTCTCCTAAGGCCTATGAAGTTGTGGGAGGACTTGTTTTAATGCCCTGACTTTGCTCTTTCCTGGGACGTCTCTATCACTTTCGGTCCCGGAGATATCGGGTTTTATCGGCGCTAGATCGACCGATAGCCGATATTGTAAAGTCCCCATATATCAAGTGAAAGTTTATAAAAGCAAACTGGCCCAAAACCTTGACTGTTTGAGATCAACCCTGAAAATGACCCGCCAATCCACATGATAAAACAATGAAACGTCTTGCACCTGTCCGCACAGCACCAACCTTTCCTCCTGACCTAAACTGTGCTTCTTGTTAGCTGTTCGTCCGCTCAACGCGAGTCTGAAAAACTCGCCGAGATCCCACAGGCTGCTGCAGTCCGTCGAAGATCGCCGTCTCTCGCCTCCTCGTCTCTGCGGCGCTGTGTTATTGTACTCAAACAAATCAATGGTGTTGCAGCTGAGCCTGTTTTCCTGCTCTATCTCGGGTCATTACGGAGTGTATGCAGCGCGAGGATTGATTTCTCACGCGGGCAGTGGTGAAAAGCTGCTGATGGATGGCGCGGAGGAATGAAGGGGGAAAAGGGCGAAGGGAATCCGGTGTCTCTCGGACCTAAGATATCACTGTTTTCTTTCCCAAAGCGGTGGCATAAAAGAACAATTTACGATGTAGGGTTGTTGATTCCGAAGGTGAACTTTAGCTGCTGGGCTCTCTTATAGCTGGAGGATGTGCAATGTTTCTTTTATAGGGTTCATGGGGAGAGCTAAATAGTCCAGGAATTGACGCTAGTTGGCACTTCTAAAGGAGATTGTTGCTCAAGATCAGGACAATAACATAAATACATACATATGAACCAGTCTAACACTTTCTGAGACCGGCTTTAGTGGAGCAAACCCAGACATGGTGCACCGCAGATGGGCAGGGACCCGGGACACGGCAGGGCGGCTCTTATCGCAGGGATACCAGGCACAAGTTCAGTCATTAACGGCCTTTGTTTTTTTTCTGTGTGACTTTTCCCCACAGGAGCAGAAGAGCTGAGCTGGAGCGCGTCTCCAGAGCGAGAGAGAGAGTGAGCGGGTGGGAGGGGGTCCGAGGAGGCGACCCGTCACCGATACAACACCAGACAGGTGAGAAAGGCACTTCTCTTTGTCTGTTGCTTTTCATATCGACGCAGTGTGGACTTTATCAAATGTTTCTGAACATTTAGTTAGTGAGGACCATTTAAAGAGGGGGTATTATGCTTTTTTCAATCACATAGCACCAGTCTATAGCATACTACAATGATGACGTAACCTTCTGTTGGTCTGTATATGCAGTAAATTAAAATAACTGCCTAGAATAAAATTGCTCTCTCAAAATGGCTGTACTGAACGTCTTGAAATAGGCCTCTGTCTCTTTAAGAAGCTTTCCGACACGCCCCCTTCAGCACACTGCTGTGGCATCTAAACAACACTACTGTGCGGGGAGGGGGCTCTGCTGAGCTGAGGAGCAGTGGTTGGTGGCTTGGCTGGTGACGAAAGGTCCAGAGGCGTCTCCAGGAGGTGGGGGCGTTCCTAGGAGGACTGAGGCATAGCTACACCTAAAATGGCTGCCGTCTAAGTTTTTATGATTACTCAAAAATATGTGAACGAGCCAAGGCAACACTCCAGGCATGTGTTTAATGAGGGAATGACATAATAACATGATATAAAGCTTGAAAAAGTCGATTTTACATAATACCCCCTTTAAGTAACTTTTTTTTCCCTTCACTGGAACCAGGTTGTATAGAAAAAGAAGGAGTAAATAGTTGTAGGCTTTTAGAGGATGGAAGTTTACTGTAGTAGAGGTAGTTGTAATCGTTTTACTAGTATTCCTCAGAGGTTTGGGGTCTGTAGGAGCTACGAAAGTGGAGATATTGTTGCAAGAGTGAAAAGAAAACCTCATGCACATGTGCCTGTACATTTCTCCCATCTTCAGCCTCGTTTGTTTCCCAAAAGAAAATGACCATATTTGGATTTTGGCATCAACTCGGTCGCCTTTCGTGCTATACGAGGATCCCAAACAATGAATATTTTGTGGGATGTTGCTAGTGGATAAAAGGTCATAGAATATGCATTGTGAAGGGTGAGTTTGGTCTATTTCTTTTACTCTGGCACTAAAACTAAAATGTAGTTTTACTGCCTGTCCTCTGTCGAGAGCGGATGTGTTTTCTGACTGCTCCTGCCCCCGCTTTTTCTGCTGCTGCTATCTGACTTATCTTAATTTTTCTGGACTCCCTGCTCGCTGTGCTCCTAAACCGGCTAACCATGGAATTGATCAGTTGGTCTCTCAATGCAATTGACAAGATTTTTTCCCAAAGAAATGGAGCTGTGGGGGAGACTTCTTGTCCACAGGGAACGTTCCGGCTGGCTACGGGTTTGACTCTTGGAATAAGTGAAAGGTCGTATGTCTGGCCCCGCTCTCTGTGGAAGATGTCGAAGATATTTATCTTTTTGGGCTTATGCTAACAGGGTACCTGCTAACTGGACTAGGAGTTGCCCTGGTTATCGCGAAGTTGGCAAATTGGCAGCAAACAAGGAGACCCGCTGCTGTCGATCGAAATCAAAGAACGCTTTGAAGCAGTGAGCGCCAATATGATGGAATTACAACGGAAAGTAGCGAAAAGTGAGGAACTGATTAAGGACCTTTCTTCTCATTACGATGAAGGATTACGGAAGATGCATTACATCTTGGCAAAGTCAGGGGAGATGTCTCGGAGGTCTTGGGACAGATCTCGGGGCTTTGGATGGACTGAGAAGGCACTACCTGCTGCGGATGTCTGAATAATGTTGAAGACCAATGGATAGATAGATAGATAAATGATAGATAGATAAATGCTTTATTGTCAGATACAAGGATCCGAAATTTGTTTTACAGTTCAGCAGCTCCATAAAATACAAACAATTCACAAAGACATTATAAACAATTGTCCGCTCGCCATAACACACTTTGATTTTTATGACTTAAGATCCTCGTTTAGTTTCAGGATGGACTGATGGACAAAAGAGTTCCTCAATCTGACTTTATTAAAGTGTGGCACACGGTACCGCCGCCCTGATGGTAACAGCGCATATTCGAGGTTCAGAACATGGCCGGGGTCTGAAGTGATGTTCTTAGCCAGTCGCAGTGTGTTGTTATGGTATGCAGCCTCGTACAGTCCATCCAGGGGCTGTCCTACAATCTTTGAGCAGATTTTAATCAAGTGTCTCGTGTGAAAGCACATTGATTTATTAAAGTTAAAAAACTGAATAATCTTATCCTCCATGGAACACAGGAGAGCAGCTGGGCCGTTATCTTCCCTGTGCAAATATCAACATCCCACAGCAAGGCCAAGCCACGGGTGAAAGGACTGATAGGACTGACGCCGGGCTCATACACCAACATAAACATTTCAAGGTTTTTCTGCGGAGAAGCTTCAAACTGCACAACATGGAGTGTCCCGCCCCTATCCTACCGCCCTCCCTCTGAGTCCGCCTCACTACTAGCCCCCACCACCACCCCTCCTTTTGTACCGAAGAAAAAATTCCAGCGTGTTTTCTGCACGTAATGTGTATTATCCAACTATGTATATTTGTGTATGTATGTACTTGCTTTATTGCTTCTTGTAACTTCTAATTTCAGCAAATAAGGGGCGCCATTTAACGGCCGCCCTGGCATGTTTGGCACGTCTGCGCAAACATGCCGAGTAAAATTCCTAGCTGTGAACTTGTTCATAATAATGGCAATAAAACTGATTCTGATGTTAAGGGAGAAAACTGACTAAAAATCTCATCATTGAACATGAAAAATGTATGTTTGCACCTGCCTTAAATAATCCATTAGATACAGTATACAGTATATTAGAGAATCAATCAGCCTTAGTCAATAAATACATGTCTTGTGCTTTCATTGAACCATTTTTTTTCTTTTGCATTTAGTCTCTCCTTAAAAAACGAAAACCCTTTTCTGAATTGCTTGGTCCAGTAAGCTGATAGGACATACTACAAAGCTGCATCCAGAGTCTCTCCAGTCGCCATCCTTTGAACTCCTTCCGTCTGGCCAACATTTTTGGTTCCAAGATGCGCTTTAAAAACAGCTTATTCTAAGTGCGGCTTTAGTGCTGATTAAATGTCAATTACACATGTGCTTATAATCCCCAGTTTTGATCGGAAACAAAGGTTTTTAAGTGAGGTTTTTATATTTACTTTGTCTTTAATTGATTAGTTACACGACGCTGTCCCTAACCAAGACTGAACCGGCTCCAAACCAGACCTCCGTGGTACATCATATTTTTCCAAGCAGGCTTCCTTGCACTTAACAGCAGACAGTGAGTGACAGGCCGCCTCTTAAGCGCTGGACCCTCTTCGGGAATGTGTAGGGAGTGCAAGAGGGAGATGTTCCTTCCCCCAAGGAACACAGAGATAAGAGGAATGGCTAAATTATGGGGCTATTAGTCACTGCTCAGAGGCGCACGGGCAAAGAGGAGGAGAGGGGGGACTTCTCTCACTTTTCTCTGTGGAAAAGTGTTATTCTGACTGCAATTGCGATTAAATTTGCCCTGAGGGTGCATTTTATGACACGACTTGAGCACAACACTATGTACACTTTCGAAAAGGTCACAAAAAAAGACTCAAAGTGTATATGACACATTAGACACAATTTTTGCTAAAACATAGTCAACACGATTATAGATTTTGCTAAAGACTGTACCCAGCTTTCTTTAGTTTGGACATTTTTGTGATGTTTATAGTTTCACTTCCTTATTGGACACTGACAGGAAGTGATCTAGAAAAAGGTAAACAATTTGTACTGTTGCCGTGCAACCATGTTAAGTCAATGGGAAATAAGTCAAACTGCTATAGATACAGACGGCATCTCATTATAGAAGGGGCGTGGCTTCACCGAGGGGGGAAAGAGAATCTTTTGGGAAACACAATTTCCACTCTTTTAGCCATTTCTGGATATAACTTATTTATCACATACAAATAAAGTCAAGTGAAAAAAGTCAAATCGGGTCCTTATGGATATTTTTTCACAGCAGATTGTTCAGTAGAAGCGAAAAAACGGCAGTCGTAGTTAGCACTAGCTAGCGTTAGCATGTAGCATGACGCTAACATGAAGCATCATGTTAGCATTCTCCGTTATTTATGTAATTATGAGCTGTTGAACCACTTCGCTCCTCCCCATGTCTTTGAATCTTTATTGGATAGAAAACTATATCAATATTTCTGCATTTGTTAAAGTAGTTTTTGAATTATTAGAGAAAGTTAAGATTTTTCCCTCTTGTTTTCCCCCTTAACTGTTTCAAACATGACCATATATGGGCGATTTCATGCCGTCTGTATCTGTGGAACGTTACCTTCTTCTATGTCACTTCCTGTCAATAACTTAAAAAAAAACATTTCTACATGCAAATTGCTGCTTCACTGAAATAAATGATAATTATGCAACTGATGAACTTAACTGATGTTATCCATCTAAATAAGTAATATTTTCAAAAGCATTAAAACCTGTCATGTGCACTTTAACTGTTAGCAACTTCCTGAATCGGTTATGTATTGCAGTTTAGAATCATTATTACCACAACAGTAAGACTTTATAATAACTACACCTTATTTAGCCTTAATAAATGATGAATTAACACTTAATAACTACTATTACAGTTAATGCCTAACTTATAATGAATGTTCTTTACATACTTGACTTATTAGTAGTTATTAAGTGTTCATGATTAACTAAGTGTTAACTCATCTAAGGCTAAAGCTAAGGTGTAGTTATTATAAAGTGTTACCACAGCGACTAATCATTAATAAATCAATTCATGATCTAATATTGCATACGAAAATTGTGTTTTTTGCGTGTGTTTCTGAATCAGATTTAGTTCACAGCAGCATCGTTTTAGAGTCACCTGAAATGCCGCTCGTGTCTGCGCTTGGCCGTGATTGTCCTCGACTCCGAGCAACAGGACTGAGTGTACTGATCTAAATATAGCCCCACGTCACTTCCCTCCCTCGCGCTCTCTGTTGCCTGAGTCCTGATGCGTTCCAGACAGTTTGACAGACTTACATGTGCAAAAAGGCTGCAAGAGTCACAACATCTGTTTCACAATGAGGAACTTTCATGTTTATTTTATTTTTTCTAGTTCAGGAGCAGAGGTGATTTGCTTGGGGTTTGAAATATTGCGACGTTTCTTTCCTTCAGGCGACACACGGCAGGTGAAAACATCGATTTTCATGCTAGTCTTTCAAGTATTCTGCTTTTACATCTTTGTTTGGGTGCATACCTATGTTCCCCGGGTCCTATGTTCCCCGGGTGCGATTTATTTTTCCGTAGGTGAGTTGGTACTTCAACCAATCACAAGTCATGAGAGTGAAATGTCATACAATCAATCAATCAAGCAGCTTAACCCTGACCCTGCCCTAGCCACTAACCTTAAGGGCTGGTGCCTAATCTTAATCAATAGAAGTGGGGGAATATAGGTACTGGGGAACATAGGGCTGACCCCCTTTGTTTAATGTCTATAGACCAGACTCACTCTTTACAATGTATATTGTATTGGTGTTGTAGACTCGCGCTTTGGTATTCATGTGTTGCACGGAATCCCCCCGACAACACTTTCCTACCCTTTCTGAAAAGATGGGAAAATCCCACTGCAAATAGTCAAATCTAGATAAGTTTAAATTACTTGAATTAAGAACTTTTTAACATAATTTCAGTAATTTTGACTTGCCAGATAGACAAATCTGCCAATGGAATGAATATTTATGCACTTAAAATAATAATAATAATAATAATAATAATATAAAAAAATAGGGCTACACCCGATTTAGCCTTAATAAATTATGAATTCATTAACACTTGATCACTACTTGGAGCAGTACTAAGTAACTCATGCCCCTAGAGGCCATAAGCGCCACTGCAGGTGTCATAGCATGTTGCGTTTCTTTACTCCTTAATTGTCCGTGAGAGTTAATCCTATGCTGACAGAAAAGACAAAGGGAGAGAGGGATATTGTACATCCAATTACACATTACTGTTTAAGTGGGGCTAGCTCGCAGTTAGCTTTGCCCGTTAGCCTGTTAGCTTCATCTTCGTGATTCCATTAGTGTGTATTGGTGACTCCGACCCGGTGGCAGGAAATTGTGGTTTTGTGGCCACAGACACCAGGGGAAGATGAAAGACCCCCCAATCAACCCATTAACTAACAGTGACTTTTTTCCCCCCACTAATAACAACCATATTCAAAAACTAAACAAGATCTCAAAAATCCCTTTGAACAAAATAAAACCATGCATTTAAACCCGGCTCTTTTCAGACTTTCACACTCAAAACACCAGCCCAGCCTCCAATATACGTCAGTAATCCATGAATCTCCATAAGTTAACGTTGCGCCCTCTGGCTGGTGCTTTGTGTAACTACATTTATCAACATTTCTCCTTTATAGGGATATTTTCGATATAGACGCACACATTAAGTTTTAGATTATTCTCCAAAATGTCCAAGGCGAAGGTTCTAAAGTTGTAAAAGCCAGAATGCAGATCTCTTTTTAACACGTTTACGCATTTCTTTAATATTAGCACTAAAGTTATGATTAAAAATCTGTCTTTTATGCTGAATTCAAACGACTAAGAAGTGAAAATAATTAACACAACATGGCAACCTTATTGATTAAAGCCTTTTCGCAGCTCGATGAGTCTTGAAAAAGTTCCTCGAGTACGTTTTGATTGCTGTGAACTTCTTTGCTTCGCACATTGAACTCTTGGCTATGTGTTTGTAGCATAAACATTACCAATTTACCCCCTCGGTAGACAACTTAAGAAATCCTCAGTCATTCAGGAATCCATCTCAATCAGGGCCGATAGAAATGTTCTGCCGCTCCTATAATCCCGCTAATTGCAGCATTCGCGGTGTCTCTGGGTGCCGCCTCGACCCCCCCGGCTAATGGCGCGCAAATGCCGGGTAAAACACGTCTGGAAAACGGTGTAGCCGAGTGTGGATCTTCCTTTGGGGACGGGAGAGAAAAGGCTGAGTGAGGCGGGGGACATAAAACATTGATGGAGCGGGGGGACGCGGGGGCAGGAGCCGAGCACTTTTAATGGTGCGGTTTGGCGCTTTTATGAGATTAGCTTCACTCGCGGACTATTCGGAGTGGATTGCAGTGGAAGCAGTGAGTTAGTGATGATGGGGTGAGGCTAATAGCTTCTGCCGGCTGGAAAGTGGAGGAAGCGCGGGAGTGGCGGCGGAATCGAAAAGCTTCGGCGGCGGGATTTTGTCGGATTCCTCCAGGCGAGACGCGGCATGTGAATATCATGGGGAAATGAAATAGATTTAGGGATATCTGCGTGAAACTTTTGCTGTAGATCACTGACATAAATGTGAGACAAAAATGTATCTCAAGTTTTTCTGCGACAAAATCCAAATAATGGATAGAGCCAGGTTTAAATGCACGGTTTCATTTTGTTGATATATGAGCAACTAGGCCTGTCACGATAACAAATTTGAAATTCGATCTACTGAGGCTGGAAAGTATCACGATAAACGATATTGACTCTACTGGATACTAGATACTGTCAACTCTCAGGTATTAAAGAGGGGGTATTATGCTTTTTCAATCACATAGCACCAGTCTATAGCATACTACAATGATGACGTAACCTTCTGTTGGTCTGTATATGCAGTAAATTAAAATAACTGCCTTGAATAAAATTGCTCTCTCAAAATGGCTGTACTGAACGTCTTGAAATAGGCCTCTGTCTCTTTAAGAAGCTTTCCGACACGCCCCCTTCAGCACACTGCTGTGGCATCTAAACAACACTACTGTGCGGGGAGGGGGCTCTGCTGAGCTGAGGAGCAGTGGTTGGTGGCTTGGCTGGTGACGAAAGGTCCAGAGGCGTCTCCAGGAGGTGGGGCGTTCCTAGGAGGACTGAGGCATAGCTACACCTAAAATGGCTGCCGTCTAAGTTTTTACTGATTACTCAAAATATGTGAATGAGCCAAGGCAACACTCCAGGCATGTGTTTAATGAGGGAATGACATAATAACATGATATAAAGCTTGAAAAAGTCGATTTTACATAATACCCCCCCTTTAAAACAACAGTAAACCTTTGTTCTAAAAGTGCATCATCACATCCTAAAATACCACACAAGCTGCAATAAACATGAAACATAAAGGAACTCTATTTGCTTCAGTTAGAAATCAAAGTTGTACAAAGAAAAAATAGGGGGAAATGAAAAGACGATAAATATAGAGCCCAAAAATATATAGTTTATCTGTTATTTATTGAACGATAAGTCGATATAGTAATTATCGTGACAGCCCTATTAGTAACAAAGCTGTTTTTCAGAAGGGATTTTAGATATCTTGTTTACTTTCTCAGTAAGCTTCTTATAAGGGAAGAAAATGTTGTGCCTTTTGTAGTTAAGCTCAATAAATCAGACTAGGAATTAGAGATTCTACAATCCCTCTGCAAAAAACACCTGACAAATATTGTCAAATACAAGACTGGAAAGTTTGGAGTCTGTAGGAGCTACTGAAGTGGAGATATTGTTCTCCTTCTTTTGCCGCCATGCCTGTACATTTCTCCTGGTTTTAGCCTCGACTGTCTCCCAAAAGGGAAATGAGCATATTTGGATTACATTTCATCTACGAAAACCAAAGCAATGTTCTTTGGAAATCGTGTAATGAATGTACAATTACCAGTTAAAATTCGCAACAAAACTATTGAAAGTCTATGAACATACATTTCTTGGAGTAACACTCGATCATAAAATCAGCTGGAAACCTCACATCATAAAAATTAAACCTAAAGTTGCAAAGATTTCAGCCATAATGAATAATCTAAATATATCATTGATAACAAAGCTCTATATACTGTTCACTTATCCTTCCCCATTTAACATTTGTGTAGAGATCTGGGGAAATGCGTATAAAAGTAATCTTGACCCATTGTTTAAAGTTCAGAAAAAGGCAATAAGAATAATCCATTAGCTGGATACCGTGATCACACAAATCCATTATTCTTTAAATCAAAACAATGAAATTTGAGGACCTTACTGAATTTAAGATGGCTCAAATCATGTTCAAAGCCTCACAAAAGTCGCTTCCTGAAAGTATACAAAATATGCTGCAAACGAGAAGTCAAATACAACCTGAGAGATAAGATGAGCTTCGATAAACAGTATTCCAGAACAACCATGAAAAGCATGTGTCCTACGAGACTGGTGTTGAAATATGGAAAAACTAGATCAAAACAAACTTTGCAATAACCTGGTACATTTAAAAAAAGTTTACAAAGAGTTTATATTTCTTAGATATGAGTTGTAGCACATTCTTTTGTTGTTTTTCTTTATTTTTTGCTGTTGTTTTTTATTGTGTTCCTTTATGATTGTTTATGATTTGCTACCCTGTAAATGTTAAATGTAAATGCTATTGTTTTTATTTTGGGGTGAGATGGCAACACGTCATACAAGGGGGCGTGGCCTAGCCAAGTGGGATAGAAAACATCTCATGGGATTTTTTTTTACTCTTTTCAGCCGTTTTCTTTTTCAGACTATAAACATATTTATCATACACAAATATAAATCAGCAAAAATCAGGTCTATATGGATGTTTTTTATAGCAAAATGTTCAGCGGAAGTGGAAAAATCCATACGCATGAAGCTAACGTTAGCTTCCCGGTTAGCATTGTCCGTTGCTGGGCTGTTGAACCACTTTGTTCCTCTCCATGTCTCGGTATCTTTATTTCATGAACAATATGGCCATAATTCAGCATTTATCAAAGTCATAGTGGAGAAATAGGAGAAAGGTTGTTGTTTTGTCCCCTTCTTTTTGTTTTGCTTTGCACTTGACCATATATGGGCATTTCCTAAGATGCGGTCTGTGTCTATCTCCCGAGTCTGAAACAACATGATGAGAAACTAGAGCAGTGAATTCCAACTTGGCTTTTGCTTATTTTCAACAAATCCATCTTCAGCGTCTCATTTTTCCGTTTGCTCGTTGTTTTAGCCGCACAATAACTGCTCGGACAAGTCTTTCGAACTGTGGGACAAATGTGGACGTCTCTACAACAGTTGTCTCTGCGCCAAACTCGCCCATGGAAGGTTCATACGGGACGGGGCAGAGAAGAGAAAGAGAGAGGGATGGGGGAGCAGTATTTAGACAGCTGCACGTGGAGGGGCCCGTATCAGTGTCCGCGGATGGGACAGGGGTGAAGGGGGCAGCGGATATTTAAGTGTCCCCCCCCCCAGACTAACACTCGTCCCGTATCGTATCACTGCTCTAGACTTCAGAAACACGGGCACAGACAGCTGCAGATTTATAACGCACTAAAATGAGTTTTGGTGGACGTGCGATGATCTTTCAATCTGTATTTTTGTTCCAGTTGATATTGTAGTTTGTTTGAAATGAGGATATTGCACAATCTTAAATTAAAGGGGGGGTATTATGCTTTTTTCAATCACATAGCACCAGTCTATAGCATACTACAATGATGACCTAACCTTCTGTTGCTCTGTATATGCAGTAAATTAAAATAACTGCCTTGAATAAAATCGCTCTCTCAAAATGGCTGTACTGAACGTCTTGAAATAGGCCTCTGTCTCTTTAAGAAGCTTTCCGACACGCCCCCTTCAGCACACTGCTGTGGCATCTAAACAACACTACTGTGCGGGGAGGGGCTCTGCTGAGCTGAGGAGCAGTGGTTGGTGGCTTGGCTGGTGACGAAAGGTCCAGAGGCGTCTCCAGGAGGTGGGGGCGTTCCTAGGAGGACTGAGGCATAGCTACACCTAAAATGGCTGCCGTCTAAGTTTTTACTGATTACTCAAAAATATGTGAATGAGCCAAGGCAACACTCCAGGCATGTGTTTAATGAGGGAATGACATAATAACATGATATAAAGCTTGAAAAAGTCGATTTTACATAATACCCCCCTTTAAGGCCTTCATTCCAAGGCAATAAATTCAACAGACGCCAAATGTGAATTATTACGTCCATACCACATTCATTTGCTGGTTTTGCTGAGGGGTCACTGAGAACTTGTAATTTGTGAGACGTCATTTTTACTCATGGATCGGCCGCCACACTGGAAAAAAATCTGAATGAGTTTAAATGTCTCAATATGAGCATAATTTAAATGTGAGAATATAGTATTTCACTTGTTCTCAGATGTTTCAGACTCGATTCAATACATTTTCTCTTTATTTAAGAATAACTTCTTTGCCAATGGCTCTTGTCCCATTGGCAGTTTTAGTTTCTCTTTAAGCACGATTGCCTTACAACCGATCTGCATCTCCCTCTTGTTGTCATCAAACAAGTAATCTAGGTCAGGAAAACGTCAAACACAATAAATATTCTCACTTCAAGTTATTTAAACCCATGCGCGATATTCACTTTTGTACTGTAGTGAGAGTCCAGATCTTAACCCCATTGAGAATCTGTGGGATGTGCTGGAGAAGGCTTTTGTGCGGTGATCACAGTCTCCCATCAAACCAAATCAAACTTTATTTATAAAGAGCTTTTCATACAAAAGGTATCACAAAGTGCAGATAACAACATTTAAAACAATACGCCTGGCACACCCTCCCATCCCCCCAAATATATACAGAGTTCTCAATCACACACTCAAACTTTTACCCCACCGTCACTCACTAACTTACACACACATGTTTGTAATTCTATCTTAGTGAGGACACTCATGGACGTAATTTATTACCCAGACCCTAACCCTGAACCCTAAGCCCCTCAAACAGTCCTTCAAATAAGCGAGGACCACCCAAAATGTCCTCACTTTCCAAAAATGTCCTCACTCTGTTGGTTAAAAACTCAAACTGGTCCTCACAATGTCGTAATTACAAGAAACACACACACAGAATAAAGTAAATAGATACATAAGGCTGGGTACAGATGCACAAGTGTGGAAACCCATCAATACAAGATCTTGGGGGAACATTAATGGATTTTTGACACTGCAGAAGCTTATTGAAACAAAGCTAAAGGCGCTATAACCAAACATTAGAGTGTGTGACCTTTTTTGTGCTGACATTTTGGGGTCAGGCCGTGTATGCTGTGTGTCCATTTTCTTTATAGCTATCCAAATGCTTTCTCAGTTTACTGGATGGATCTAAATGCTTCGCTATTATTATTTTTTTGGTGTGTTTTGACATTCGAAACATTGTGTATGGGCATTAAAATGGCATAAAAACCAATAGTAGCAGGCTGTAGTGATTGCATAACTTAACAGGGTTTCCGCGGGGCATTAAAAGTTATCACATCAATTGTGCCAAAATCAAGGCATTAAAGGGATATTTCAGGATTTTTGACATAGGGCCTCATTTCCTAGTTATCCAGAGTGTTGTTGATGTCTGGAGATATTTTTTTCTTAAATTCATGCAGTTCTTATATTTGAAGAGCTTAGTGGCGCTAGGCTAGGGCAAGGCTAAAGCATTCATGGTATCAGTTAGCCTGCATTAAAAACAGTCTGACCCACTCCACAGTGCACCTGAGGTAAATCACTTATAACTCCAGACTAACCATATAAATGTCTGTGTAATAGAATAATTTTTGAAATATAACTGGCCTTGTATCACATGAATTACCGCATTTTGAGGGACTATTTTCTCGTAGATCACTCCGCCGCTGCGTTAGCTTACAGCCACGAAGCTGATGCTGCTCAAATATAAGTTATTTTAAATGCAAAATGGTTAAAATTATTCTATCGACACAGACATTTATATGGTTAGTCTGGTGTTATAAGTGATTTACCTCAGGTGCACTGTGGAGTGGGTCAGACTGTTTTTAATGCAGGCTAACTGATACCATAGAAATGCTTTAGCCTTGCCTAGCCTAGCGCCACTAGACTCTTCAAATATAAGAACTGCATGAATTTAAGAAAAAAAATATCTCCAGACATCAACAACACTCTGGATAACTAGGAAATGAGGCCCTATGTCAAAAATCCTGAAATATCCCTTTAAATGTCATTCAAAAGCATTACATTGGATTCAAACTGGCATTAGATTTAAATTTATTGGAAACTATGACATTGCTTAACACTTTTTACTGTACAGGTTCGTCAGAAATACCAAAACTATGGTCTAAAACAAACACACAGTTTGGGCTGAAATGGACCACATTTCTTTGCTCAAAAGTTTCCCGTTTTGTCCAATTCTCTTTCCTCTGTTTGATGAAATGTTTGCAAGTCTTAAGAAATGAAACACGTGCTGATTTTTTTCTGCTTTTGTGCTTTTAAATATAGAATTTCGGCTTTAAAAAGCATGAAATTGTACTTGCTTCTTCCCGTATAAACCCTTACTTGTGTTCTTTTCATTTACTCCTTGCCATAGCCTTTGGTCCACACTTCAGAGACCTTTCATCCTCAATGCATACTCCATTCATTTGGTTATTTTAAGAAGAAAAAAACCCAATCTCTGATCTCTATTTGCTTTCAAAACTGAAAGAAATCGCTCTGCCATAACTGAACTTTGAGATTTAATTCCGTCATCCAGTTTCATCATCTTTAACTCACAGTTATTTCTTCCACTTTATCTGCTAAACTCAATGATAAACTCGAGCCTAACTGAATCAGTGCGAGACGGCCGGTCACATGTGCCGGGTCTTGTGCTGGTTTTGGCGCACTGCCTTGGGGCTTTAGGCGGGGGACTTGTCAGCTGATAGAGACGGGCGTATCTCGTCACAATGGTTTGACTCATCCGCACTTAAACAGAGGCCTTTCAGTCTGGCCTTTGACGGGGAATATTCACTGGACTCCATTGTGAAAACTCCCGTGATGAAGACAGTTGGATGTTTTATTGTTTTAGTGGGAAAAAATACCATCTTATCTTAGAGTAATTGCCTTGAAAGTGCTTGAATTAAAGAGGGGGTATTATGCTTTTTTCAATCACATAGCACCAGTCTATAGCATACTACAATGATGACGTAACCTTCTGTTGGTCTGTATATGCAGTAAATTAAAATAACTGCCTTGAATAAAATTGCTCTCTCAAAATGGCTGTACTGAACGTCTTGAAATAGGCCTCTGTCTCTTTAAGAAGCTTTCCGACACGCCCCCTTCAGCACACTGCTGTGGCATCTAAACAACACTACTGTGCGGGGAGGGGGCTCTGCTGAGCTGAGGAGCAGTGGTTGGTGGCTTGGCTGGTGACAAAAGGTCCAGAGGCGTCTCCAGGAGGTGGGGGCGTTCCTAGGAGGACTGAGGCATAGCTACACCTAAAATGGCTGCCGTCTAAGTTTTTACTGATTACTCAAAAATATGTGAATGAGCCAAGGCAACACTCCAGGCATGTGTTTAATGAGGGAATGACATAATAACATGATATAAAGCTTGAAAAAGTCCATTTTACATAATACCCCCCTTTAATAACTACACCTTATTTAGCCTTAATAAATGATGAGTTAACACTTAATTCATCATGAACAATTCATAAGTTAAGCTAACACTTAATAGCTACTTAACAATGAATATTAGAAGTATGTGAAGAACTATTCATTATGGGTTAGGCATTCACTGTAGTAGTTAAATAGTTATTAAGTGTTAGTCACACTTAACTAGTGAATTGTTCATGATTAACTAAGTGTTAATTCATCATTTATTAAGGCTGAATAAGGTGTAGTTATTATAAAGTGTTACCGTCATTGTTTATCTAAGACAAGAGGACTTTGTTTTGCAGTGGAGAAGAAAGTATTATATTTGTCTTTCAAATGTAGAGTAAAAGTAAAGTACAGATCTTGATAAAGCTACAGTACTTCAATAAATTGACTTTGTTGCTGACCACCTCTGGAGTTGAATGGCACCGATTCGATTCCTGATCATCCGATTTAGAAAGATTGTAGATCCCATGTTGACGTCCTCTTAAGGGTTTGGAACTCGGTCTGCAAACGTTGTGGTAAAGTCAGTCGTCAAAGGGACGAAGGGGGAACTGTCCAGGGTCAACACCACCTTAATTTTGCAGAGTGACCTTAAAGGAGTGGTTCCTAAAGTGGCACTGCAGGGAGGCCCCCAAAGCTTAACTACAAAACAAGTACATTGAGAAAATAGACTTTGAATGGACATTTTTATGTATATGTTAAAGGGGGGGGTATTATGTAAAATCGACTTTTTCAAGCTTTATATCATGTTATTATGTCATTCCCTCATTAAACACATGCCTGGAGTGTTGCCTTGGCTCATTCACATATTTTTGAGTAATCAGTAAAAACTTAGACGGCAGCCATTTTAGGTGTAGCTATGCCTCAGTCCTCCTAGGAACGCCCCCACCTCCTGGAGACGCCTCTGGACCTTTCGTCACCAGCCAAGCCACCAACCACTGCTCCTCAGCTCAGCAGAGCCCCTCCCCGCACAGTAGTGTTGTTTAGATGCCACAGCAGTGTGCTGAAGGGGGCGTGTCGGAAAGCTTCTTAAAGAGACAGACGCCTATTTCAAGACGTTCAGTACAGCCATTTTGAGAGAGCAATTTTATTCAAGGCAGTTATTTTAATTTACTGCATATACAGACCAACAGAAGGTTACGTCATCATTGTAGTATGCTATAGACTGGTGCTATGTGATTGAAAAAAGCATAATACCCCCTCTTTAAAATGTACTGACCTCATTCAGAAATCCTATGTTATTTTAGATAGAATTTTGAGCTGTAAAATATCACAAATTTGTTTGAATGAAGAAAATTGATATTATTTGGGGCCTTCGTGGGATCTTCGGATTTATAAGAGGGGACCGCGATGTGCTGGACTTTGGAATGGCTGCCTTAAAGCACACGTTAGTAACTCTCTGCCATTTGTGTTACATAGAATTAAGTAAATAAAGTTGGACACTCAGGTAACTCAGTGCTTTTCTTTTAAACTGTCAAAATGCAAAAGGGTTTACTTGGTTTATGATGAATGTCTGATGTAATTACTGGTGCTACGTGAAACAAAAAGAGGCACAATGGTCTCTGTTAGTTTAACACAGTATAACACAAAGTTGATACTCCTGTAATCTCTAACAAAACATTATAAGCTTCACCGTTTGTGGATTTCCCATTTGGAGATGACTTTCTAAAACCTGTGAATCACCTGTAAAATGATATCACCCCCGCTTTCCATACAAAATGTCACCGTCAGATACTCGAATGATACTAGAACACGACATACGACAGAAATCACATACACATTCAGGGTTTCGACCTAATTGGATAATCCGTTTTATACATTTCCTGCTTGACGAAATGTATACAAGACATCAGATTGTTGCATCAAACCATGAAATTGTGCTCAATCTCATCTGTGTATTTGAAAAAACAAGATTACCCACGAGAGAAAAGAGGGAAAGAGATAGAAAGAAACAGCATCGTCTTTCCTGCGCGTTTTCATTCATTGGTATCCACGTGTAGCGCAAAAGGCGACCGAGATGACGCTGGAATCCAAATATGGTCATTTCCTTTGTGGGAGACAGCTTTAGGTCTTTCTCAAAATCAGGTTTCCCTTACACTCTTGCAACAACATCTCCACTTTAGTAGCTGCTATAGACTCCAAACTTTCCAGGGTTGCACTTCAGAATATGGAGGCTGTATCAAACATGTGTTGATAGTTAAGATTGGCTTCACATGACTCACACTCGCAATGGTGACTTACAGTAATCACATGGATTCAGTTGACCGATATCTTGATTCCCAGCCTGGTTCAGTACACATTTTTTCAGTTATAACTAGCTTATTCAAAAACTAAACAAGAGAAATCTTTGTGGGAAAGGTCATGTTCGAAGCAGCCAGAGGGTGAAATCTCTCCATCATCACATTACCAATGCTGAATTATGAATATATTTTTCTAAACAAAGATCCAGAGACATGGAGAGGAGCAAAGTGGTTCAACAGCCCATAAATACTTGTAAAAAAACAGACAATGCTAACCAGGAGCTAACATTAGATTCATGCTACACATGCTAAGGTTAGCAACAAGTGCAAGGTTTTCTTCCCCCTCAGCTAGGCCACACCCCCTTGCCACCTGTATGACATGGCTTCATCCATTATGTGGGCTACAGTTCACTGCTGAAATAATTTGTATGTATAAAGTGCCAAATTTGTATCTGAAAACAAAAAATGATAGAAAACTTGCAATGCTTTTCCCCCTCATATTTACAGTGGGAACCAGACACTTTATAAAAATATACATTTGCATTTTTTTCTCACTGTATTACATGAAACCAGAATTAACTTTTCCTTTTTTAGCTCAATTAGAATTTTAAATTTGCTAATTCAACCTGGATAGACTCACACAGACAAAAGCAGCGATTAGGGAGATTTATTGACATGTGTATTAGTTTTGGCGATCAGGTGGTATGAAGGGCCCGTGATGATGCAGCAGGTAGAAGCCGTTGACGAAAGAGATGGGGTGGAGGTGGGTCGCAGCGCAGCTGGGAAGCGAACGGACCATGATTGCTGGGGCTTAGAAGCCGGACCGATGGCGATGATTGGCTAATACGGAGGTGCGGCTCTTACGCTGATGGCTGAGGTGGAGGTGTGGCCCTCTCAGGATCGATCATAAGCTGGAGGTTGATGACGCTGGGGTTTGTCTACCAGGCTGAATTAACGCATAGGCTTCATATGCCAGAAGAATGAGAAATAGACGGTCTACACGGTTTTATATAACTTTTTACAAAACCAAAGTTTACATACATTTCATTAATATTTGGTAGCATTGCCTTTAAAGAGGGGGTATTATGCTTTTTTCAATCACATAGCACCAGTCTATAGCATACTACAATGATGACGTAACCAAACGTTTTGGATTTCCTTCCACAAGCTTTTCACAGTAGTTGGCAGGACTTTTGGTCCATTCCTCCATACAGAGGTATAGTAATGTTAGTGTATGTAAACTTCTGACTCTCATTCTTCTGGCATTTAGTGATTTTAAAATTCTAATTGACCTAAAAAAGTAAAAGTTAATTCTGGTTCATGTCAGACAGTGAGAAAAAAATGCAAATGCAAAATGTTATAAAGTGTATGTAAACATATGGTTCCCACTTTCAAATGAATACAGTATCTCTCATTGTTTTTGTCCTTACCAGTGCTTAATCAGGGTTAATCATCTTCTGAGATGTTTCTTAGTTTTTGTGTAGCCTTTTCCCACAGAGCACTAAAACAAACGACTTCCTCTCGGCCGTTTCTGTGTGTGGAGGTCAAATAACTGTGTCCCGTTGACCCTGTTCCCCAGATTGAGAGAGAGCGAGCGAGTGTGGAGCGACCCAGGAGGCTAAAAATAAAACCTGCACCGCAAAGATACAAAGGTGAAATTTGTACCAGAGAGTGACATCATGCACGAGGCTATTAAAATTCAGTGACATTGACATAATTGGAAAACTACACCGCGGTCTCCTGAACCGCCCCACCTTCCCCTGCACCGGACGTCCCATTTCCAAGCACTGCAGGGGAGAGTACTTCACAGTCTTGTGTAAATACTGGACCGTTGTTGCGCTGCTCCGGGCCAGAGGAAGTTAAATAGATCTGATTTGAAAAGGTCACGCTTGCAGCCACAGAATCAGCAGACTGCATCAGTTACTTAACATTTTGGACGAGCTCTGCCGACTTACGTAACACGGAGGAAGATCGGACGAATGAGTCACTTTGTATCTATTCATGGTTTTCATTAAGATCCAACACAAGGTTTTTTTTGTGGTGAATCTGCTGCGTTTCTGGTAATCCGTTTTAGTCAAGATTTAGATACTTCTTTTCGGTTCTAGTCTAGGTTGGTTAATTTCATGCATGTTTGTGTCACGTGGACAAGGACGAAGTTGTCAAAGGCACTCACTTTTTCATGAATGAGTCGTAGAGAGAAGTTTCCGGGTTCAATCCCTGGTTGGAGGGGGCTTTGGAGTTGCATGTTCTCTCTGTGTCTGCGTGTTTTTTGCATGTGCAATAGGCCAGAATGAATGAGAGCATGTGTGAGTGGCTGGTGGTGGTCAGAGGGGCCGATGGCACAATTTAGGCGTCTTTCCAGTGAACACGGTTCTACCACTCACGCCACCGTCTGTGTGCTTGCAATGTCACGTATTAACTCAGTACACGCTTGTGTTCCACTACATGACACAACTGCAGTTGTTGTGGGCGGCGCCCGCACAGATGTGCACACGGTACAGAACGTCATTAAAAGTTTTGTGAGCCGCGATGAGAACAAATGTGGACATATGCTGCCTTCTGAGGCTAATACTACAGGGAAAAAGCAGCTAAAATACGTACTGTGAAGGCAAGCAACATGCAAATGTTATGCTAACACCAGCTAAAGTTGCGCTAACAGCGGCTAAATGCTAACAGCGGCTAAATCCCCTTTTAGAACTTTTAGTATGATGTTGTGAAATATTAAATCCATATGACCGGCATGTTAAAATTGAAGGCTGTCCTCTCTCTCGTTTCCCAGTCAGAGGCCAGCAGTCTGTTCACGTCTCTTCAGCGCTTCAGCCACAGCCAGAGGTCGGTCCTTAACTTGTACCTGGTCAGACCAGTTTGGCCTTGGCCTCGGCAGTCGAAAAGCTCGCCCAACAGGGTTGACCAGGCTTTGGGCTGTGTAGTGTCTGCCGGTGGAAAAGAGGCTTTTGGCAGCCTCGCTTCCATCGGTCTTCCCCAGAGGTGGCTGTGGCTACAGCAGTAGTTTACCACCACCGAGTATGGCATGAATGAATAATGACTACAGTGTAGCGCTTTGAGAAACTTGGTAACACAAGCGCAATACAAGTGTGAGCCATTATTATTATTTTTATGATTATTATTAATAATAAACAATGTGGAAATGACGGGAAAACACAAGGTATGCTGCTACATACAGGACAAAACATGTGCTAAACCAGGGCTAAACAAAAGCAGGACTAAACCAAAGCCAGCACTAAATCTGAACAGAACAATAGCATTTGTCTCCTTCCCCGCACTTTGAGAACCGCTGCTCTGGGCCTTTTTCCCCCTCGCTGCTAAAAAACATAATTTCCTCACATTCAGTGCCTTAGCGCCTGCACTCAGCCAAACTAATTTGTCTGGAATAGTTTGTGAAGCCGAGCGTGAACAGAGAAAATTGATTTGTTTTATATATCGCCGCGTTATAATGGCCGCGGCCTGTGATTTAAGAGACACGGCCCATTGTAGGTAATAGGAAAGGATTATTTCCACAATCCGGTAACAAGTCCGGGGCCGTAAAACAGGGCTGTCCATCACGGGAGGATATCGGGGTAAAGAATTGATCAATTGTCCCCCGGAGGTTGTAGTGGTTTAACGTTTAGAGGAAGATGGAATGAAAATATGAAACTATAGCTCGAGGCTGTTTCTTCCGCGGATAAAAGGACAGATGAATCCAGTATTGTGTTGATTTCTGAGGTTGTTGTGAGCTTAACTTCGCAAGAAAACACACTCCCTACTCCCTATATCCCGAGGTCAGTGCCGGATACTATCATCATGCTTTCAGGCCATACTTTTGAATAGTAGCGTGACAAATTGTGTTCTTTCTCTCTCACTTCTTTCATCTTTAAAAACAAACGCGAGCGTCGCACAAAGACAGAGAAATCTCTTTGGTCTGAGATAGTCTCGTGGATATTTAGGCCACGAGGGACATCATCAGCACGCCCCGCTCCCAAATCAATGACCTACTTTTGGGTTTCACACACTTTCAGGAGAAGGTTCTTTATGGCAATCGCAGCAAAGTCTTTTAAAGTGTTTACTCTCGTGGACGGGAGCAACAGGGGGGCGTGAAACCAAAGGGTGGCCAGTTCAGAACTTCATAGCCTTTAGCCTTTAGCTTTGGCACATTTTGATGAAAAAGTAAATGGCTCCTTATTTTGTCCCATTGAAGGCGAGACGCTGCAGGTGAATAGGGAAACTTTTTTTAAGGGGGGGGATTATGTAAAATCGACTTTTTCAAGCTTTATATCATGTTATTATGTCATTCCCTCATTAAACACATGCCTGGAGTGTTGTGTTTTATGTCATAATCCAGAAGAAAACTAGGAAGTGTATGTTTTATTTATGTGTTTGTGGTTGAGATTGATGCCTTTCTAGTTTGACGATCTGCTCCTTTTTACACTTAAATTCTCACAAATACCTAAAGATGTGGTACTGTATATTGCCCTTCATTTTGGCAGATAAGATAATCTGCCAATGGAACAAGTAATTTTGGACTTAAAACAAGAAAAAAAACGGCTGTTGCTAATATGCTAGCTCTGTTTTGCTAACCATTTAGCTCAACATGAACTCGCTTGTTCTCACGGATTATGACGCTGATGCCCAGAGGTGGTCAGAAATAAAGTAAATCTACTTAAAGGGGGGGGTATTATGTAAAATCGACTTTTTCAAGCTTTATATCATGTTATTATATCATTCCCTCATTAAACACATGCCTGGAGTGTTGCCTTGGCTCATTCACATATTTTGAGTAATCAGTAAAACGTAGACGGCAGCCATTTTAGGTGTAGCTATGCCTCAGTCCTCCTAACGCCCCCACCTCCTGGAGACGCCTCTGGACCTTTCGTCACCAGCCAAGCCACCAACCACTGCTCCTCAGCTCAGCAGAGCCCCCTCCCCGCACAGTAGTGTTGTTTAGATGCCACAGCAGTGTGCTGAAGGGGGCGTGTCGGAAAGCTTCTTAAAGAGACAGAGGCTATTTCAAGACGTTCAGTACAGCCATTTTGAGAGAGCAATTTTATTCAAGGCAGTTATTTTAATTTACTGCATATACAGACCAACAGAAGGTTACGTCATCATTGTAGTATGCTATAGACTGTGCTATGTGAAAAAAGCATAATACCCCCTCTTTAAATTTAGAGATATCAATTTGAACTTTTGCTGCATAAATATGAGAAAAAATGTATCTAAGACGCGATCGATAAAAGGCACACTTTATTCAAATCATCTGAAATCAGAATGGGACTGGTTTTTATGCTTTGAAAAAACATGTTTGTGAATAAAATCTTGGGCCACTACTTATTCAACGAGGCTTCAGCCGTCAATGACAAATCATTTTTAGTGCATTTAGCTTTTAGTGCGAAAAGCTTTCACTTGTGTCGTCGCCGGCTCCGTTGTTGGGCTGAATCTTGTGTTCGTTCGAGGGAGTTCTGGGTAAAACTGACCGACTCTTTCACAATTGAGATCCGGTTCGAACTAGGGATGTCACAGTTACCGGTGTAGCGGTAAACCCCGGTGAAAAATGTTGACGGTAATAATGACCTCTTGTTTTTGAAAAACTATATTATCTCGGTGGATTACCGCGGTGTAGGCAAAGTGAGCCTTATCAGCCGCCGTCTCATCTGCTGAAGGCGCACTCCATATAGCTTACAACCAAAACAAACTTTCTCGAAGCTGGAATCATGTCCGAGACGACAGCGCTCAGGACGTCTATCAGCCTCAAACAGGACCAAGTCTGAAGTCTGGGTATATTTTATGTATTTAAGAAAGCCGAGGGACAGTTGCTAGAAGACAGTTATTCTGTTTGCGGAACGTGCAGGAAAAAGTGTCTCTCAAGGCAGCGATACTTCAAACCTCATGACTCACCTGCTTGACCGTCACCACAACTTTATAGCCAAGCAAGTAAGTTAACGTTAGCGTTTAGCTGAAATGCATGATGTGGGGACTTTGGGTTGAGGGAGACGGTAACATAGTGCCCCATAGTCGCCCCATAGTGCAGCCGCACCGGCGCCACCACCAGCATATGGCTTATATGCTGGCGGTGTCGCGGATACCTCTGGCACAAATGCATTACAGGGCTCCTGGAGGGCAGATTAAAGTCGCCAATGCAATAGATTCACCCTCGCCACATTATTATGAATTTAACAATGATTACTGTCTGATGGCATTTTCCCAAATCTGCAGAGCGAAAGCAAACTGGAAGGACACAAACAGAGAACAATATTCCTGATATAGAGGGTTTATCTCGTTAAAAAATGTTCTAACACGGTTCTGGTGCTATAAATAGTACATGTAATACCTCCAAACGATCACCAATTCATAGTTATAGTTCATTTACTTTGATGTGAAAAGTTGCACTTTTGACATGGCTTTGTCTGTATTTTTTAAATATAACAAACACTGTTACACTTTTTAAAAACTATTTCAGTTTGTGTAGGACCATCAATCCTTTCTGAATTTATTAACACACATTAAAAAACAAACCTGTGATAATACCGAAACCGTGATAATTTTAGTCACAATAACTGTGAGGTAAAATTTTCATACTAGTTCGAACCTTAAAGAGCCGTTCAAAAGAGCCGCTCGGACATGAACATTACTATTTTATTTTGCTGACATATTAGTAACAAAGATTTTTTCAGAGGCTATTTTGAATCTCTTGGTTAGTTTTTGGATACGCTAATCATAAGTGAAAAAATCTGTAAAAAGTCAAATTTCTCCTTGTTTTGTAGGTTCAAAGCTCAATAAATCAGGCTAGGGATGAAAAAAAACAATTCCTCTGAAAGAACCTTCAAAATTTTGTTCAATCCAAGACTGGAAAGTTTGAGTCTGTAGCTACTAAAGTGGAGAGGTCGTTACATGAGTGGAAACCGGCTCTAAAGTTTTATAACTTGTGCCGTGCGTGAGTCCGTGTCTCTGCTATAGTTTGCGGCGGGTTTCTCCCAGATAGGAAATGACCATATTTGGATTATATCATCTCGGGGACTCTTCGCAGGACACGTGGATATAAAATATGTCAATATTTGTGAATGAATACGTGTGGGAAGCTGTCTTTTGCGGCGCGACGTCAGAGTTACTTCCTGGATATCTCCGCTTCCCTCATAAAGTCATAAAATCTCTGACGTTATATTGTAATGCTTCCATTCTCAACTAGCAGGCACATTGGTAACATTGTGGCAGTGATCCTGAAAATGTGACCCTGAAAGTTGTGAAATGTACTAATAAACCCGTCCGTGTAAAGAATTGGGATGTAACTAAATGTGTCAGATCAAAAAATCGTGTATAAGGCCTTTAATGAAATGAAAACGAATGTTGCATCTTGGCTTCAAAAATGCGACCACGAAGTTGCACAAACATCTATGGATACATTAGCTGTTCGAGCGCTTTCCAGTTTACGAATGACATGCTCGGTTCTGTTGTCTAATTCCTCAATAGGGCTTCCATTTCATCCAATAATCTAAAAATATATGAGCGTTTGAACGAGCCAAGACCTGATCCTAAGCAGCTGGAAGGCACGTCAAATAGAGACTTTTTATTTTTTGTCGTTAAGTTGGATCATATTGGGGGGGATTTCAGCATCTTCCCAACCTCTATGGCACGGTTTTAATATATTTGGGGATATTTCTATGTATGTGGATGCTTCTTCATGAAAGTGTAGAGTGTAACCAGGAACCTGAACTTTTCTATTTTCTATCTCCGGGTTAATTAGTTTAGTTATTGACAAAAAAGAGTCCTATAAACAGAGTAGAAATGCAGTTTGAATGGTTGTAAGAGCAAAACATCTTGTCTCCTTGGATTGTGATGACCTCTACAAACATTATGCAAAGTATGTGAGTAGGATTGCACGACATATTGCCAATTTTTGTCACTTTATCGCAATATATATGACTGAGATTAACACATGAGTGAGAAATGCAACACAGTGGGGAAATGAGGCAGTGCAGCTGTTTTATAAGTACCATAAAAGTTCCAAAACGCTCTCATTTGGAGTTCTTTCTCGCCTCTTCACTGCAGCGATCCTGTCCCAGTCACACTCCCAGACCGATGTATTATCTGTATTTTATATCCTGGAAAGTGGGGGTTTTGATGTCACCAAATAAACGCTGTGTTTTATCACTGATTAGCTTTTAACTGAGCTCACCGCTTTACAAAAAATTACGAGGGTTTATTTCTCTCACAATTATGTTACTCCGAGGACAACGGCAGGGCACAGTGAACTCAAAGAAAGTAGCCTTGTTTAATTGAAAAGCTCACTTTAGACCAGGGGTGCCCAAACTTTTTGTCTCCGAGGGCCAAAATGAAAAAGTGCCTGTGAGTCGCGGGCCAAACACGGCAAAGTCAAGCGTGAAACACATATAACTGCAAATAATAATAGTTACTTTATTTTATTTTTCGGTATTTGATTATATCTATGCAAATAACATGCTATATCAACACAAATATTAACAATGGCAAAAGCCTAGTTTTAGTAAAACAAAATCAACAATTGTAGCAATATGTAAAATGTAAAAAAAACAACACCTGTATCTACAGTACGTGCAATGACTTTACCTCATTCATTTGTTAACTCAAAGAAAATGCCATATGAGATCATTTTCCAATTCTTTTATAAGTCAATTTTTAACATGACCTATGTTGATGTCAACAAACTTTGCCATAAAAGTTGGAAAACTACGTAACTTGTTTACCTTAATAAATCCTTTCCGTAGTCCCTCTGGGGGTAATACAAGTGTTAATGGCATGATTGGGGGGTGTTTCATCTCCCCCTGGTGTCTCTGGTCAGAAAACCACAATCGCAACTTTCCCTGCATCGGGTCGGAGGCACAATACACACTAATGGAATCACAAAGAAGAAGCTAACAGGCTAACGGGCAAAGCTAACTGCGGGCTAGCGCCACTTAAACAGTATTTACAGCCAAGTTTGAGTGAAAAAAAATATTTCCATTGTGTAATTGGATGTACAATATCCCTCTCTTCCTTTGTCTTTTCTGTCAGCGTAGTATTTACTCTCACGGACAATTAATGAGTAAAAAACCGCAACATGCTACGACACCTGCAGTAGCGCTTATGGCCTCTAGGGGCATGAGTTACTTAGTACTGCTTTAAAGTAAGGCTTCTGAAAATATGATACTTCAGCAGTAATCTTAATTAAGAAATGTTGGTTCTTTTAATTTGAATTTTTTAAGCTACTGACAGGAAGTGACATAGACAGAGGTAAAGTCCCATTGCAGTTTGACTCATTCCCCATTGACAATGAAAATGATCCCAGTCTCTTGACCTGGCCACGTACTTGCCGTGAGACTGGCTAAACTCAGCTGCCGTCTGGACAGAGCAGTGTGTGAATGGAGGTGGCGCGAGGTCAAAAGTCCTTGTTTATAGACTTCCTGTTCTTTTCCACCGCCCTGCCCTCTGTGTTTGAGAGTAAACATTAGCAGCGGGGACACAGACAGACTGTTCTTTGACGCCGGCCGTGTTTTCCATCGGGGGTATTATGCTCGTGTTGTTCAAAATAATACTGTGGCATGTACAAATATTGCTCAGGGAACGGTTCGGTCGCAGTTACCAACACCTAATAAACATGTAGCTTCACAGTCACAAAGTTAGTGCAAGTTTTAAATCAAATGGGGTTTTGAGTATCTGTTGGAGTACTGTTGGGCACGGAAGGGAGAGAGTTCAGCGTCCTGACAGTCTGGTAGGCGGGACCCTGACTCCTCTTGTGCTGCAAGTAAAAACATGATGTCCTTTCTTCTACTCTGCGTTTTATTTTGACAGATAATGATTATAGTTGTTCACTCTGTTGCAGTCATCATTTACGACACATTCATCTTGACTTTTGACAGTACAATTGTCTGAGAAGGCACAAGCAGTGGATGTAATGAAGACTAATAATCCAGGGAGAGGTTATCGTCACCTCTAAAGGGATTGTTTCCAAGAGTAGCAGATATGGCCTTTTGTATTGATTACTGTTACAGTTGTTGGCCAGGACCCGGAGGCGTGTGGGTCGGATCACAGCTGACCCCTCTCACAACAGACATAGACTATTCACCCCTCTCCCCTCAGGCAGGAGGCTACGGTCTATCCAGATCCATACCTCCCGCCACTTGAACAGTTTTCTCCCCTCCACCATCAGACTCATGAACAATAACAAGACCCAATAACTTAGTTACAGACTCATGGATGTAATCTGCTCTGTTGCTCTGTGTGGTGTGTCCACACTTAGACCCGCTGCTATCACTTTATCACTTACTTTATACACATACACATCTGTAAATATAATCCCACTGTTGTTCTATGTCAATTGTTGTCGTCTTACCGTATTTTACTTTTTATTTTGTCTCTTATTTATTTAATATTCTTTCTGCATGCCCCCTAAAGCCTTATAGTTTCAAGTTTTATAGCTTATTTTTATCTACATTCTGTGGTATATGTTTTATGTTGCACGTCTGCATCAAGAAAAATTCCTAGTTTGTGAACCTGTTCTCAAACAATGGCAATAAAAACTATTCTGATTCTGATTCTGATTTAGTCCTTAAAGCCACATTGCGTAACATTTCACCAAATAATAGAATGCATTAGAAGCATTTATCAGATATTTTTATTACATAACAAACAAATGTGTGCGTTTGCTCTGAGTGACTCGCCTCTCCTGAGTGTTTAACTTTGCCGTCTGGGAGCGGGACGTCTCCAGCTCGTCTCCATGGAGATGTTATGAGACTAAAAGAGGTTATGTCCTCATCCAAATCCATTCTTTGATTAGCCACTAGAAAAACAGCATTTTCTGTGTCTAGCTGGTCAATATGTTATTTATTACTGGGAAGAGTATAATCCAAAATGTTACACAGTGTAACTTTAAATTTTCTCTAGATTTTCACTGTAAAATTGATGAAAGTCATGCGTTACACAGGCTCTACATGAAATGGTCTCAACTTATATAGTGCTTTTCTACCTTCATTAGGCCCAAAGCGCTTTACAGCAAGGAAGAAGTCACCCATTCACACTCTCATTCACACACCAATGTACGCAGACACTGGAGGCAAAGTGTCTTGCCCAAGGACACGTCTCCAGATGCAGGGCCAGGCTGATGGGCAGAATCACCTGGCTGTAGGATTCACCTATTGTGCATGTTTTTAGTGGTAGGGGAAACCGGAGTGCCCGAAGGAAACCTACGCAGACACTAGGAGAACAAACTCCACACAGAAAGGCCCGTCCAGGTGGGAATCAAACCTGGGACCTTATTGATGTGAAGCACAAGCACTAGCCGCTGCGCATTCGGGGAACAGGCCACAACAGCTACCGGAACACTCATATTAAAGCAGTACTAGGTAACTTGTTTACCTTAATAAATCCTTTTCATAGTCACTCTGGGGGTAATACAAGTGTTAATGGGATGATTGGGGGGTCTTTCATCTCCCCCGGTGTCTCTGCCCAGAAAACCATGCTTGAAACTGCAATGAGAAACATGATAAATTTGAAGATGATAATTTTGAGAATACTATTATTGTCATTGTTATTGTGGTGATGATAATATGTATAATAAATATGTGCGCTGGTTATGTATGTGTATGTATATCTAAAACACTATGACTACTTAAACAATAAGTGAATCAATAGAATGGTGACCAGAATGGTAATATAAGCAATGATAAAAAAAAAAAAATAAGAGAAAACTATAAAACTAAGTAAATACACTCAGAAATCACAAACTTTTCTATTTTCGCTCTATGTTTTTCATACCTGTAAGTCTCATCAGATTTTTGTTTACATGTAAAAGCTTCGGATTGTTAATGCTGCTAATCAATAATTGTATTTTGAATATGGGGTGGGCACTTATAAGCTTTCTTGCTTCGGCCTACTCCTTTTGAGTTATTATTTATTTGCATTTTTCTTGTTTTTCTGTTTGTGATAATGTAAATGTTATGATGTAAATACTGTAAATAATAACTCATTGTAAATAATAGCTCAAATAAATCAAATCAAAACTTTCCCTGCACTGGGTCGGCTTCACCAATACACACTAAAGACTCTTTTGCAGGCGCGTGTCCTTTCACCCACTTTGTCGAACTTTTCCATAACAAAGGCCAGTGCCAAACCGGTCTGACCAGGTACAGGTTTTGGGAGCGACCTCTGGCTGTGGCCAAAGCGCTGACCCGTGTCTGATGTGACGTGAACAGACTGCTGGCCTCTGATTGGCAACGAGAGAGGGGACAGCCCTCACTATTGACACGCAGGTCATACGGATTTCATATTTCACAACATCATCACTTTTAATGACGATCTGTACAGCGTGCTCCTCTGTGCGGCGCCGCCCACAACAAATGCGGGTGTGTGTGTGTTTGTGGTGGAAACAGAAAGGTCTGCGGGGTAGTGTCGATACATGCACGTAGAACGACGGCTTAATAGAATCACGAAGAAGAAGCTAACAGGCTAACGGGCAAAGCAGTATTTACAGCCAAATTTGAGTGAAAAAAAATTGCATAGACAAAGTGACGGTGGCGTAGGAGGAATCTCCAATGTGTAATTGGGTTGTGGCACAATGTACAATATCCCTCTTTCCCTTTGTCTTTTCTGTCAGCGTAGTATTTACTCTCACGGACAGTTAATGAGTAAAAAAAACGCAACATGCTACGACACCTGCAGTGGCGCTTATGGCCTCTAGGGGCATGAGTTACTTCGATTCTGCTTTAAACCATTGTATAATCTAAAATATTTGCCAGATCCTCCAAAATACCGGTAGTAAAACAGAAAGACGGGTGAATGCGTTCTCCCAAACTGGGGATCAAATTAAATTAGCACTGCGGTGTATTCAACCCGAATTTTGTCAGGCTTGCTATACACTAGGGGTGTTGAAAAATATCGATTCGCCGATATATCGCGATATTACATCGCGCGATTCTCGTATCGATACAAAAAGCGCCCGTATCGATATTTAAACATCTATTTTTGGGGAAATATTCATTGCAGCATCTCTCTTTGGTCCTGCACTTTTACTCCCGCCCGCTAGATGGCAGCGCACCGCGCAGCCCGCTTGAGTAACACTAGAATTTAGTGAGAGTTAGAGAAACACAGGGAGAGTTTAGCATGGAAAAGAATGAGCTATGAGACGCTACGGGGCTCTTTTAAAACTCTACATTTATAGCAAAGACAGAGACCTGGATTATTACGAGAGCCACCAGCTTTGTGCATATTGCTGAGTGCGTCGCCGCTGCGTTTGGAGAGGATTTATCTTCGTAGCATGGTTTTCTTCGTAGCATTTTATTACGGAATTAAACGAAGCCGAAGGGAAACTAAATACAGCAGGCTCATGTTAAACCTGTGTCTCGCCACTGCAGTACTACGACACAAGTTTAAAAAGAGCCTACTGTAGTTTCCCCTCTGCTTCAGTTGTGTGCTACTGCTGCGCGTGATGCCCGTGTCATTATGTCCCTGACCTACGAGTGACACCCGTTGTGGAGTAGACACGATTTTAAATGCCCCGTCTGAGTTATTGTATATTTTAATGGATAAAACCCATAATAGTTACTGATCGCCAAGGACTCCCAACTATAGAAATACTAGAAAACGTGCATCCCCAGTAATTGGTTTCATTACTAGGTTTCCAAGAAATCTGTTTTCCGTTCAAAGGTACATAATCACCATAAACACCACAGTCACAAGCACATTAGTGAAAAGCATTTATATCATAAGATGGATAGATCAAATGTTTTTGATACAAATCTAATGAAGGTGGACTAGTTTACTGAATAGTTGTTTCCAAAGTAGTAAAAAAAATAATCGCAATAATCGTCTAATTCTTCAATATCGGGATATATCGTATCGTATCGTATCGTATCGTGACCTTGTATCGGGATACGTATCATATCGCCTGAGACTAGGCGATACACACCCCTACAATACACTAAAATGTAAATGCTGAAATGATGTGGAATAAGAGTTTTGTACTACCTCAAAAGTGATCTTTCCAAACGTAGCATATACAGTATGACACTGTGGATTAACTTTACCGGGGTCTCCAAACGTTTTTTCTTTGGAGGGCCACCGATGATGGTAACTGCAGTGAAACGTTCAACTTTTCACTTTGAAACTCAAATTTTATGGAACAAGTCTAAGTACCGTAGGTTTTTTTTTTCTCATTTTGTACAGCCCTATCCTTCACCTTCATCATTTTACATGTTTCCTCGCCAAAACTGTTCGATTTGGACATAGACATGTATTTAGCCCATTCAGAGCAGAAAGAAAGGTAATGCGTTGAAGGGAGCTCGCAGTTTGCCGCCTCTTAACGTTGGCTACATTTCTCCGCCCTCTGTGTTGCTTTTGTATCCAAGCAAGGAGATCACCTTTCCATAATGACACCGGGAAGAGCTCCAATCTCGGCGGCTGTTTTGCATATCATCTTTTGGTTTTGCATGAGAGGAGCGCCCCACCGACCAACCAACCAACCCCCTTTTGCTTTCAGCTTTGCATGTGCACAGGCAACAAGCAATCGTGCACACAATCCCATCAAAATGTGACACGAACTCGAAACAGCTGCAGGGAGGAGAGAGACGGAGGGAGAGAAGGGGGGGGGGGCGGAGACAGAAGAGACAGAGAGAGAGAGAGCGGGAGGTAGTATGGAAATAGAAATGACCTGATTGTTCAATTGACCAAGAATTCAGGAAGGAAGAAAGAGGAAAAGGCTAGTTCCGTTTGGTACAGTGCGGTAGCTGTCCATTTGCTCTTATTATTTTCGAATCACTGGCTCAAAACGTGCTGCAAATGTTTATGTGGAAGTAGCCTTTTTACTGATACTAGTGTGGGAAATGATGATGGTGAACTGTCTTATCCCAGGAAACAATGGAGGGTGGCGTCGGGCGAGGCCTGAGCTGCACATTAAAGGGTGTATGGGTTTAAACTCCTACGCCACCGTCACTTTGTCTATGCAGTGTTTAAAGAGGGGTATTATGCTTTTTTCAATCACATAGCACCAGTCTATAGCATACTACAATGATGACGTAACCTTCTGTTGGTCTGTGTATGCAGTAAATTAAAATAACTGCCTTGAATAAATTGCTCTCTCAAAATGGCTGTACTGAACGTCTTGAAATAGGCCTCTGTCTCTTTAAGAAGCTTTCCGACACGCCCCCTTCAGCACACTGCTGTGGCATCTAAACAACACTACTGTGCGGGGAGGGGGCTCTGCTGAGCTGAGGAGCAGTGGTTGGTGGCTTGGCTGGTGACGAAAGGTCCAGAGGCGTCTCCAGGAGGTGGGGGCGTTCCTAGGAGGACTGAGGCATAGCTACACCTAAAATGGCTGCCGTCTAAGTTTTTACTGATTACTCAAAATATGTGAATGAGCCAAGGCAACACTCCAGGCATGTGTTTAATGAGGGAATGACATAATAACTGATATAAAGCTTGAAAAAGTCGATTTTACATAATACCCCTCTTTAAGTGTTGTTTTGATGTATATTTGGAAGACTGTGAAAAGGCAAAGCATAATATCAAGCTGAATGGACTGGGTTGTACTTTGCAGTGTTTTTGTGATTTCTCCATACACAAGTGATCCAACTACTTCTTCTGTTTAGCTCTGCCCCACTTAGTTTTTCACAGGTGAGAATGTCTTGTTTCCCGCAGAGCCGACAATGACAGCAGTATTCTTTGCTTTAGACCAGGGGTGTCCAACGTGCGGCCCTCGGACCAATTTTTTGGTGGCCCTCAGGCGTCTTATTGAATCGCCACACATATTTTTACTGCAATTTTTGAAATTCCACACAATTAAAACCTGAAAAACGAATGTTTGTGAGCCAGCATTAAAGGGACTAGATGCTAGAAGTTGGTCATTTTTATACTCACTACTGCCACCTCAGGTCTTACGCATAACTGCAGTCTCTATATTAAGCTCGTGCATGACGGCAATTTGGACCCGAAATACCAACTTTTTGAGTGACAGGATTTTAAAGGCAGTTGTGGTGAACAGGTCTGGGCTCATTCTACACATTATTAGGACATGGCTGGAACATGTAGGGGGAGGAAAACACTTAGTTTTAAAATGTTTAAACTCCTTATAGTCCCTTTAAGATTCCAAGCCTAAATAAAAGTGTAGGGCACGGTTTAAAGCCTCTCTTAAAAGCACCCAAGTGACTGTTTCACTGCACTGATCTATGGCCCTCCACGCCGTATACACCTCGATTTGTGGCCCTCGATGAAAAAAGTTTGGACACCTCTGCTTCAGAATCAGAATCAGAATAGGTTTTATTGCCATTGTTTGAGAACAGGTTCACAAACTAGGAATGTTTCTTGATGCGGACGTGCAACATAAAACATATAACACAGAATTTAGATAAAAATAAGCTATAACACTTTAAACTATAAGGCTTTAGGGGCATGCATAAAGAAATAAGAGACAAAATTAAAATTAAAATACGGTAAGACAACAACAAGTGACATAGAACAACAGTGGGATTATATAACAGATGTGTATGTGTATAAAGTAAGTGATAAAGTGGATAAAGTGATAAGTGATAGCAGCAGATCTAAGTGTGGACACACCACACAGTGCAACAGAGCAGATTACATCCATGAGTCTGTAACAATATCAACTAAAAAAAAAGGATTTCCAGCTAGACTTTATAGTTTTCGGTTGTTTTATGAGTCCATCAATCAGTCAATAAAAGATTGTTTATAGACTCTAGGGAGACTAAAGTGCTTCACAGAAAGATAAAACAATTTAAAAACACAACATTATTACATCCCAGACATAATTGAGCGAGTTCTAGGTATTAAAAGCCAGTTTAAACAGATGAGGCTTTAACCTGGATTTAAAAAGGGAAAGTTCTGTGAGAGACGTGTCCCTAATAAGACGTTTTCAGCCGTCAGAATTAATCAAAGTCATTATAATATAATTGCCAGTTTTGCAATTGTAATACTGTTAGATATCGAATTCCAGTAGTGTATGACTATTGCAACAACACATCATCATCAGAAGGGTAAAACTATGCTAAAGACAGTCTAAACCCAGCTTCCCTATTATTGGGTGAACAATCCAACGCTTGGTGAATCCTGCTTCACAATGATAGTAATCATTCAGAAGCTTCTTCTCACTTTTGTATCAGATGGTCAACAGTCAACAGTATTAAGTATCATCATAAAAGTGAACTACCTGTGCAATATTACAGGCATTGTGTTCTCTAAAAGTGGTGCTCAAACTTATACCTTATAAATTACATGACCTGAAGTACCACAAAGCCTAGACCGAGATCATTTCAGGACTGAACCAGGTCTAAAAAGTAAAATTATGATTATATGCTCACACCAGAAAGAAACTCAAATGTATTCCTAAAGCACAAATGCAATGATCTCAAGTTATTAGTCTAAAGCCAATCAGTTTTTGTTTTGCATCCACAACAAAAAGGCCCCTATTCTTTGCTCAGACCTTTGTAAAACTTTTATTATCTCAAAGAATTCCGAGCGGCCACTGTCCCCATGACTAAATCACATGTTTTTTAAAAGAAGCAGAGTCCACCACGCTGCGTTTTAGGGTTAAATCTCAGAGCAGGAAGGTCTTGTCCGGATGCCGCTCTCCCTCTCCGGTTCTCCACTGGCCCTTTGGCCCGTTTTGTCCCGCGCCGCTGCCTGTCATGCCTCACTACCCTGGGACACAATGATCGACTGGCCCCCCTCGTGAACACGGGTCGTCCTGGGCGGGGATAGGAGCTCTGTATTCTAGTGATATAGGGGGAGGCATGAAGAGTGTAACGATATGACAGACTGTTTTATGTCATAATCCAGAAGACAAACTAGGAAGTGTATGTTTTATTTATGTGTTTGTGGTTGAGATTGATGCCTTTCTAGTTTGACGATCTGCTCCTTTTTACACTTAAATTCCTCACAAATACCTAAAGATGTGGTATATTTGCCCTTCATTTTGGAAGATAAGATAATCTTAGATAATTTTAGACATAAAACACGAAAATAATATGCTAATATGCTAGCTCTGTTTTGCTAAGCATTTTAGCTCAACATGAACTCGCTTGTTCTCACGGATTATGACGCTGATGCCCAGAGGTGGTCAGAAATAAAGTAAATCTACTTAAAGGGACAAGATGGAGTTTGAAAATTTGAATATTATGTATTTCCGTGCAGTTACGCGTTAGACCTGAGGTGGCAGTAGCGAGTATGAAACGTCAACTTCAACGTCAACCATCTAGTCCCTTTTAAGTAGACTTTCTAAGGATGTGTACTTGACTTGAGTAGCCTAGTGTTTTGGTTGAGAACAACTGCTGGTAAATTTCCGACCTTCCACACTTGGAAAAATGCCTTGCTCGAATTGGTAATTAGAACTTTTAAACTCTGTGATGTCCAGACTGCTCCGAGTTTGGATACAAGATGAAGACAGTGGAGATTTGCAGCAAATGATAAAACTTATCTTTCATTAGTGATGTGAAGCTTTTGGTCACAGCCGTCAATATAACGTGATGTAGCAGGTTTTGAATTACATCTAGTGCTTAGAAACATTCATATAACGTTAGCATCTTATTAGCTCACTGTTGTTGCATTAGACGTTTCGTTTACATACGGGTTTGTTCAGCTGGAGGTCACAAGTCTTAATTTTTTTAAGTGGGGGAAAAAAAACATTACTCCAGTACATTTGAAAGAGAAATATAATACGCTTTACTCCGCTAATGCGCCAAGTAAAAGGTAATCTGGCAATGTGTTTTGTTGTTTTGTTTCTAAGCCTTGAAATGCACACTCCAGAACAATAGGTGGCGATGTACTGCCAGTGCTATCATCTTATAACAAGGAAGGAGGTTTGACACCATTGTTTTGCCGTACAGGTAGTAAATTTGTGCGCATTTTTTGTTTACTGGAAGCTAGGGCTGGGCGATAAATCAAATTAATTCAATTAATTCATGCTTTTAAAAACAGACGATGTGGAAAATGGCTGCTCACTACTTTTCAGAATGCATTGTGGGAAATTTTGAGTGCACTACTTTTTTCTCTCTGGACATTCGGACGCCCCTACAAAATGGCGTGACCACTATATAGTGCACTATATAGGGAATAGTGTGGACATTCGGACACAGCCCATGACTTATTAAGAAGTTTTACTTTTGAGAGCAGACAAGGAATATTTAAGAAATAACCATTTTTAAATAAAGGGTTATCTTATCTTAATGGGCCTAATTGTGGCTATATCTTGAATTATTAATGAGCAGGACTTAGAGCAGTTTTCTTCGTATGAAAGATCAGGAGACCTTTTTAAGTTTATTTCCAGTAAAATCGTCAAAACTCAGTAAAATAATCGAGATTTAATTGTTTGGCCATATCGCCCAGCCCTACTGGAAGCTGCAAAATAATTTTTCCTACCACTGTCACTTTAACAGATGTGTACTTTCTTCTTGGAATACTGTTTTTCTACAGGAAAGGATTCAGTACTTTCGCTTCTGTAAATATTTGACTAAGCAACTTTCGTGAAGTAATTAAACCAAGTGCCAACACTGATGACGCCAAAACCGGTTAGCGCTTGGTTACACATGACAAATGTTTGTTTATTTTCTGATTTTCAGGCTTGTTGTTTTTGCCCAAAAGTGACTAGAATAGAATAGAATAAATGCCTCTGTCGTCTACGAACACAAACAACTGGTGTAACTGCGCATTAGCCAGATGGCAATGTCACACTGATTTCTATATTAATACGGTGCGCTACGTTTGCCCACACGCGTCGACCAATTTTTTAATTTCCCAGTTCCATTCCTGCCCTGGAGGTGAACAATTTTCGTAGCTATTCATTTCACCGCAGCTGCTGTTGTTGCGTATTAAAAGATGTGTTTACTTATTTCTTTCCCTTTTGCGTGGGGAGGGGGGGGGGCAAGAAAAAAAAAAGTCAACTCGAGTTAGCTCCGTCTCGTAATGTAATTAATTCAAATCGCAATCAGCGGTAATAGCTTTTCAGATCACATAGCCGGGAGCGCTCCGCAGAAAATTACCAGTTTCTTCGGGAAACAAACATCTAAACGGTGTTTTTCATTCACTTCAAGTTAATTCGTAGGCATTATTTATTACTTTAGTTCAATTTTAGCCATGTTTTGATTGTACGAGTCTTATCTTGACACAATTTGATAATGAAACAAACTTTTGAAAGAGATTTGCTCAACTTTTTGGCTAAAGCAGTGTGAAAGAAAAGTGTATTGTAACTTTATAATGTGTAGAAGCTCAGTTTTAGTCACGAGTAGGGCTGCCATTAAACAATACCGGTATGGTATCGGAAAAAAAAAAAAAGTTAAGGGACTACTGGTGTCGAAAAAATAAAAGTATCAAAAGAGAAAAAAAAAAGGTTTTGATGCTTTTGGTCCAGGGACTGCATTAACCTCTTACCCCCCACCTTAAAGGCTCCTTGAAGAACTGCCTTCAAGCAGCCATTGGGCATGACACTGTTGCTCTCCAGTCCAGAAGCTTTTAGATTTGGGTACTTCCGAACTAGAGTAAATGTTAAAGGGATATTTCATTTCCTAGTTATCCAGAGTGTTGTTGATGTCTGGAGATATTTTTTTCTTAAATTCATGCAGTTCTTATATTTGAAGAGTCTAGTGGCGCTAGGCTAGGCAAGGCTAAAGCATTTCTATGGTATCAGTTAGCCTGCATTAAAAACAGTGTGACCCACTCCACAGTGCACCTGAGGTAAATCACTTATAACGCCAGACTAACCATATAAATGTCTGTGTTAATAGAATATTTTTTGAAATATAATTGACCTTGTATCACATGAATTACCGCATTTTGAGGGACTATTTTCTCGCAGATCACTCCGCCGCTGCGTTAGCTTACAGCCACGAAGCTGATGCTGCTCAAATATAAGTTATTTTAAATGCAAAATGGTTAAAATGATTCTATCAACACAGACATTTATATCATTAGTCTGGTGTTATAAGTGATTTACCTCAGGTGCACTGTGGAGTGGGTCAGACTGTTTTTAATGCAGGCTAACTGATACCATAGAAATGCTTTAGCCTTGCCCTAGCCTAGCGCCACTAGACTCTTCAAATATAAGAACTGCATGAATTTAAGAAAAAAATATCTCCAGACATCAACAACACTCTGGATAACTAGGAAATGAGGCCCAATGTCAAAATCCTGAAATATCCCTTTAACATTTACTCTAGTTCGGAAGTACCCAAATCTAAAAGCTTCTGGACTGGAGAGCAACAGTGTCATGCCCAATGGCTGCTTGAAGGCAGAGTTCTTCAAGGAGTCTGTAAATAAATAGCTGTCTATTAATTCTACAGTCTATGGTCACGCCTCATGTGAAAGCTAAGGGCTACAAAACCGATCGGAACTTTTTTTGTTGCGTTGCCGCCGTCTTTTTGTCACATTTTTGACACTTTTTTGTTTTCGTAGTTTTTATGTTGTGTTTTTGTCGCGGTCTCGTCACGTTTTCGTCACTTTTATGTCGTATAATTGTTGCTTTTCTGGCACGTTTTTGTTGCACTTTAGTTGGCCTTTTATGACTTTATTGTTTTTTCATCGTTTTTTCCCCCATCGCTTTTATGTCGTGTTTTTGTCACATTTTTGTCGTGTTTTCATCCTCATTTTCGTTGCTCTTTTGACGCTTTTTTTTGAAAGAACCGTTTAGATTTGGGTAATGCCAAATTGGACAAAATGTGTCCGGTTCATGTGGGGGTTGAGAGTTTTTTTTAAATGTTTGTCCTATTTCTCCTCTATATTTTCCCCAATTGTTTACTTTTCTTTTTTCTTTTTTTTTGCATATTTCTTATTACTAATATTTTCCCAATTTCCCCCTATTTTCTGATTTATTTATTTATTTATTTTTACACCATTTTCCCCTATTTTTTGCCACAACTATCCCCCATTTTCCACACATTTCTTGACATTAGAGATGACCCCGATATTGTGCATTTGCGTATCTTCCTTACATTACTGTTATGTTTTCTGGTTCTAGACGACAAATATTTTAGTATAGGTATCGAAAAAAGTATCGTTCAGGTATCGGTATCGCAAACCAAGTATCGTTAAAGTACCGGTATCGGAAAAAAAATTGTCATGAGTTACATAATTTAGTTAAAGCAGTACTAAGTAACGTGTTTACCTTAATAAATCCTTTCCGTAGTCCCTCTGGGGTAATACAAGTGTTAATGGGATGATTGGAGGGTCTTTCATCTCCCCCTGGTTTCTCTGGCCAGAAAACCATGCTTGCAACTTGACTGCCACCGGGGCGGAGCAACCAATACACACTAATAGAGTCACGGAGAAGAAGCTAACAGGCTGACGGGCTAAGCTAACTGCGGGCTAGCGCCACTTTAAACAGTATTTACAGCCAAGTTTGAGTGAAAAAAAATATTCCCATTGTATAACTGGATGTACAACACCCCTCTCTCCCTTTGTCTTTTCTGTCAGCGTAGTATTTACTCTCCAAGACATTTAATAAGTTAAAAAATCGTAACTTGCTAAGACACCTGCAGTTGCGCTTATGGCCTCTAGGGGCAAGAGTTACTTAGTACTGCTTTAAATTTTAGCCCCGTTTCTGTCCTTTTCTTTTTTTTGACACAATTTGATGAAAAAACAAACTTGTTTAGGTGTTGGTACAAGTTTAATTGGAACGCACTATGTTGAAATATAGTTATTGCAACATTCCATTCCATTCGTTTTATCTTGATTTTGAACAGTTTTGTTTTCCGCTATGCGCCACACTCCGCTGCTTTTCCCAGACACATACATCCTTCTAAAAAAAACAAAAAAAACCCCACCAATGCTAAGGTTCCAAAGTTGTTCGAAAAGCCCGAACAAAGCGTTTTTATTGGAGCTTGTGGAGATGTGCACGGGAGCGGAGAGAAAAAGCACATTTGCATAGCTTTTAGCATGTGGTGGAAGCAGCCCTTATTAAAGTCGTCCCCCCCCCCCTCTCTCGAGCATTGATGTTGTGGGGAAGGGTGTTCGTGCTGTGGTGGGGGGGGGGGGATACAGGGTGGTCTGAGCAGGCAGAAGGCTGCCATATGAGCGGAGGAAAGGGCAACAGTGGTTAGCGCAAACAAGGTGCTACTGTGGTTTACGACAAAGGCTTGGGGTTGTTATCGGCCGGTTTAACTAATATTAGATTTAAATAAATGGGCCCGCTAACGAGATTGGGTGCTGTAAAGTTAATTAGGTTCTGGGTGATTTACTTAATGACATACTTGGCTCACATCACGATCTAAGGTAGAGAGGATATGGTATTTGAAATTAGATAGATAGATACACTGCCTGACCAAAAACAAACGCTGCCACCTGGATTTAACAAACTGTTATGATCTGGGGTCGCTGCTGTTGGTCAGGTTTAGATTCAGAAACACTATGTCAAGTCCCTGAACATCCTGAATGACCAGGTTATTCCATCAATGGATTTCTTCTCTGATGCACAGGCATATTCCAAGATGAGAACGCTGGAATTCGAATGAAAGAGTGGTTCAAGGAGAATGAGACGTCATTTACACACATGGTTTGGCCACCACAGAGTCCAGATCGAAACCATTGAGAGTCTTTGGGACGTGCTGCAGAAGGCTTTTGCGCGGTGGTCACACTCTCCCATCCATCAATGCAAGAACTTCGTGGGGGGAAATGCAACACTGGATCTTTTGACATATAAGATTATTGAATGTGTGTTGTAATCAAAGCTCAGGTCAGGCAGTATAGATAATACAGTATATTAATGGCCCAAATAATTACTCAAGTAAGAGTAACAAAGTACGTGTTGACTTGAGTACTCTGAGTCTAACTGTTTGAGCATTAAAGTCTGATTGATTTGTTGTGACTCATAAGTTATGAGAAACAAAACTTGAAATACTGTGGGAATTGTAATTAAACAAAACAAGAAATACATATTTTTTACAGGTCAAAATGCAGATTTGTCCCTTAAAGATTTTCTCACAGCGGCACGAGGGACTTTTTCTTTACTCAATTAAGAGTACAGATACTTAATTTCAATATTGCTAAAGTATAAGTATAAAGTACTGTATGAAAAAAACTACTTGCAAAAGTACAATGACTTAAGTACATGTACTTGAATAAATTTAGCTTGACAGACAGACAGACAGACAGATAAATGTGCTGGGTTTAGACTTTAGATAGATAGATAGATAGATAGATAGATAGATAGATAGATAGATAGATGGATGGATGGATGGATAAATTGTTCAGTAGAAGGGAAGAAATGGCACTTATTGCTAACGTTAGCATAAGTAGCCCAAAGCTAACATTAGAATCATGGTTAGCATTCTCCGTTTTTAGTATTTTTGAGCTGTTGAACCACCTTGCTCCTCTTCATCCATCCATCCATCAAGCCATCCATCCATTTTCTTCCACTTGTCCGTTGCCGGGTCGTGGGGCAGCTGTTGGAGCTGCTCAAATCACATTGCACCAGCCCCTATGGCTCCTCCTGCAGGTGGTGGGTCCACAGAAGGACGGCCTCATGGTTCTAACCGGGCCTGTTGGTCTCTCATAAGGGGGCTTCTGAACCGCTCTTTGTCTGACCCGTCACCTAGGACCTGTTTGCCATGGGAGACCCTACCAGAGGCACGAAGCCCCCGACAACAGAGCTCCCAGGATCATTAGGGCGCTCAAACCCCTCCACCACGTTAAGGTAGCGGTTCCAGGAAGGTTGCTCCTCTCCATGTCTCTATATATTTACTTAGTAGACTAATACAGTACATAGACTAATATATATAATTGCCATCGGTTAAATGTCTGTGACGTCACATCCGGCCGACTGGAGTGCTGGATACTCGCAATGGGCGAGTAGTAGTAGGCTAAAAGTAGTAGTAGGTTGTTGTTTAGATAATAATGACTTTATGCCACTTTGTCGGCAATGCTCATATTGGCATTGTTTTTTGTACCTACAGATGTCATGAGATGTCAGGTGCTTTATTCACCCCACAGCAACAAACTCACAAATCGCCTCGCTCACCCCCTGACACATTTCTGCTCTTTCAAATTGTTTCAAATATCCTCATGCAACCTCCAAATAATCTCTCTTTAGCGAGCATAACTTGGCCGGAGCCTCCCGAGTTAACAGAAACCCGATCGCGTGAACTGTGCCTGGCCTTGTCATCGACTGCAAAGGCATGAACAACATTCGCCTCTTACCAGCGACTCGCTCTGTTTAAACAAGCCCCGCCTTCGCCTTTGGCACGGCCGCGACATGAGGCTCACCGAGTCACAAATATCACAGACACGCTTTAGTTATGGGTTGGAACCAGTTTAGTGGTTTAACATTTATGTTGTATTAGGTTGTTATTGCTTATTCCTTAAACAAGTATTTCTCAGATTGGAGATGGTTAACAAAACAAAATCTCCCTGTGGAACCAGTTTTGTGCACTTAAGTTAGTCAATGAATCTCAATTTACTTGAAATAAGATGTTTCTTTCTTATTTGAACCACTTATTTTACCTGCCGTCCACCACCTGTAAGCTGTGTTTTACTCACACACATCTTACGCATATTTTCAGAACCTACAAGGTCTTAGCTTTCAAATGAGCACTTGCCTGTAGACTGTTAAAAAAAACAGGGCCACAAACACATGACACAAAGGCAATGAAAATGCGACAAAAACGTGCTGGAAAAAAGACACAAAAACACATGGAAAAAGCGTCAAAAATGCATCGCAAATGGGACAAAAACGCATCACTAACACAATAAAAAGCAACAAAAAACATCACAAGAAAGTGACAAAAAAACACGCGTTTTTGACACATTTTATGTTATGTTTTTGTTGTTTTTGGTGCTTTTAAATTACTTTTTTTGTGGCTTTTTGAGGCTTTTTGTTGGTTTTGTCGTGTTTTTGTCACTTTTTTGTTGCTTTTTTGTTGTTATTTCATTGCTTTGTTTTGTATTTCGTCTCTTTTGTCACTTTTATGTCATGTTTTTTGTTGTTTTTCATTGTTTTTTCATGACTTTTTTGAGGCCTTTTTGTTGCTTTGTCTCTTTTTGTCACTTTTTGTCACTTTTTGTCACGTTTTTGTTGTTTTTCATAACTTTTTTGTGGCTTTTTTGTTGCTTTGTCGTCATGTTTTCATCACTTTTTGTCACTTTTTGTTGGGTTTTCATTGTTTTTTCATTACTTTTTTGTGGCTTTTGAGGCTTTTTGTTGCTTTGTCGTCGTGTTTTGTCACTTTTTTGTTGCTTTTTCGTTGTTATTTCATTGCTTTGTTTTGTATTTTCGTCTCTTTTGTCACTTTATGTCATGTTTTTGTTGTTTTTCATTGTTTTTCATTACATTTTTTGTGGCTTTTTGAGGTTTTTTGTTGCTTTGTCGTCTCTTTTTGTCACTTTTTATGTTTTTTGTTGTTTTTTCATAACTTTTTGTTGCTTTGTCATGTTTTTGTTGGTTTTTCATTGTTTTCATTACTTTTTTGTGGCTTTTGAGGCTTGTCTTGTTTTTCTCACTTTTTGTTGCGTTTTGATGTGTTTTTGTTGCTTTTCGTTGTTTATTTCATTGCTTTGTTGTTGTATTTTCGTCTCTTTTTTTGTCACTTTTTGTCATGTTTTGTTTGTTTTTTCATTGTTTTTTTCATGTTTTCATCACGCTTTTTCATCACTTTTTCATTGCGACTTTGTTGCTTTTCCGGCACATTTTTGTTCCGTTTTCACCCTCGTTCTCGTCGCTATTGATGCTTTCCGTTTAATCTTTTCAGATTTGGGTAAAGCTCGGTTAAGGCGGGGGTTAAGAGGTTAAAGAGAACATTGACCGGTGGCCCTTCTGTGCTCTTCTAGAATGGACATATGGCCAGTCACTTTTATGGTTTAAGTTTCTTTACACTTGATTTTTTTTTGACCTGCTTTAGTCTTGATTTAGTCCTAGTTTAATCCCAGTTCCTTCTTTAAACCTTAAGCTTTCCTGGTTTGGTCTTTTGTGCATTTTAGGATTGAACTGTTGCACACACAGCCCTATAACTGCAGCTCCCTTTTCCATCTTTTACCCATGTATTTCCAACTCTCCTCTCGCAGAATGACAAACGACTTGCGCTGAGCTAATTTCAGTCTGGGGCGCTGCTTTGACGCCTGTCGACGCTGAGCAGACCCGAGCCTAATTGGGCCTCTCCGCAAGATTTTGAAACTTAAATAAATCGCGTTGAAAACTCGCACTGGGGCTCGGGTTTTTTACGATTTCTTTTTTTTTCCTTTTTCTTTTTTTTTTTTTCTATTCCAGGGTAGCTGTCACCACTTGTCACGACACGGGCCAGTTGTCGTTAGGAGGAGGGCGGCGGGAGAGACAGAGGGGCTGGTGTTTCAGACGCGAAGGAGGAGGAGGTGGAGGGGGGGGGGGAGGCCGGAGTTTTTTTTTTCTTTTTTTTTTTTTTTTTGAAGGGTCACAGTTGCTCCTTGCCAAAAGAAAACTGAGGTTGGAGTTATGTAGGTGCTGTGCTGCCTGTCAGTCATTCAGTCTGAAGAAACTCTCGACTTTTTTTTACATGGTTTAGACTCGGTTTCAGCATTTCACTTCATTCGTGCCGTTTGAAGCGATCCTGTTCACGTTGGTTGTTTCTTCTTCCGTTTTTAACGCCCGTAATCCGTCACTGGGCCCATTCTGATCCGTTGCCGCGCTCAAAGTGTGTTCATTAGGACGCCATTGATTTGTTAGCTGTGCTGTTAGCTAAAGTGAAAGCTTGTATTTCCTGGTTTATCACTGCCTGAAGAGCAGGTGTGTCATTTGGAACAGGGGGGGGGGGGGCCGAAACAACTATGCCTTTTTTGAGACCTAAGTAAGTTTAAGTAACTCATGCCCCTAGAGGCCATAAGCGCCACTGCAGTGTTGTAGCATGTTGCGTTTTTTTTTACTCATTAATTGTCCGTGAGAGTAAATACTACACAGTAGGGCTGGGCGATATGACGATATTAGACCGTCTTACGATCTCCAGAGCTGACGATCTGTTATTTTTGTGGGATCGTTTATCACGGTTTTATGCACTTCAGCAAAGTTGACTCTTTTCAGTCAGTGAAGCAAACACAAGCCGCGCACTTTCTGCTACGCAATGTCGGACGCTAATGCGAGCGTTTGGCAGCGAGCCGCTCCTCTACAGTGCGCATACTGTACACGACCAGCCTCATCAATCTAGAGCTTTTAACCCAGAGTTCTGTCTCTATTTCAGCGGTGCTTATGTCAGTGTCTTTACCCCGCAACGCCGCTGCTCTGCGCAGATCGCAGCGTGTTTATTTATTTACCTGACACATGTGCGAAGAAGTCCTTTGTCCTTACAGTCCTGTCAGGCGCCGCATCCTTCTCATTTGTGTAATTTAAATCCTGGGCCGCGTTCACAAATGCGCTGTTTATCCATGTCTTTGAAAGTATAAAAGTTCTCTAAATACACCGTCAGTCGGAGTTCATTATTGTAAATTCGCCTAACAGTGACAAACTTTTTCCTGTTTGAGTTTTACACAATAAAAGTCCCTGCATGTTATCGCTTTAGTAAGACTCTTATTGTGAAACGGTCAGACAGCGGCAGAGCGTTACATTTACAGCAGCTTGATGTCATGAGAGAGACGTCTCAGAAAAAATGCCAAACAGCAACAGACACTAACAAGCATTTACCAAACTTACTCTTTAACTTACTTCTACTTAATTGTATTATCTGGAGTTTTATTGTGTTTTTCATTTATAAAGTGAGTTTGCTTTAGGTCCAAGTCTATGATTGCTGTGTTGATTATCACAGTTGAATAAATTAGTGTAGTATTTTTCTTCTTCAGTGTGTAATTTAAGTAATTTTGTCATTATAAAAAATCGTGATAAAACCGAAATCGTAAGTTTATAATTCAAAAAATCGTGATATTCTATTTTTGCCATATCGCCCACCCCTACTACACAGACAGAAAAGACAAAGGGACAGAGGGATATTGTGCATCCAATTACACAATGGAGATAATTTTTTTCACTCAAACTTGGCTGTAAATACTGTTTAAGTGGCGCTAGCCCGCAGTTAGCTTTGCCCGTGAGCCTGTTAGCTTCTTCTTCGTGATTCCATTAGTGTGTATTGGTGACTCCGACCCGGAGGCAGGAAAGTTGCAAGCATGGTTTTCTGGCCAGAGACACCAGGGGGAGATGAAAGACCCCCCAATCATCCCATTAACACTTGTATTACCCCAAGAAGGACCACAGAAAGGATTTATTAAGGTAAACAAGTTACTTAGTTCTGCTTTAAATAGACTCTACCAATCCACATTTTCTCAGCTTCCAGGTTTGTTTGTTTTTTATGAGGCTTCTATTTGTCGTACTGTAAGTTAGAAATAACAACTCAAAGGCCACAGACAATTTTGTGCTTTTGGAATAAGCTCATGTTAGCTGATAATTGATCAGTCCCACTTTACGTTCATGTGCAGCTGATTTAGGTTACCACAGGACTCATCAGTGCGTCCAAGAAAACATACTAAAAGTGCCCTGTCTGTTCTTAAAGTGAAATCTACGTTTCACTTTTGAGGCTTTATATAAATGTATTAGGAGAAGGAAGTAGTTCTCAACACAAATGCTATTCAAGTAAGAGCTTAAGAAACTCTACTTTAAGTACATTTGTTTCATTTCTGACCGACTCAATTGAAACACTTTTTGATTAGATGCACAGCCCACAAAAGTCTTTTTTTTTCACAAACATCTGCTTTTACAATACACTGAAGGATAAAACAAGCTGTGTCCCAGGTGTATGTTTGTTTTTTAACTGTTGTTTCTTGTTACGGAGGTCTCTCTCTTGAGCTTGTTAGCCGTTAAACACACGCTCCGATCTCTCGCTTTGACACTGGCCTCTCGGCTCCGCTCCCTCTTCCCTTCACAGGAACTCGCTAATTTCCTGAACTTCGCCGGCCGTTGGGTCGAGCTGAGAGCAAACGGGCAGATCTAAGAGAGAGCGGAGAAAGGAGAGTCGCCCGAGTCCGTAACGTTTCACATGTGGGACTGAAGACGGGGTTCTGCGCGAGGAGGGACCTTAAAAGGGAGCGAGAAAGAGAGGCAGGAAATGAGCCTCTTTCCGCTCGGGGAGAATCTGGCCGATTTCTGGATCTTGCAGCATCGGGAGATTATCGAGAGCGGTGTCAAACTACACTTCAAAAGCCGCCGCCGCCGCCGCTGCCACTGGTGATTCGCTAAACCAACGAGGAGGGATTGAAAAGATGTGTTCTACTTTTTGGCACGCAACACACAAAAGTACGCTTGTCCCGGGGCCCATTTGCGAGATGTTTGTCTCGTGTGAAAGGTTTTGTTTTAAAGAGGGGTATTATGCTTTTTTCAATCACATAGCACCAGTCTATAGCATACTACAATGATGACGTAACCTTCTGTTGGTCTGTATATGCAGTAAATTAAAATAACTGCCTTGAATAAAATTGCTCTCTCAAAATGGCTGTACTGAACGTCTTGAAATAGGCCTCTGTCTCTTTAAGAAGCTTTCCGACACGCCCCCTTCAGCACACTGCTGTGGCATCTAAACAACACTACTGTGCGGGAGGGGCTCTGCTGAGCTGAGGAGCAGTGGTTGGTGGCTTGGCTGGTGACGAAAGGTCCAGAGGCGTCTCCAGGAGGTGGGGCGTTCCTAGGAGGACTGAGGCATAGCTACACCTAAAATGGCTGCCGTCTAAGTTTTTACTGATTACTCAAAAATATGTGAATGAGCCAAGGCAACACTCCAGGCATGTGTTTAATGAGGGAATGACATAATAACATGATATAAAGCTTGAAAAAGTCGAATTTACATAATACCCCCCCTTTAAGAAAGGACACCAATTTATGACGGATTTTATTGCAACATTGGGCTCAGCGTTCGGTTTTAGTTTTTAGTCATTTAATCAAGACCACATACAGTAACTGTGTTGTACTGCATTCTTCTCGTTCACAGTCGGCAGTAGTAAGCAACACTATAGCCATCGCTGCCCTGGTGCAATGTATTGAAAGTGTGGCTGCTGTTTATGCCTGTACAGTCCCCTTGACCACCACCCATCGTGCAGGCAAGATGGAACAAATGGCTGTTACCTTTAAAGGGACTATACAGAGTTTAAAACATTAAAATTAAGTATTTTCCTCCCCTACATGTTCCAGCAATGTCCTAGTGTGTAGAATGAGCCCAGACCCATTCACCACAACGAAAAAAGGAACAGGCCACCGTTTTTACAAACTGAGATATGTTCTTACCTTAGCTTAGACGGGTTGATGCGTACCTGTCTGGTCTTTGTGTTAGGGCTGAACGATTTTGCCAAAAATCAATATTGCGATTTCGATTTTATTGCGATTTTCCACTAATAACTTTGTTGTAATACAATTAAATATTAACAACTGACTTAATAAAGTATTACTTACTCTTAAGTCCTTTATAATCATATGGAATATAATTCAAAATAGTCCACATAGCCATTTACATAATTTACAATAAGCCCAAATAATTTCTTGCTATTTACTCTTGTGTATTAGTCAGTAGTCAGTAGTATTAGTCAGTAGTTGTGAGATAAGTTCTTATCTTTATCCAAAACATTCCCAAACATAAGCCTCCAAAAGCAAAGGACTCTTTACTCTTAACAAGCAGCACAGGCTCACCTTCATCTCTGTGGAGGCACAGACGTGTGAATCGTGAGGAGAGTTTCTGTGATCAGTGCATCAGAGGGATTAGCGCTGCAGCTAACACAATGCTAACAGAGGAAAAAGCAATAGTCCTTCACGGTGGCTGCATTATAAACGCTGATATGTTCACAGTATCCACGATCTACAGTACCGCGCACCTTAAGTAGACTAAGAAGTAAACAAAAGCACGTGGTGGAGCGCGGAGCAGACGTCGGTGGCGTCTCTCGCCGCTACGTTCACTTCTATGGGCCGCGGCCATCAGCTGCATTGGCCGAAATCTCATGCTTCTGCGATTTTGAAATCGCGTTGTGTAATATCGCGATAAAATTGCAAATGCGGGTTATCATTCAGCCCTACTTTGTGCGTGCGCTCAGTCACGCAAATGTTGTTAGCGTTTAGCCTCTCCCAGCAAAGGTATAGCTCCAAACTGGGGTGAATTAGAAGCTACCAAGCTGTTCCATGTTTCCCCTATTTAAATACAGTTACGTGAAACGTTACACGATGCAAGTCTAGTTACACAAAATCCAAACATGTCGATTTCTAAGCGGATAAAAAGGGGAACTATATTGTGAGGCGTAATGACACCTGGAGTACTTTGACGTCCACGCAGTAATATCGTCGAAGTGCTCCACTTGTGTGGCCACTTTAAAGGGGAGTCCAGTGTATCCATGTCTGTCTTTGTTACCTTTCACTCGGGGTCAAAGCGCGTGACTTTAGCAGGAGGTGTTGTTTTTTTGGTGGTCAGCTGGTTTGTGGCTAAATGACCCTCTCCCGTGAAGTGCTGACCTCTCCCTGCCCCCTCCGCCGGCTTTCTCTGCTCGTACAACGGAGTGGCTTCCTTTATTGATCACCCGCAACCTTTGGCCTGGCGAGCTGCGGTCAGTGCACTTACGCTTTGAAGCGGGAGGTTCGGGGAGACGTGCTTTTAGTGATTGTTGACAGTCCAGCAGAGCACGGTGTAATGCCCAGGCGTAGTTGTGTAGGAGGGAAACATCCAACCCGTAAGCTACTGTTTCTGTACACATGGAAAACAGAACGTAGTTGCTCATTGCACTGTGAGTAAATCTCTAAGTGGCAAAAGCTTCACGTCGACGTAAAATAGATTAAATTAGTATTTTATATACAAGATTTTGCAGATTTTTTTCTTTTCATAATTTGTATTAGCCTGGGAGTGCCCATGCTGCTGTGTGCGCTCGAATCATATTGAACTTCACAGCAGCCTGGGGACCATGGCCGAAATCTTTGCATGGATTTGGGGACCAATCACAGAACGAGGAGAGACGGCAAGACGATGACGCGCTATTCGACATACGGAAGCTTGTAGTTTATTTACGGATAAAAACAAAAACAAAAGTGTATTTACAGATGCAACATGACAGCAGCAGACGCGACGCCATCTTTGGATCAAGCTTTAGACCATATTCTAAATAGTTTAGCTTGAAAGTTACAGCGGGTACGTCATACATCATCTGATACGATGATACGATTGGCTATGGCTCTGTGCAGACGCATGATAGACATATATTTTGGATATTTCTTTGGAAAAATTCTCATAATTCATGTCATTACCAGTGTTGGGCGAGTGACTTTAAATGTGTAAATATTGTATATTAGTAGTTACAGTTTTGAAAATGTAATATGTTTATATTACAGATTACTGTTTCAAAAATGTAACTGAGTTACACTACTTTGAGTTACTTCTGAGTTACTTTTGGCAACATATAAAATGAAAATAGTAATAATGCCACAGAGAAAAAGTGCAGATGACACAAACTACACGCGACCACAGATCTTATACACCAACGTCCAACTTGATTTGGTGCTGCATTTTATTTGGGTGGAGTTTGGCATTTTTTCATTCATACATTTAAATGCACTTATAACTCGAGTTACTTGAATTGTAATAACGATCTACGTTCCCACCCTCACCTATGGTCATGAGATCTGGGTAATGACCGAAAGGACAAGATCGCGAATACAAGCGGCCGAAATGAGTTTCCTTCGCAGGGTGGCTGGGCGCACCCTTCGAGATCGGGTGAGGAGCTCAGTTACCCGGGAGGAGCTCGGTGTAGAGTCGCCGCTCCTTCACATCGAAAGGAGCCAGCTGAGGTGGCTTGGGCATCTGTTCCGGATGCCTCCTGGTCGCCTCCCTCGGGAGATGTTCCAGGCATGTCCTATTGGGAGGAGGCCTCGTGGAAGGCCCAGGACACGCTGGTGGGACTATGTCTCTGAGCTGGCCTGGTGTCGTCTCGGGGTCCCCCCCAGAACAGCTGGAGGAGGTCTGCGTGGATCGGGAAGTCTGGGCATCTCTGCTGAGACTGCTGCCTCCGCGACCCGGCCCCGGATAAAGCGGAAGAAAATGGATGGATGGAATATATTACCATATTTTGTTTAAGTAATATGTTACATTCCTTAGTTACTGAAAAAGGTCATATGTTTTTGTAACACTGGTCGTTGCTGAAACATAAAAAATACTTTTTTGCTCAAACAGTTACTCAGTGCAAAGGCCAGATATCGGCTATCAGTCAAAGTTTTGCAGATATTGTCGACATTAACTCAACGACGACTGCGAATATTTCTGAAACAAAAGTCATAGAGACTTGCCATTTTTGCATCAGAAAGAGGAGGGTTAGAGTTTTAAAAATAAGCTCGCTGAGCCTCCTAGGTTTCCAGGAAGCTGTGTGAAATCGTGTTGAAAATCTGCTGCCTCCTTTTAAAGAACTGCTCTGCACATTTCTCGCTAGATCATTTTTGGGCCACTACTTTCTTTTCTATTTGAGTAAAACTATTTTAAAAGCAGCCTTATACCAGACTAATATTAAGGCTACTGTACCCACCTCTGCAGACAAGTTATAGGAGAAGTGTGTCCTTTCCACGCCACATATTTGCTGTATAGGTTAATCTGCGACGCTTAATTTCCACAATCATTGAATAGTCAAGAGAGAGAAAGGTTGGACGCGACTGATTTCAGGTCAGGCTCATCGAAAACACACTCCTGCCGGTGATGGGTCTAGCATTAAACCTGCCGTGAGTAATACTTGAGTTTATCGATCCCTCTCTTTGCCGGAGAAAAGGGCACTGTGCAAAATCAATGCTCCGTCTTCTCTATCGCTAACCCTTGTCTCTACTCGCGCCGCGTCGGTGAAAGTGAAATCCTTTACTGCTGCGCTGTTGGCTTCTGACCCATTTTACACTTCGGACAGTTTCCTAATATTAATGTGAGAAAATGTATTTTAGGAAAATGGCGTAGAATCTGTGCCTCAGTCAGTGCTATAATTAAACTGCTCCTTATGAAAATTAGGCACTTAATCCTGTTTCATTTAGCTGTTTCTTCTTCTACGGTGTCAGCGCTTTATTGCCTGAGTGCTATTGCATCATTGTTCAAATCAGAGACTGTCCTCCACATTTTTCAAGAGCATGATGCGCTCAAAGTGTGTTCATCAAGCTGTTAAACCACGCCGTATATCGAAACAGAAAGTTAGTACGTTATTCCCACAGCTGCCAGCAGGAGGAGCTCTAGCGCCTGTGTTTCAGTGTTGCTTTTTAACTCTTGCAGAGACATAATAGACTCTCTGTTCGTTAGCGACACGTGACTCTGAGTGCGGTCTCCGGAGGTCGCTGTTCTTCCTCTCTCGTGATATTCCCAATAAGGATTAGCGATGTCTTGCACAAATCGACGAATAGATCAAGAAAACATCACGGACATTGAGTTACTGATGGGAAGTCACTGGCTACATCTTAAAGGAATAGGCCACCGTTTTTACATACTGTACTGAGATATGTTCTTACCTTAGCTTTGACGAGTTCATTTGTACCTGTCTGGTCTCCACGTGTGTCTTCCGTAACGTAAACACAGCACAGACGGCGTTAGCATTTAGGCTCTCTCTTCTCCCCTGTAGCTCCAAACGAGGTGAAGATAGAAGCTACCAAACTCTTCCACGTTTTCCCTATTTAAATATGGTTACGTGAAGTGTTACACTATAAAGTATAATTACACAAAATTAAACAATGTGGATTTTCTAAGCGGATAAAAAAGGGGAACTATATTGTAAGGCGTAATAATACCAGGAGTAATTCGGCATCCGCGCAGTAAAGTGAAGATATCACTGTGCGGATCACGAAGAAGAAGCTAACAGGCTAACGGGCAAAGCTAACTGCGGGCTAGCGCCACTTAAACAGTATTTACAGCCAAGTTTGAGTGAAAAAAATAATCTCCATTGTGTAATTGGATGTACAATATCCCTCTCTCCCTTTGTCTTTTCTCAGCGTAGTATTTACTCTCACGGACAATTCATGATTAAAAAAACGCAACATGCTACTACACCTGCACTGGCGCTTATGGCCTCTAGGGGCTCGAGTTACTTAGTTCTGCTTTAAAAACATTACGTTGGATGTAAATACTTGACCCAGGAAACATCTGTGTTCATTAAGGAGGACTTTTTACTTTATCTCCGAGCTAACGGCTATAGTATCTAAAAACAAAACCACAAAAAATAAACAACTAAAAAGTATTTATGCTAAAGACAGACTGATTTTTGTAGCTGATGAGCAGGAAGTTTCCTCTGGTGAATTATTTGCTCCTGACACAATGTTTTTAACATGATGCTGTGACTGTCCATCAGTAAATCACTGCCTGCCTTTGATCTTGAGCTATTTATATATTTGGACAAGACACCGCTACTAACTCATAGAGAAACAACGGGACAGGAAGAGCAGGATCCACTCGGAGTCACATGATAAAACGTATAATATCAATACTGAGTCGCCATAATGAATGTTTTTTTAGTGCATTTTCTCCAGTTCGGCTTTAACCAAATCTAAAAGAGCTTCTTGACTGGAGCGTACAGCCTATAGGCCAGAGTAACGCCTCATTTGAAAGCTAAGACCTACAAAACTCATCTAAGCTTCAACCTCGTTATGATTGTCATGTTTTTGTCCTTTCTGGTTGTGTTTTCATCACGTTTTTGTTGCTTTTTTTTTTACATGTTTTGGTCAAATGATTGTGGCTTGATCACAGTTACATTACACTTGGAAAAAAAAACGAGTCAAAAAAGCATTGAAAATTTGATAAAACGGTGACAAAAAAATGTGTCAATAAAGTAACGAAAATGTGACGAAAGAGCAACAGAAAACGCAACAAGGATGAAGCTTAGATGAGTTTTGTAAGTCTTAGCTTTCAAATGAGGCATTACCCTGGCCTACTGGCTGTAAACTCTCCCGTCTAGAGCCTTTTAGATATGGGTAAAACTGGAGAAAATGTGCTCGGTTAAGGGGTTAAACCCATATGAAAGGATATGTCCACTTTAAAACATAAAACATCCATTTTGAAGTACCAAAATTATGTTTATACAGTAGGCCTCAATTAACAACTTACAATAGAAACACAGCACTCAGGCAGGTATCCCGACACAGCAGTCTTCTCGTAGGAGGGAACTTGAGTGTAGAGACCCCTTTTTTATTTAATTTCTGAATGGCAACATTAGCGTGGATTTATTTTCAGAGATACACTCCAGACGTCTAGACACTCCAACGGCTAAGAGCTTTCTCAATATCATTATTTGCACTCACTTGAAAAGACGCATTAAAGATTCGCTCATACCCGGAGGATTTGAAACGCTCCGAACGTCCTCTCCCTCTCGCTCACCAAAAAAAAGAAGGAAAAAAAAAACTCTCATTAACAATGCATGGGCTGCTGTAGACTATTACACTCAAGTGCACCAATCACACTGGGACACCATAAAATAAGAATAAAAACATCTTTGCAAAAGCCGCGGCGGACTGCTGCTCAATGAGAGGCTGAAAAATAAGTACATTTCCTTGATTGATTGGGTAATACGTGAATCGACTTTGCATAAAAGCTGATGCTTGAAGGAAATTGACCTCCTAATTATGGGGCTAATGGTCTTAGAATGTAGTTATGGTTTTGCCAATGTTTGCCTATTAGTAATAACTCAAAAAGTGCAGAAGCGTTTTGAAGTTCTAATCGACCGACATGTGGGTTTGTAGTTGTTTTCTGATGTAAAGTGAAATAAAAACGGTCCAAACATCGTGCTCATGGGTTGTTTTTATCCACAGATTGACTGTATACGCCCGTGTGCTTCACCAAACTGGGGCTGAGTCGTCGAACATCTACTGTAGGTGAGTGATTCAAATACAGCCTACATTTAAAGCATTGAGGTTTGTCAGTGTTCAGTCACAACTCTGGTATAATTACATAGATCTTTGGATTGCTGGATGCGGTCGCCTTCTCTTTGCTGACTTTGGTTTGTTGGTGTTTAAGTAGAGTCTGGTAGAGCTGAAGGATTGTGAGTTAATGCAAGGTTTATGGTGCATGTCTAGAGCATTACGCTGGGAAAATGACCATCTTTAAATGAGATAAATGACTTAAAATAGCTGGGATTAAAGAGACACTGTGTAACATTTTGGACTATACTGTTGCCATTAGTACAAAACATGCTCCTAATGACCAGCCCGACACAGAAAAGGCTGGATAATCAAAGAATAGATTTGGATGAGAACCTAACCTGTTGACTTTAGACACATCTCCATGGAGACGAGCTGGAGACCCACTCCTGGTAAAGTTACAGCAAAGACACATGTTGTTTAATACATTTATAAGGTATTTTTTAATGATGAAAATATCTGTCATAAAATAAATGCTTGTGCGATTTTATTTATTGAGTAAAATTATGCGTTGTGGCTTTAAGATACTTTATGTTGAATTTGAGTCAGTTTGAGCTAATCTAAGGTAAGAAAAAATGCTAAAGGAACAAGCATAAATCCCACTTGAAATCAGGCATATCAACTTTTACGTTTAAAAATATTAATTTTTACTTGAAAATATACAAAATAATTGCAATAAGCGGTTTTATCTCTTAGACAAAGACAAAAAAGCACTAATGGAATCACAAAGAAGAAGCTAACAGGCTAACGGGCAAAGCTAACTGCGGGCTAGCGCTACTTTAGCAGTGTTTACAGCCAAGTTTGAGTGAAAAAAATAATCTTTATTGTGTAATTGGAGGTACAATATCCCTCTCTCCCTTTGTCTTTTCTGTCAGCGTAGTATTTACTCTCACGGACAATTAATGAGTAAAAAAAACGCAACATGCTGCGACACCTGCAGTGGCGCTTATGGCCTCTAGGGGCATGAGTTACTTAGTACTTCTGCTTTAATCCTTTAATTCAAGTACACTTATGCCATTCTTATACAAAATTATTATTCTTTTTCCAGTGTAACATTGACAGAGCGTATTTGTTGTGCTAGCCTGGCCAGTTAGAATCTAAAAGTGGAGCAGAACTATTATCAGTGGGTCGCAAGCCCTTCCCAGAAAACATTGCTTTAGTATCGATCAACTAATACAGTACAGAAAACGCCTAGTTGTTGAAATGACTGGTGCTGAATTGTTTTGTTTGTTATTTCAGCTTTACACACTGCCTGACCAAAAAAAGTTGTCATACAAAACACGCTCTAATATTTAGTTGTAGCGCCTTTAGCTTTGATTACAGAACTCATTTTATGTGGCGTTGTTTCAGTCAGCCTCCGCAATGTCAAAAGATCCAGTGTTGCACCACATGCAGACACAGGGAGATTTCCTTTTTCAGTGAAGGATATTATACTATTACAACTTCAGCCTTTGTAATTTGTTAAATGCGACTATTGCATCTAATCTTGCAACCCAGGTTCACTGTTTGGAATTTAAGTTGAACTGTATTGCCTTGGTGGGGGTCTGTGCACTTCACTTGCTTGAATTTGTTATCGTTTATGCTTGTCACTGTTCTTAATCCTTTAATACACTGTAGCGTGAACAAATCGCTCTGTCGTTAGCCCAAACAAACCACCTTTATTTTCGACCCGCAGCGGTTTGTGTTTAGTGTTGTCTGGATACGACGGGTCACTCTGCTGTTATCTGGCGAACCGCGGCTTGCGATAATGTTCTGAATACGTCACTAAAAGCTTGTTTCAGCTCAAATATGATTAACTTTTCCCTTATCAGCCTCACATCTCAACCACTGTGCGCCGCGCTAATGTTTGTTGTAGCAACCCAGCCTGCCCCGAGCTACGGCTGCACCGGTGTATCTGAAGGTTACGGTGTTGAATTGTCAAAAAGGGAATCCTCACACTAATAAATATAACATAAATGATAGCAAATGAGCGGAGGAAAGTTGCATTCTGGTATTATGTTGCTTTTAGGTGCAGCGTAATGGATCACTATGAGCTCAAAGCTTGACAAAGTTAAACCGTGGCTGAATATGAATCTTGATCAAGATGAGTTTGGGACTTTCTCTTGGACTGTATAATCCATGACCAAACTAGGAACATTTTTCAAGTTGTAGAATTATTTACGCTTAAGCCATATTCGCACGGGATTAGTATTACCTGGGGGGTAAAACTGAAATCACCCCAGGACTTTTTTTTTTCCAGAAGTGATGGATAGATAACAAACACTGAATGTTGACAACAAGCCTTTAATTCCTTAACGCCTGAATTTATTTCCAATTATAGAAAAAAATATATTATCAGTGTTTTTGCTTTCAAGCTGATGCTAAATTAAGTGGAGATTGTTAATTTATCTGTAGCACATAGTACAGATATAGTTTTAGGTATGTCGCTAATTAGCGACAACAGGCATAAATACAGCAGCTCACTGCTGTTGCTGCTTTCATCACCTGATGTAGGAAAAAAAAGCCCTTTAGAAAGGTGCAGACAATTTATTTACATAACATAGACATGTCACCATTTTTATTACTAATTATCATATTTTACTCCCTTTTCTGAGGTTTTATTATTCATTGTACATAAGATACCTCCATTTACCATCTTATTTGCAATTTATATTATAATTGCACATTATTTTTGGATGTGGAACTCTTGTTTGTGGTCCAATAGGTCCACCTTGTGGTCGCTTTGCATACAACATGAACGGTTTCACCTTGTTCTATGTAAAATAGGGGATAAATGTTTTTAATATATCCTTGTATGTTATTGTTACAATGATTATAGAAACTAGAATGGCATGTTCTAAAAAACGTTTTAGCACGGTAATAGATGTAAATACTACTAAAATGGGTCACTGTGGCCGCATGCCACCAGATGGAGCTATTGCAGTTTTCCATTATGGCCTGACGTCGCTAATTCGCGATGTACCTAAATCGTCAAATAACAAAAAATATCCATCACACGAAGTTCATTCCAATAAATAATCTAAAGATGGAAACGATGAGCAGCGACATTATTTTATTTTAGCACAACTCAACTTACATTTGAAGATTTCATCGAAGTTGCAGCCTCGATTTTCAGAAATGCTATTTCCTCTAAGTAGCTACCAGGACCCGGATGTGGTTCCTTCTCTAACCGGTCCTACGAGAAACTAGTGCTTGCAAAAGGTTCCTAGGTACGGCATGGATGTGCGCAAACAGGCATCAAGGGAAAACATGCATTACATTAGCCACAGTCTAGCAAGAAGAGGTATGTCACTAATTAGCGACACCTGGCGTTAAGGGGTTAATAATAATAATAATAATGCCTTGCACTTGTATTGCGCTTTTACAAGCCTGTATTAACACGTTTCTCAAAGCGCCGAGGCTCCATGTTGGTCTGTCCAACGTTGCCATGACAACAACGTCGTAGTTTTTCTCTAGAGACTGAATGCTAACAACATCTTTGGTCTTTTTGCGTGACTGAGCGCACGCGTGAAGACCAGACAGGTACGCATCAACTCGTCTAAGCTCCGGTAAGAACATATCTCAGTATGGAAAAACGATGGCCTGTTCCTTTAAGGGGATCAGGGGATTAGAGGGAATAGAAACTCCGAGGACATCAGTAATATTTACTTTTACCTGAGTTCCCGAGGTAATTCTGATCCAGTGCAAATAGGGCTTTAGTTACTACACTGCCTGACCAAACAAAAATTGTCATGATGTCCAGTTGCTGGATTTAATGAGGTCTAGGTCCAGCAACACAAAGAATAAGATCAGCTGACGATCTGAACATCCTGAATGACCCGGTTATTCTTCTTCCCTGATGCATGGGCATATTCCAAGATGACAATGCCAGGATTCATGAAAGATTGGTTCAGGGAGCATGACATGGATTGGCCAACACAGAGTCCAGACCTTGACCCCACTGAGAATCTTTGGGATGTGGTGTATAAGGCTTTGCTCAGTGGTCACACTCTCTCATCATCAATACAAGATCTTGGTGAAAAAATTAAAGCAACACTGGATCTTTAGACATCGTGGGTGCATGGTTTAATCAAAGCTAAAGGCGTCCAACCAAATATTAGATTGTTTTTTGTTCAGACAGTGTAGAGCCTGTGGCTAAAACTAGTTCGTAGATAAACATTAAGGGACTCTCCTACTTCCACAATGCAAGCCCCTGTCCCAATCACGTTTTAATTAGTGCTAGTGGAGGTTAAAGCACAGTGACTGGAGCTTGTACTTATGTTCTTATGTTCTTGATTTTGTACATGCAGTTGCTAACTAAAGGTCTGTTTCTTGTTCGTAGAGGTATGAACAACAGGATGTGCATTTTCCATACGCACTTAGACCCCGTGCAGACTGATATTTTGTTGTTTGCAGAGGACATTATCTCTCTTACATATTCACGCCCTTTGTGGTTTGCTAATGCGACCGTACGAGGAGAGGTTGTTGTCGTTCATTGCGCTTAAAAACTGGCCTCCCTGATGTGGAAGCTTCCCGTGCGCTCCAATCAAAATGCAGATGTGCCCTCAGCATGGCGTCTGCGGGGAGAATTACAGCTGAATACTAAACAGACACGAGCGAAGAGCGAAAGAAGAGCAGAGTGGTGCCGATTAATGCGGTTATAGTCACAAGACTGAAGCCCCATTTAAATATGTGGTAACTGCGGTGTTCAAACACACCATTACGTTACAGTTTGTAGATTCCCTGACTCTCTGACAAAGTGGTTGTTGTCGCTTTCATCCCCTGCACATGAGAAGCTATTGGATGCTTTTGTTAGCGGGTGGTATTAACAACTCTTTTAGCAACAGTTTAAAGGAGTCATTAAAGTCACTGTCAAACCCATCACACAAATGCTTTTTATGTGAACAGTAACCCAATGTCTGAGAAGCGTCACGGCACTTTGAACAGTTGTCAGGGAAGACTCAAAGATTACTCAGACATGTACAGCTCAAAGAATGTTTGTAATAAACATTGTAATATGGCGCAAAGCTCTGAAAAGTAGACTTTGCGTAGTATCCTCTGTTGACATTGCAGTGACCTTGAGCGAGACACTAATATGTATAGCTTACAACAGTGGTTTCCAGCCTTTTATGTCCCATGCACTAGGGATGCACCGATCCGATACTGATATCGGACATCGGAGCCGAAACCCGGAAAAATACAATATCGGGAATCGGTTACAAATATCCGATACTGAAAGATACCCCTATTGGCTCTCACTGCTTTAAAAACACAACTTTCATTAATTAGATCTAAGTGGGGCATGCGGTAGGTCATTTTGAAGCTTACAACGCTCAGTTTGAAGCTCTGCAAACATATCTTTTATCGCCGCGCAAAATGCCGCAGCTAGCAACAGTATGCTAAAGCTAGTGGCAGCAACCTAATGCTAATGGCAACTAATAAAGCTGGGACAGAAACTATTATTAGATCACCTTAAAGCAGTACTAAGTAATTCATGAGGCCATAAGAGCCACTGCAGGTGTCGTAGCATGTTGCGTTTTTTTACTCATTAATTGTCCGTGAGAGTAAATACTACGCTGATAGAAAAGACAAAGGGACAGAGGGATATTGTACATCCAATTACACAATGGAGATAATTTTTTTCACTCAAACTGGCTGTAAATACTGTTTAAGTGGCGTTAGCCAGCAGTTAGCTTTGCCTGTTAGCTTCTTCTTCGTGATTCCATTAGTTTGTATTGCGCCTCCGACCCGGTGCAGGGAAAGTTGCAATTGTGGTTTTCTGGCCAGAGACACCAGGGGGAGATGAAAGACCCCCCCAATCATCCCATTAACACTTGTATTACCCCCAGAGGGACACGAAAGGATTCGTATTAAAATAAACAAGTTAAGTTGCCTAATAAAATGTATTTTAGTGTTATGCTTTTAATAACTGATCTAACATATTTGTTACGCACAAGTTGTAATGATCAGATCAATTTATGTGAGTTGTTCATATTAGCTAATGTAACCTGGCTGGTCATATATTTAGTGTAGAAAAGTCCAGTTATTCTTGTTTAATGTTTTTTCCATTACAGTTAATTAATAGATAGCCTATAATTGATAACATCTTGTTTGCAAAAGAAATCAGACTTTATTGATCTCACACTGGAGAAAAGAGGACCAGCTGTTTCATTCACAGTAACTACTGTTAAGAAAGTCTCTTGGTATCGGTTAATATCGGCTATTGGCAAATACTCAAACCCCCAGTATCGGTACTGGAAGCATAAAAAAACTGGATCGGTGTATCTTTACCACGTACCCCTTGAGGCATTTATTCATAGGAGTACCCCCAAACTTGAGGATCCTTCAAAAATTTAATAAAGTGAGAAACTTAACAAAGATTATTCGTATTTAGTAGAGTTGTATGTTCAACATGTAGCTAAACTACTCTCAAAGTCAAGCCTTTTACTGAAAAACATCATTAAAACTAACTTTTCTTTGAGAGTGATATTGAAATTGTACTAATTTTCACCTTTTTTTTTATCTGAGGCAATTCCCAGTACCCCGTGTCAAGTGCTCAAGTACCCCAGGGGTCCCCGTATTCATTGGCTTACAACATAATACTAGTACTCTGTTGCAATATGTATATGGGAAAACCCTGCCAATTGTGTGATTTATATAGTTTTATGCTTTTGTATTAGACAGCTCAGCGTGGGAGGCACCTATACAGGATGGGAGGTACAATAACCAGTACCGGTTATTCGATTTAGTGCAAAGTACAAATGTGCAAACTTGGTGGGAAGTTGAGCGAGTGATCGTTGGTGCGACACACTGCAGGTTTCTCGTGTGGCCCCTTGTAAAAGTTAATTGCCCGCTCCTGAACGAAAGGGTAGTTTATATAAGAATCCGCCGACAAGACTGCAGCTTATCCTGCTTTGTTATCAAACCCGCATTTCCAAACACGATCAACGCCATTTCAATTCCATTCGCCGTGTCATTACGATATACAAATTTGTCTGAACAGTGATCCACGGCTTATCAAAACACACTATGACAACAAGGCGTTGCCCCTAAATCTCCTGCAGCTCGATCTCTTTGTCCGACGCTTGATCTGAGGGCGTCACAGATCACCTGTGCGTGCAGAAACAGCAGCTGCTTTGCATATACCTGCTGCAGAGGAAGAGAGAGAGAGATGCAAAGTGTCGTCTCCATTTGCACAAACGCTTAGCAATCGTCGGGTTACTTGTTTTGTTATTTGCTTTTCTTGCGACACGGTGTTCCGACTCAGATGAAGCCGGTGTAAGAAGTTTTCACAAGCTGTTCGGGTAAACGGCAGTGATTTAGGAAGTTGGTATGTTAGGAGCAGCAACATTTGTCTGAGTGTAAAAACATGAGCTCTTTATAGGTTTTTTTAAAGAGTGGAAAGCTGTTGGAAAGGTGTGAGTAGCTAATAATAATAAGAGAGTTTCCGCCATTTTGTGTAGTGTCCGAATGTCCAGAGAAAATCAGTGAGCAGCGATGGTCACAGTGCATTGCGAGAGTTGGAGGTGAACAGACAGAGTCAGGTCTTTAAACCAAACACAACACAAATGAATGAAAACAGCCTTTTGTTGCATTTGTTTCATGAATAACCAACTTAAAGCATACTAAGTAACGTGTTTACCTAAATAAATCCTTTTCGTGTTCTGGGATAATTCAGTGTTAATCGGTGTCTTGGAGGACCATCTCCCCTGGTGCCCTACCACTAGATCAAGAGGCTAACAGGGGCAAAGCTAACTGCGGGCTAGCGCCACTTAAACAGTATTTACAGCCAAGTTTGAGTGAAAAAAATTATTTCCATTGTATAACAGGATGTACAACACCCCTCTCTCCCTTCACCTTTTCTGTCAGCGTAGTATTTACTCTCCAAGACATTTAATAAGTAAAAAAATCGTAACTTGCTACGACACCTGCAGTTGCGCTTATGGCCTCTGGGGCAAGAGTTACTTAGTACTGTTTAAATATAATAACAGTGAAAAGTCAGTAACTTTAGCTTCTGACCTTGAGCTTGAGCTGTTGAATGATCGATAGCTTCCCCTCTCAGGCAAAACGCGGGTCATACCGCCTTGCTCTGCCCGATCCCGTCAGATCTCGCAGCTAAGCAGGGAAGGGCCTGGGTGGTACTTGTATGGGAGACCGTTTGGGAAACACCAGGAAGCCTGGGTGAATGGAGGGAGTGAGTGGTTTGTGGTGGTCGGAGGGGCCGATGGTGCAGATTAGCAGCATCACTTCCGTTATGATGCAATGTCTTCGAGTGTCCAGAAAAGCACCATATAAATCCAAGCATTATTATTGTTATATTATTAAAAAGGCAATAATACAAGCTGTTTTCCATTCATGTAAAATCCATGTTATCAGACTGATCTTGCATCATCCATCAATATTGAACTGCCATCTTTATTGTGTCCATTATTAGGGAAGTTTAGCGAACTCTATAGTCGATGTAGAGCATTCATTCTGTTGGTGTTCGGACACGCTGGTCACTACTTTCTTCTCGCCAAAGTAGGCTACTCATGACAACTTAAACGCTGCATCGACGAGAAACCTTCTGAATCACCAACAGGGTGAGCGCGCTATATCCTATTACACAGTGCACTACTATACTGCAGTATATAAACTCTGCTTGCTTGAATGTGGTGTGTGAGAGAGCGCTCGTTGTTGGTTGGTTCACTTCTGGGCAGCTGTGGCTACGGCAGTATTTTACCACCACCGAGTTTGGAGTGAATGAATGAGTTTATTCAGACCTTGTACATCCCACTGTGTCAACATACACAAATAACGACATTACATGTACCGAATGCCCAATTGGAGTTGGAAGAAGTAACAATATAATACCACTCCTTTGGGACCTTTGCTGTGAGGCGCTAACCTCTGCACCATCACGCCGCACATTCATCGCCCGAGTCCATCTTGTATTTACAGTGTGTCCAGGTGACTATTGACCCACAGCTCCGAGCGCCGATGCTTCAGCACTTGATTATCACCGCTTTACCCCTTTGCTTTCTCTTCTTCCCATCTTTTCCTTTTCTTTCTGTCCTTTTCATCTCTCCTCCCTGCATTGTTGCTGTGCAGATGACATAATCATTTAATAGCTCCATTTAATCAAAAGCAGCAGGTCATTTTCTAATTTGTTGTAAATAATGGGAGGAAATATGAACCATATCCTCATATCCTTCTATGTATTATATGAAATGTTACAGAATATGGCTTTAAACTGACACAGATAAGTTTCTTTGTGGATTAAAACAACTGCGCTTACTACATCAAGAGACACACGCGGCTTTCGGCGAGATTGATTACACTTTGATGAAGGAATACTCAGCCGCGTCTGTTCGTATGAAGTATTTAAAGTGAAATGGTTGGGATTACGAAAGTACGGGCCGTTTTTCTTTGAATGATAAAACGCCTCTGAGCATCCTTCTCGCTCCTGGAGGACATGCAGTATTCATCTGAGGCTATTTATAGTGTAGATTATATAAAGAGAGACATACTGTTACAATAAACAAGTCATTTGCATCGCGTCAGTGTTAAAGCCTCTCCGCTGAACGCAACCAAGTAAATAAAAAAGGTAGGTTTGTATGAATGGTGTTTGCTATTCTGCGCTAATATGGCAACTTTTATGACTTTATGTATGACAAAAACTGCAATATTCAAAAATGTTCTTGAATATCGCAACAAAAGCATGATTGCAACAGCTATACGAATCGCTTTGTTCATCAAATGACTTCAAAAATGGAAGACATGAACAAAATAGGGTTGAAAAGGAATTAAATTTGGAAAACCATGACTAAAAGTAAAGTTGTGCATATCTTTAAGTCACTGTGGCTGGCCCAGGGGCGTGCTGGGAATTAAATAATTTAGACCGGCTTACAGTACTTGCCCATTGAGTTTTAGCTCAACTCGTACGGCGTTAGTTTTATAAGCCAAAGGTTGTAGGATCGGTTCCAGCTCATGACACTTTCTCTTTTCACATGAGTCGTTACACACACAGTCTGAGCCTGATACATCTCCACAGTCAGCACCAAGTTATGTCAATGAAAAATATATTATTTATCCACTTTTTCTACTTTGAACACTAACGCTTTTCTTTATTTTTTTGACGCACCTGCCTTTATCCTATCCTTATCCTTATTCTTTACTCAAGCGGACACCCTGTCTCCCCTGGATTGGACTGCACCAACTTAAACCAAAGCTTAGGGGTGTTCCCCTTAAAGACCCTGAAAGTGAATATGACACATTAGACTAGGGCTGGGCGATATATCGATATTTAAGATATAGCGATATATTTTTAAATGAGATATGGAATTAGACCATATCGTGTATATCGGGATATTTAAATTCAGATAAGTTAGTAAGTTAACAAAAAGAAACCGGTAATCTCGAGCTGATTAAAAAAAAAAAAAAAAAAGTTATATTAAACTGAGCACTTTATTTTGTGATCTCTTTATATATAAATGCTGCCCTCAGATAAAGATTGACCTATTTTATTTTATTGGCTATTTTTATTAAGACTTTTTTTTTATTTAAATGTGCACCTTACGGAGCTTTGTTATGCAGTGTTTATGTTTATATTTTATAGTGAGTTTTCAATAGAACTACACGTATTTGACTTTGACTTAACATATCATTTCATAAAAAATATTGGGATATATATCGTACAGTATATCGATATTCAACCAAAATATATCGGGATATGACTTTTGGTCCATATCGCCCAGCCCTACATTAGACACAATTTTTGCTCAAACATAAATTACCACAAATATATTTAAGATTTTGCTAAAGATTGTCCCCAGCTTTCTTTAGTTTGACCATTTTCGTGATGTGTATAGTTTCACTTCCTTATTGGACACCGACAGGAAGTGACATGCTAGAGGCAAACAATTTTAAACTGTTGCCATGCCAACCATGTTATGTCGATGGGAAATGAGTGAGTTAAACTGCTATGGAGCTTTACCTCTAACTATGTCACTTCCTGTCAGCAGCTTAAAAATTTAAATAAAAATAACTTTTCGGCCCAACATACGTATCTCCATTAAAATTGCTGCTTCACTGAAATGAAATGATAATGATTACTTACAACAGATATTATCCATCTAAATAAAGCAATATAACCTGTCATATGCACTACCTCAGAGTTAGTTCAAATGGTATCTCCCTGCAACAATGAATGAAAAGTATGATGTGCAAGTTTCTGATTTCAACACGTCAGTCATTATTTGATTGATTTACAGCACACACACACACAAAAACTATTTCTTCATTTATATCTCACACAGCCACCCAGTTAAAGCCTTAGTTATAGCACAACTGTAGGAGTCTGTTATTAATTATTAATTATTTTCTGACGTCACCCGCATGCCCTGTATTGAAGAAAGAAAAAATGAATGTTTGGTCAGGTATTAACCTTAAACATGTGGTGACTTTGGCCGATCTTCTTTCACAGCATTCCTTGTAAGCAAATCCACTTCCAAAATCAGCAAACATCAAGCCTTACAAATTTGGCCGTCCACAAAATCCCCCCCCGGATACCGCATGTTTTCCCAATATTAGTTTTCCTTTTTTTTTCCCCCCCTCTGTGTCAAGCGCCCGGACCTTATATGATATGTTGTGACTGACCCCCGTCACCCTCCCCCCTCGCCTCTTGCCCCGCTCCCTCATCTCCCCCCCACCCCCCTTCCCCCTTTTACTCTGCTCTCTTTAATTGAGCACATTTGTGGATCGAGCGCCGGTCCCTGGAGGTTAAACGAGGGAGAGAGAGATGGCTGCAGATACAAGCCGGCAGTTAGCTCCGGTTCAGTCCACTCTGGGAGGTTATCAAACGATCTCCGAGCCGTAAAAGAAATTAATAATGGAGCTTTTTTTGATCACGACGCAGAGGTGGAGCTAAAGTCGGCGAATTCTGCACGATTATGGCTTATGGACCTAGATTTGGGCACCTCAGCTTTGTTATATCACTTTTTATGGCTTAATGTCTTAGAGTGAAGCTTTGAGCTCCCTCCACTGGCTGCAGAGGATATTAACCATGATCAAAACAAAAGACAAGCTTTCATTTTTAGCTAATGGACGGCAGTGCTAATAAATCAATAGCATTGTGACTTTTGATGCTGTTGGGTCTAAGGACTGCACTAAAGGGACTAGATGCAAGTTGGTCATTTTTATGCTCACTACTGCCACCTCAGGTCTTACGCGTAACTGCAGGCTCTATATTAAAGGAATAGGCCACTGTTTTTACATACTGAGATATGTGCTTACCTTAGCTTAGACGAGTTCATCTGTACCTGTCTGGCCTCCACGTGTGCCTTCTGTAATGTAAACAGAGCACAGACGACGTTAGCATTTAGCCTCTCTCTTCTCCTCTATAGCTCCAAACGAGGTGAAGATAGAAGCTACCAAACTCTTCCACGTTTTCCCTATTTAAATATGGTTACGTGAAGTGTTACACCATAAAGTATAATTACACAAAATTAAACAATGTGGATTTTCTAAGCGGATAAAAAGGGGAACTATATTGTAAGGCTGTTGCCTTCACTTCACGTCGGGGTCACCAATGTGGCGAGAAAGATGAGGACACAAGCGAGCTGCAAGTGAGTCCACTTTATTTCTTTCGAGCCAACAGAACAATGGCCGGAGCACAGGACGAACACAACAGACAGGGCACAGACACGCCCCCAAACCACAAAACCCGCTGGGTGAGAGACCACTCCCCAACATGTACACCACAAGGCGTAATAATACCGGCATCCGCGCAGTAAAGTGAAGATATCACTGTGCGGATGCCGAATTACTCCTGGTATTATTACGCCTTACAATATAGTTCCCCTTTTTATCCGCTTAGAAAATCCACATTGTTTAATTTTGTGTAATTATACTTTATAGTGTAACACTTCACGTAACCATATTTAAATAGGGAAAACGTGGAAGAGTTTGGTAGCTTCTATCTTCACCTCGTTTGGAGCTATAGAGGAGAAGAGAGAGGCTAAATGCTAACGCCGTCTGTGCTGTGTTTACGTTACAGAAGGCGCACGTGGAGACCAGACAGGTACAAATGAACTCGTCTAAGCTATGGTAAGAACATATCTCAGAATGTAAAAACGGTGACCTATTCCTTTAAGCTTGTGCGTGACGGCAATTGGGACCCAAATTAACAACTTTTTGAGTGCAGGATTTTAGAGGCAGTTGTGGTGAATAGGTCTCATTATACACATTAGGACATTGCTGGAAGATGTAGTTAGTTAGTTAGTTATTCGTTTATTTGAGCAGCAACAAGGTACAGACAACAGATGTTTTCACAGGAAAAGGATAACATTTGCGTACTCAAAAGGAGTAGGTTGTAACCTACCCCTGACTATCATACTTTAAATTGCAGTTTGTGACATACATTTTTAACTTTACAAAAGTTGTTTACAGTTAACTCTTGATGGGCACTGGTAAGCTCTTGATAGACACCAGGTACAAATAGATGGTGGCATCTATTTGTACTCGTGTATGAACAAATTTTATATTTGAAAAGTTGAAAGGAATACAAAAACAGTTACCAAGTATTTTCTTAGTCCTTTGACAGGTCCAAAAGCCCTATTTTTTATTGTTTATGGTCGTACAAATAAAGAAGGAAAAGAAATACAAAAACATTTTCCAAGCCTTTTCTCAGTCCGTTGACAGGTCTACAATACCACCTGTTTATCGTTTATGATCGAGCAGATGATAAGAATAGAAAAGGAAATGCAAAATGCAAACTTTTATCAAGCATCTAGACTCTTGGTCCATGTCGTTTTGTTCGTATTTGAGAAATATAGATTCTTTGTAAACCTTTTTAAAGTGTGCCAGGTTTTTACAAAGTTGTAGGGGGAGGAAAATAATTTTACCATTTTTAAACTCCATATAGTCCCTTTTAAAGGAAGTGACTTGCTTGTTTCAGCTTAAATAAACGATATGATCTGTTATTGAAGAAATTAATTATTGTTCTGTTTTCTGGTTCTAGACGCCAAATATCTTTGTATAGGTATCGAAATGGTATTAATATTGTAAACCAAGTTTTGGTAAAGTATTGGTATCAGGTTCTCGCAGTAAAATCTAGAAGTTATTAATGAAGAAATCAACAAACTAGATCACTCAAACCTACGACAGTGTGACAAAGTACAGTCCAGCAGCACAAGTTTGAAAGTAGTAGTTGCTCAAAAATGTTCTGAAGCTTTATATTGCGCCTTTCAAGGCACCCCGAAATACTTTACAGCTGCCCTGGGCTACCTGGAGGAAACACAGCTGTCATATTTGCACCAGTGGCAAGAAAAGTGCGTCGTTTCCTGCTCAAGGACACGCCGAGACTAGACGGCACGAATCGAGGTGATATCAAAACATTCTGTATCCTTTTTATGAGACATTCACTCAACAACACTGTCCCAGATGCTTAGTTTAATCGAAGGTGCTGAACAAATGTGGGAAAATATCATTGTTCACATCTTAAACACATCCAGGAGCATTAGCGTTTGAGAATAGACTGGAGAATCCATTGTAACACATTTTGCATGCCTTTCTAAACTGCTATTTGCTGTCATTGAAATAGCACTGTTGCTCAAGCCTTGGTAAAGATTCCACATAATTAGCTTTATTGCCCCATCGTTCATAAAGCTCTGTGGTCTGTCCGGTCTGTCTTCAGTCCTGCTTTGTGGACCCTCTCTCTCCATTGTGTGGATGAACTTTGGCCTCCGGTGTCTTGAGTGATTCGGGGGGAGGTTCACAGCTGGGGGAGGTTTAAATACTGCATGAGCACAACCTGCTTTTGGACAATGACAGCCAGAGCATGACTTCCTGTGTTGCGGAGTGTGAGGAGCACAGAGCGACCACGGAGCAATAATGTCATGGACTTGGACACTTAAAGATATAGCTAGAGTTGGGCTTGTTAACAGCTAGAAGTGGGATTTAGACTTTTTTTTTGAGCCAGTCATAATGTCGTTCCCTCTTTTCACTTATTTCCCCTCCCTTTTGTTGCGTAATAGAGGGAACATAATGTGCTCCACGTTTTTTTTTCAAACCCATAATCTATCACCAAAGTGTTTTCATCACATCGCTATGATTTACTGGCGTTACCCACAAATGAAAATCTGTTTTCACTGTTTTGTCATGTGCACTTGCCAGCACTCCAGAATGATTTGAAATCCTGACCAGTCTCTCTCTTCTTCTTTTTACTTAGACATTATTTAAAGAGCAGGTGTTAAGCTTTTGACAGGTGTTTGGTCATAATCTCAAACACATCTTTATCACTGTCTTACACTTTGTTAGTTAGACAATGCCGTGTTGATCTAAAACAGCTGGAACAAAATATCAAGTAATTTCAATGATGAAGATCCATTGATGAAGAGCCAAAGATCACTCAAAGATGCGCTTGCGGCCAAAAAACACAGCTGTGGGTCTGCTTTTGTTGAGAGAACAACATTGTAACATGGTACAATTTTTTTTTTATTTGATTTATTTGAGCTATTATTTACAATGAGTTATTATTTACAAAAGCCTCTTATGAGAGACCAACAGGCCCGGTTAGAACCATGAGGCCGTCCTTCCGTGGACCCACCACCTGCAGGAGGAGCCATAGGGGCTGGTGCAGCTCCAACGCCTGCCCCCACGACCCGGCAACGGACAAGTGGAAGAAAATGGATGGATGGATATTATTTACAATATTTACATAGTTACATTTATATTATCACAAAAAAAAACAATAAAAATACAAATAAATAATAACTCAAAAGGAGTAGGCCGAAGCGAGAAAGCTTATGAGTGCCCACCCCATATTCAAAATACAATTATTGATTAGCAGCATTAATAATTCAAAGCTTTTACATGTAAAAAAAAATCTGATGAGACTTACAAGACAACTTACAGGTATGAAAAACATAGAGCGAAAATAGAAAAGTTTGTGATTTCTGAGTGTATTAGTTTTATAGTTTTCTCTTATATATATTTTTAATCATTGCTTATATTACCATTCTGGTCACCATTCTATTGATTTACTTATTGTTTAAGTAGTCATAGTGTTTTAGATATACATACATATACACATACAGACATATATACATACACATACATTACTCTATGTGTATGTATATATACAAAATCAAGCTCTTTAAAGCTTGATTTTGCGTAATACCACCCCTTTAAAGCACCTGTGACACAGTCTATACAATTGTTGCTTGCATAGTTAACACAATAAGACCCAGCTTTTTTTAGTTTGACCATTTTTGTGATGCTTATAGTTTCACTTCCTTATTGGACACTGACAGGAAGTGACATAGATAGAGGTAAACAATTTTAAACTGTTGCCGTGCAACTATGTTATGTCAATGGCAAATGAGTCAAACTGATATGAAACTTTACCTCTCCCTGTGTCACTTCCTGTCAGTCCTTAAAACATGTCGTTATTAAAATTGCTGCTTCACTGCAATAAAATGATAATTATTACTTATCCATCAAAATAAGTCAGATTTTCAAAAGCATTAAAACCTGTCATACGCACTTTAAGTCATTTACCGCATTGTTACTAAAAATTAAGGCCTTAAAGGGATACTTCGGGATTTTTGACATTGGGCCTCATTTCCTAGTTATCCAGAGTGTTGTTGATGTCTGGAGATATTTTTTTCTTAAATTCATGCAGTTCTTATATTTGAAGAGTCTAGTGGCGCTAGGCTAGGGCAAGGCTAAAGCATTTCTATGGTATCAGTTAGCCTGCATTAAAAACAGTCTGACTCACTCCACAGTGCACCTGAGGTAAATCACTTATAACACCAGACTAACCATATAAATGTCTGTGTTAATAGAATAATTTTTTTAATAAAACTGACCTTGTATCACATGAATTACCGCATTTTGAGGGATTATTTTCTCGCAGATCACTCCGCCGCTGCGTTAGCTTACAGCCATGAAGCTGAGGCTGCTCAAATATAAGTTATTCTAAATGCAAAACGGTTACAATTATTCTATAGTCTGAAACACAACAGGCAACTCCTCAAAAGTCAACATGTTTGTCTCACCGTTTGTTGGAATATAGTTACAAATCAAATACATGCAGAGTGGCATTTGTGGCATTAAAAACATAGACACTAAAATGGCAGTAAAAAGCATTGACTTTGACTGTTTCATGCATGAATCGGGGAAGACATGATTAAAAGATGGCCGGTCGATTACGGATAAATGCGGCCGTCCCCTCCCTGCTCTCTGTTGAAATGGTACAGGAGCAAACATCATGTGGCTCATCTGTGCCGCCTCTGCCCCGGGGGAATTCAACCCCCTTCCTCCCTCTCCGTCTCTCCATTAGTGTGAAGACGGGCGTGAATTAAAAGCAGAAATGTAGAGGGCAGAGAGGAGGATGCTCCCGTTCCGAGCCGTAAAATGGGTTAAACGCCATTACGAGTATAATTGTTTGAATTAAAAATGGAGGTATAGTGTATACAGGAGGTGCTGAAGTCCAATAGTGCTGATGGAGCCGTGTGAGGGGAAAAACCTCCCTGATGTGCGGCGGTAATTTTAATGCATGGGCAGAAATGCTGTCAACGCAAGGGACCGGTTCTGTCTCACGATCACGCTGATTAGATTTTCTATACACTGCCTGACCACAGAAAGAAGTCACCACAGGAACAAAAGGCTAATATCTCGTTGTGGAGCCTTTGATTACAGCTGTGGTTTCAATGAGCGTCAACAGATTCAAAAGATCCAGCGTTGAATTCATTTCTCACCAAGTTCTTGTATTGACGTTTGGAGAGTGGGACCACAGCGCAAAGCCTTCTCCAGCACGTCCCAAAGATTCTCAATGAGGTTAAGTTGTCTCATGCTCCCTACCACTTTTTCACAAACATGAGCCCAATGAATCCTTGTGCTTCACAGCTAAGTCCCGGGTTCGAACCCTGACCAGAGGGCGCCTGTTCTCCCTGTGCCGTGCCTCCGGGTACAGAACACGCACCATAGGCCTGAATGAATGAGAGCGTGAGTGGTTGGTTGGTGGTGGTCGGAGGGGCAGATTGGTATGAATGAATAATGGGGTAACTTGGTAACACAGGCTGGTAAAGTGTAAGCCATTATCATTATTATTGGAATAACCTGGTCACTCAGGATGATCTCATTCTTTGGGCTCTTAAGCCATCGTTCCACATAGCGCGAACTGGCCACGCACGCCACGATCTACGTGCACGTATCGACACTAGCCCGCAGACCTTTCTGTTTCCACCACACACACACATGCATTTGTTGTGGGCGGGGCCGCACAGAGGAGCACGCTGTAGAGATCGTCATTAAAAGTTTTTAGAGCCGCGATGAGAACAAATGTGGTCAAATGCTGCCCTCTGGTGAGAGTTATGGAATTATTCAGAGGAGCCAAGCTGCATTAAAACAGAAAATAAGCTGCTAAACTACGAACTATAAAGGTAAGCTACATGCAAATGTTATGCTAACACCAGCTAAAGCTGCGCTAACAGCGGCTAAATGTTATTATAGGCAAAATCCCCTTTTTAGCACAGCGGTATGATGTTGTGGAATATTAAATCCGTATGACCTGCGTGTCAATAGTGAGGGCTGTCCACTCTCTCGTTGCCAATCAGAGGCCAGAGTCTGTTCACGTCACATCAGACACGGGTCAGCGCTTTGGCCACAGCCAGAGGTCGGTCCCAAAACCTATACCTGGTCAGACCGGTTTGGCCCTGGCCTTTGTTATGGAAAAGCTCGACAAAGCGGGTCAAAGAGCCATTCGGCTGACACGCACCTGCATGTGGAAAGAACCTTTAGTGTTTCTGACCCTTTACATGGCAGCATATACAGTGTGAAGAAAAAGTGCACCGTTTGGAATTTCTCACATTTCTGCCTAAACTGGTCACTAAATGTGGTCTGATCTTCATCAAAATCTTAAGAATGATTAAACAGTGTCTGCTTAAACTAACACCACCCAAACATTTACATTTTATCATATTTTATTGGCCATAACATGCAAACGATCAGGGTGAATCTTGGACCATTCCTCTTTACAAAACTGCTGCAGTTCAGTGAGATTCAGGCGGTGTACTTACTTATTCCTCCCTGTCCTGTGAATGTTTGCATGTTATGGCAAATAAAAATATAGTAAAATGTAAATGTTTGGGTGGTATTAGTTTAAGCAGACACTGTTTAATCATTCTTATGATTTTGATGAAGATCAGACCACATTTAGTGACCAATTTAGACAGAAATTTAAGAAATTCCAAACGGTGTACTGACTTTTTATTCACACTGTATCAGACAACGTGCAAATACAGATACAATATTAATACATTGCTCTCCACCATCTTGCATTTGTTGAATAGATTGAGCTTATCATCCAGTTTACAGCATTTGCTTGTGTAACCTTTTGAATAAATTGTACTTCTACCAGTCAAAACACTGCGTTGATCCGTCTGCTGAACTCTGAATATAAGCTTTTAAATGATATGTTAAGTTCGGAGGTGGTTAAATGATATCATACTGTAACAAAGGGTCCATTGAGTGAACACAGCTTGGAAAATGGAAAGAAAATCCTCTTAAATGAGCTGGATTTGTGGCTTGGACTCCGACTTTGGACTTAAACAACTAGAACTTGAGGGTAACCTGGTCATGAAATATGGTCACTCTTACGTGGGTAATCATCTAAATGGCTATACTTTTGACTTCTCCTTGTCTAAATGTTAGTATACATCTGACCACTCTTTCCACATCTGCTGCTGAAGTGTTTTCGCCGGGTCCCACTTATGTAACCGTCGTCCAACATGGCCGCCGTTCGCGAGGAAACAAAGCCTCAGAAGCGAGCGGCGGTGCAACAACATTACTCCGGCCCCCGAGGTAAAGCCCATTTGCGGAGCCGCGGGTCTCAAGCTCGGCGCAGCGGAGCGGAAGGCTCTGATTGCACCGAGATGATTCTATCCAATCCTCCGGTGGTGGCTTTCGACGCACTTCACCGGCTTCATCTGTGTTTCCGCTCAGCCGTTATATTACAGCCGTCTCTCTCTCTCACCCCTTTGAATAAACGGGTCAAGGTTTCATCAGGAATGTCAAAGATACTGACAAATACGGCCCTGACATTCACTCTTCAATACATGTTTCAAAACGTCTTGCTGAAGGACACAATGGCCATAGGTTAGGGTCACTTTATAGCGCCTACCAGATGGGAGCGGCATAAAGGAGCTCTTGTTTTAAAGTGATAGTCTGTAAGTTTGCAAAGTGAGGAGAGATAGAATAACATTTGAAAGTAAACAATCAAACTCGTCCCCTCTTTAAAGAGTAACTAACCCGCCTTCCAGAAAAGGGGCGTTGCCTGGAGCACTAAGTAGCGCGCGGGAGGGGTGAGGGGTGGGAGGGGTCTGGGTCATCTGACTTTTATTTACTTCAACTCGTAAACGAAGTCCGAGCATGGAGTTCCAGCGACTACACAGTAGTACAATACAGTACAATAAACAATATACACTAAAATTACACACGATATTGAACTCTAAAACCAATACTAACAAATGTCCTAAACTAAATTCAGCAACTAATCTAGCAATAAAAGCAACTAATGACTAAAACTACAATATTCAACAACAACAACGCTATAACACTACACAATTATCTATAAAAATCTAACTAAATGCTATAACTAATTAGCCTGGCTAACGCCAGACTGCTGTGTGCGCTCGAATCTTTTCGAACTTCACAACAGCCTGGGGACCATGGCCGACATTTTTCCATGGATTTGGGCACCAATCACAGAACGAGGAGGGACGGTAAGATGATGACGCGCTATTTGACATACGGAAGCTTGTAGTTTGTTTAGGGATAAAAAAAATAAAAAAATATTTACGGATCCAACATGACAGCAGCAGACGCGATGCCATCTTTCGATCAAGCTTTAGACCGTGTTCTAAATAGTTTAGCTCAAAAGTTTACAACAGGTATGTCATACGTCATCTGATACCATGATACGATTGGCTATGGCTACGTGCAGACGCATGAGAGACATTGTAGCGCCCAATAAACGGCTATGAACAATCGTAAACCACACCTCTCCTACGAGAAAATGAATTGGTGGTCCCCAGACTAAATATCACTTGTGATTTTAGTCTGGCGTTAGCCAGGCTAATAACTAATCGCAAACCTGACAATCGATGAAAATATTCTCTCGCAACTTCTCCAACTCACTACGGGGCGTGAGCGAGACTGGGCCGCTTTTATAGCCCAGAGCGGCAACTGACGTCAGGCTTCACGCCTGCGCAAATACATGGCGCCAAATTCAAAAATCAAATGCAGTAAAGACAGATCGCCTGTAGATGGCGCTTCACTGACGGTTTTAGGCATAAAGTTGATCTTTCTACTAACTTGCACTAAAGTGCCAAAATAATTACCAGGATATGTAGACAACACTATTGGACACTCATTTATACAGTTTATCAGCAAAAAAAAGTGGATTTGAGGGTGAGTTTTCCTTTAACCAGAAAGCCCTTCTTCGGTTGCAAAATGAGGAGATTTTTTTAAAGTAAACGATCAAGCTCCTCCCCCTCCCTCCTGATTGGACCTGTCAGGCTGGTTCACAGGAGAAGCTCGTCTCATTGGTCGACGCAGGAGGATACTAGACTCTGATTGGTTGCTGAGATCCGGGAAGGAGGGACATTACAAAAAATAATGTATTTATATTGTGACTTACTTTACATTAGAATGCAAGACCAGGTGGAAGATTTTGCACATTTTATAAACATTTTAAAATATTTAGAAATGTTTTTTACTTACAGTACCAGTCAAAAGTTTGGAAACACTGTTTATGCATCGGCTTTTCTTTATTTACTTCATGTGATTCTCATTGAAGACACTGGATTAACCCACACGGGATTATGCAGGAAACAACAAAGGGTGAAATAAATATATCGATATTTTAAAATCTTCAAACTTGCCGCCCTTTGCATTTTCTCAATGAGCTTCACAAGGTCGTCCCTGAAAAGGTTTCTAACTGTCTGTGAAGTGAAAACCGTTATTCTTCACTGAGAATATTAAGTCAAAAGTGTGCAAAGCTATTTTAAAGAATTCCGTATGTGTTCATTCATAAATTAACGCCTTCAGTAATAATCTACAATGTAAATAATCTTGAAATAACAGAAGAAAAAAAACATTGAACATTGAAATCAAGGCCAAATGTACTTATTTCAACATAATCGTCTTGTTCCTCGATTATGTTTAGCAGTGAAGGTCAAATAAATGATGTCAGTGTTTGTTTTTCCTCATAAACCCCTCGAGACATATTTGCAGAATCGACTCATTGTCTCATTATTTCTCCACTATTGTTGATCTAAAAAAACACATGCAAAGCGAGTGTCTTGCTTTGATACATCCTTCCACTCTGCGATGAGGTCGAAACGAGACGCAGCAATAGATGATTCTCTCGCTTTAACCTCTCAACCCGCTGTAGCTGAGAGGGAGGACATGAGAGGAGCGCCCGGTCGATAATGCAAGGTCAGACAGGTCCTGCAGACTGAGGCCGTGGATGCAGCAGTGGATTTGGAGCTCGTGAGAGGCTTGAACTGCACTAAACATGAGGGATTTGAGGCCTGTGAAGGGAGAGGGAGACACCTGCTGGAGGAGGGGGGGAAGTGCGGGATGGAAAAGGAAAGATATAGCCACTAAATTCCACTAAATCGACTTGTCTCTGTTCAGACGGCTTTACCGGACTCGTTTCTGATCATTCCATTGTTCAGTTTGCCTTTACTACACAGTTTATTCTGCAGCTGTTGTTTTTCAGCCTTGTTCAAACTTCTATGGACACATTAGACACTTCACAACTCCTGAAAAAGACAATAAGCAAGAAACCTTTGTGTGGACTCCATGCAGGGCTCGGTATCCCTTTGCTCCTTTGTTTTATTCTCCATAAAAGAAGCTAATGTGGACTTTAAAGACTTTAAAGAGGGGGTATTATGCTTTTTTCAATCACATAGCACCAGTCTATAGCATACTACAATGATGACGTAACCTTCTGTTGGTCTGTATATGCAGTAAATTAAAATAACTGCCTTGAATGAAATTGCTCTCTCAAAATGGCTGTACTGAACGTCTTGAAATAGGCCTCTGTCTCTTTAAGAAGCTTTCCGACACGCCCCCTTCAGCACACTGCTGTGGCATCTAAACAACACTAATGTGCGGGGAGGGGGCTCTGCTGAGCTGAGGAGCAGTGGTTGGTGGCTTGGCTGGTGACGAAAGGTCCAGAGGCGTCTCCAGGAGGTGGGGGCGTTCCTAGGAGGACTGAGGCATAGCTACACCTAAAATGGCTGCCGTCTAAGTTTTTACTGATTACTCAAAAATATGTGAATGAGCCAAGGCAACACTCCAGGCATGTGTTTAATGAGGGAATGACATAATAACATGATATAAAGCTTGAAAAAGTTAATTTTACATAATACCCCCTCTTTAAAAAACAGACGATGTGGAAAATGGCTAAATCGTAAAATCGTGTCCGCCGCTCCATGTCCACCTCATGTGCGCCGTGTTGCCAATTTAGCAGCGCGTTCAACCGCTCCGCAGCGACTGCTTTCGGAAATGTCACCCAAAGAGAACCCAGAGACTTTCTGACGATCTCTGCTGCTTTACGATTGTGTTTTCAGAGTGCGCAATAGAGTTTTCTTCCGCTAAAACTGAGTTTTCCCCAATCTGATCCTCTTCCTTCTCTCACCCTGAGCCATGCCCTGAGCAGAGGCACAGCAGCAAGCTTAAGATATCATGAATCTAAATATTAATGGTCTGGACTCTGAGCAGTTTTCTTATTATGAAAGATCAGGAGACCTTTAAAAAAAAAAAATCCCATAAAATCGATTCCTATTCATCCCTATTCTTCGCCACCTTTTGCCGTGTGTTTCAGCAGTTTTTCATCGCATTTCCGTCACTTTTTCTGGCGCTTTTGTCACATTTTTTTCACGCTCTGTCGTGGCTTTCATGCTGCTTTTCCGTCATGTTTTTGTCGCTCTTTTGCCACTTTTTCTGTCACTTTTTTGTTACGTTTTCACCCTCGTTTTCGTCCCTATTTTGATTTTTTAAAATGTGCTCGGTTCAGGTGGAGGTTAAGAGATTAAAGTTACCGAATTATGAATGGGCGTTCAATGTGCCAAAATGAAGGCCGTACGTGTCCATAAAATCATTCAATTGGGTTGAAGCTACATTTGCTGTTTAAGTTCATCGAAAATACAAAATTGCCTGTTGTGTCCAATTTCTTTTCGAATATCAACATTTCTTGCTCATTTCTCTGCTTTGTGGAGTGTTTGCAAACCCTAAAGCAGAACTAAGTAACTCATGCCCCTAGAGGCCATAAGCGCCACTGCAGGTGTCGTAGCATGTTGCGTTTTTTTACTCATTATTTGTCCATGAGAGTAAATACTACACTGACAGAAAAGACAAAGGGAGTGAGGGATATTGTACATCCAATTACACAATGGAGATAATTTTTTTCACTCAAACTTGGCTGTAAATACTGTTTAAGTGGCGCTAGCCCGCAGTTAGCTTTGCCCGTTAGCCTGTTAGCTTCTTCTTCGTGATTCCATTAGTGTGTATTGGTGAAATGAGATACGCCATGATTTCTGCATTTGTAAGAACATTAAATGGTATTGTCCTCCAAGAAAGTTATCTCCATCCAAACTCCGGGCGTCTTGTGTGTTCAGAAAACGTGTTTGAAGTACCGCAGACGTCCAGAAGTATTAACCGAGCGAGAGTTTTGTGCAGAGGAATCCGCGAATGATTCTTGCGCCGAGCTCTCTGTAATATCGAACTGAAAACTCCCCTAATGTGCATCCCGGGGTCTATTTAACTCCGGATAATGCAGTGCAGCGCGTCACATTACTGGCCCATTGTTTGCCTTTCCGTAAAGAATCATTGGGGAGTGAAAAAAGTGTTTTCCATAGACCACTGCTCTGAAATCGATAGTGCTGTGTCAGGGCTTTAGTTAGAGCAGAACTGATGGTGTGAAGAGAGGAGGGAGGGAGGGAGGGAGAGATTCAGTGTAATTGTTAACTTGATGTTACATAATGCTGAAGTAATGTAAGCACGCAAACACTTGCCGAGTTAATGCTCTCTGGAGATAAGTGGCATTTTTGTACCGAGGCAGAAAACTAGTCTTTACTCTTTGAATCTTTTCAGCTGTTTTAGATCGATATGGCATTTTATAACCAACACAATGTAACGTAGTGATAAAGATGTGGTTTTTTTAATGCCTGAAATGCAACAAATCTATTAGATAAAGCAGAGGAATGGAGTAACATTTTGATATAGACAAATTGGGCAACATAATTGTGTAAAACAAAACAAAAATGTCATCTTTGGATCATACTTTTTGTGTGTGTTTTTTTTTTTTTTTTTTTGAATTTATGGCATAAAAGATCAACAAATTCAGATTTAAATAAAAAAAGCAACAAAAACACACACAAAAGTGGAAAAAAAACTATGAAAAAGTGGCAAACAAGTGATAAAATGCAGTTAAAAAAAGCCACAAAATAGTGACAAAAACACAACAAAAAATGACAAAAAACTATGAAAAAGTGACCAAAATGTGACCAAAATGATATAAAAAGTGACAAAAAAAACTATGAAAAAGTGGCAAAAATGTGATAAAAATGCAGTGAAAAAACCACAAAAAGTCACAAAAACACAACAAAAATGACCCAAAAAATATGAAAAGGTGACAAAAATGTGACCAAAACGTGATATAAAAAGTGACCAAAATGTGATATAAAAAGTGACCAAAATGTGATATAAAAAGTGACAAAAACACAACAAAAAACTGAAAAAGAAAAAAATTATATGAAAAAGTGGCAAAAATCTTACGGCCAGAACACAAGGGAAAAGATCCATTTAGCTTTCAAATGAGGTGTTAGACTGGCCTCCAGGCTGTAAGCTAGGGCTGAACGATATGGACAAAATTTTACATCTCGATATTCATGCCAGATATCTCGATATCGATCCGATACGATATAACTATGGGTTAGGTGAAAACTAAGCATTTTCAGAAAAATTAAATCATAATACAAAAGAGTGTAGTTTATTGATGAAAATCTATATCGTTTATATCTTCCTTTTTCGATTTTAATATTTTGAATATTCAAATCTCGATATCAATACGATAACGATATATTTTTCTTTTGCGATATTGATATCTTGAATGTTTATATCTTAATATCGATACGATAACAATATATCTTTCAGCCCTACTGTAAGCTTTTAGATTTGGGTAAAACAGAACTGGAGAAAAGGTGGGAGGGGGGGTTGATTTTGGCACAGTTCCTATGATGATGAAAACTGGGAAACGCTGGTGCATCATTTGTCATTCTCAGACTGTTGTTGACTGTTCTTGGGCAAGACACTTCACTCCCCTGTGTGAATGAATGGTGTTGGACCTGGTTTAGATCTGATATGATCACGATCTCGTCAGATGGTTCTTAGAAGTTCAAATATTTCCCAAGGTGGAGAAGTTTGGCAACCGCTGCGATACGTCTCCCATCGGTCCACCCTCTCATTAGTAGTCGCTGTTCTGGTTTTCTCACTGCTCCTTGCCTCCTGTCGTCGCAGATATATCCCCGGTGGTTTGATGGCCTGGAGGTAGAGCCTGAAGAGGGACATCATCATGAACTCCATCCCTCCATGGACCGGCACATCCAGCAGACCAACGACCGGCTGCTGTGCATCAAACAGGTCAGAGACTCAACCACTGCCAGGCATTTTCAGAGCCATACCGATTTATGTGTAATCCGATACAATCCCCGATATATGAAGGGCGTTGGAAAGGCCGATAGCCGATATGATTAGTGTTGCTTCATTGTCACGTCATCAAACTTAGGGCAAACTCTGATCATTTTGGAGTTATATTATAAACATTCCCTCTTTTCTGAGTAGCTGAATTCATGAAGTCATTATTGGCAAACATTGTTTTTCAATTGTTCACTTTAGTGGCGAATTAAATATGCACAAAAAATGTGCCTTAAAGTGGGGCCAGTGAACATGAATAAGCCAGTAACTGTTTTAGAGAATAGACAGGTTGTCTAAAACACACAAAAATCCATGAGTTTGTTGCCCTTTTTTTGTTGTCATTATTACCTCTAATATATACAGTACTTCTATCAGTATAAACTCTTATAAACCTGACATCCTGACTATTTATCTCTTAATTTAGCTACAATTTAGCTGTTGGTTATGCACACACACAGAAAGAGAAGAGAGAGGTAGATGAGCTGGTCTAGAGACTTACGTGAGACAAAACAGATGATAGGTAGGTTGGTAGGTAACTTTATTTATACCTGTAGGTAGAATTGGTTTGCAGTTGAGAGTAGGCATTGCAATACAATACATAGGCAGACAAAAAGCACATAAAACAAGAAAATGTAAAATCATCTAAAATAATCATTATTTTAATTATTATTATGAGAGAGAGAGAGAGAGAGAGAGAGAGAGAGTGAGAGAGTGCTGCTGGGGCAACCTGTAGGAGCTGCAAGGCCGGCTCTCCAGATGTGGCGCCAAGCTAATGGTCAGAAACACCTGGCTTAGCCTCTTGTATATGATTAAGTAGTAGAAACCTACGCAGACACAGGGAGAACATGCAAACTCCACACAGAAAGGCCCCGTCCAGGTGGGAACTGAACCAGGGACCTTCTACCCGTGAAGCACGAGCGCTAACCGCTGTGCCACCGCGCCGCCTTATTAGCTTTTAGCCACTTTTATGTGGTGGTTTTCTTTACCATGTTGCTGTTAGCGCTATGCTAAGGAACGCTAGGTGGCTATGCGCGGGGGCGGAGGGAGCTGCGCAGGAAGAAGAGAAGGGGTTGGCCCAATGGCGGCGCACAGAGTCACCCCGGCTCAGGACTAACCCTACATCTGATTGATCTGTTTCATTGTAATGACCAAAAAAGCACTTACCTACTTTTTTACTTACTTTTTTATTTCTGTCTTACTTACTTACTTACTTACTTGTCGGAGTTCATCCAAGACGAAAAGCCCGGACTTTTCCTTGCAAAGATGATCTACTCCCCTAAAGTATATCGCGTGTACAGCGGTATTAGACCAAAAGTCACACGGGAGTAGCTCTATCGTCGCATCTTGTATTCCGTTTGTGGCATTACAAATACAGCATTTGTTCATTAAAACGGCATTAGCTGCGAACCACTGCTCTAAATCAATACATTTGCTCTATTTATTGTGCTCTCGTTTTCCAATCTGCGAGCCCCTCTCCTTCCGGCGGGACGTGGACAGGTGGAGAGGCGTGTGCCCAGCCTCTTGGCCCCTGCTTTGGGTTTGATCTGTGGTTCTGGCCCCTGGTTCTGGCCCCTGGTTTGGCGGTGATTGGTGTCTTTTGGCCGCAGATGGGTTGAACATCTGTGCCGGGGCCGTGCCAAGCCTCTCCCGGTGACAGCGGCTCCACTGGGACCCATTGTGTGGAGTGGGCAGAGCAGTAATCACTTCTGACTCAAGAGGCCTGTGTGTGTGTGTGTGTGTGTGTGTCTGTGTGCCCCCCGTTCACAGGGCACCTCAGCTGGTACCACTAAAGCGCAGGCGGGACGGTTCTGTTTACACTAACCACGGGGGGGTTTGCATTGGGGCAGCGCGGCAATGCCCATCGAATTGAAGAGTAAACACATGTGTTTGAACGTGAGGGCATCTGAATGATTGAGATTTAATTATCCGGCTTTCAACATGTCTGAACTTGACTGGAGCTCACAGCCTCATTTGAAAGCTAAGACCTACAAAACATTTTTGTCGTGTTTTTGATGGTTTTTGTTGCTTTTTCCGTTACTTTTTTTGTCACATTTTCTTGTTTTTTTAATATTTTTTGTCACGTTTTTGTTGCGTTTTCATTGTGTTTTTTTTATGTGTTTTTGACTCTTTTGTTTTGCTTTTTCCTCCGTTTTTTGTTGTGTTTTAATGGCTATTTTATTGTTTTATTGCTGCTTTTCCAGTGCGTTTTCATCTCTATTTTGAGGCTTTTTTTAAGAAGCCTATATTGATTTGGTTCCGGTGGGGGTTAAGAGGTTAAGCATTTAGAAAACACAAGTTATAGAGATATTTCAGTATTTTTGACATTGGGCCTCATTTCCTAGTTATCCAGAGTGTTGTTGATGTCTGGAGATATTTTTTTTCTTAAATTCATGCAGTTCTTATATTTGAAGAGTCTAGTGGCGCTAGGCTAGGGCAAGGCTAAAGCATTTCTATGGTATCAGTTAGCCTGCATTAAAAACAGTCTGACCCACTCCACAGTGCACCTGAGGTAAATCACTTATAACACCAGACTAACCATATAAATGTCTGTGTTAATAGAATAATTTTTGAAATATAACTGACCTTGTATCACATGAATTACCGCATTTTGAGGGACTATTTTCTCGCAGATCACTCCGCCGCTGCGTTAGCTTACAGCCACGAAGCTGATGCTGCTCAAATATAAGTTATTTTAAATGCAAAATGGTTCAAATTATTCTATCGACACAGACATTTATATGGTTAGTCTGGCGTTATAAGTGATTTACCTCAGGTGCACTGTGGAGTGGGTCAGACTGTTGTTAATGCAGGCTAACTGATACCATAGAAATGCTTTAGCCTTGCTCTAGCCTAGCGCCACTAGACTCTTCAAATATAAGAACTGTATGAATTTAAGAAAAAAATCTCTCCAGACATCAACAACACTCTGGATAACTAGGAAATGAGGCCCTATGTCAAAAATCCTGAACTATCCCTTTAAGGCGAGATACGGCTTGCGAAAACATTGATGAATTATTTATGATGTTATTTTTCCGCTAACAAGCCGCACCCTCGTCCTTCCCAGGCGTATTCATTCATAAATATTGACATGTTTGGTATCCACGTGTAGCATGAAAGACAGCTGAGATGGCGCTGTAATCCACATATGATCATTTTCTTTCTGGGAGACAGCAGTGATTAAAGACGGGAGGAATACACACGAGCATGTGCACACTTTACCCAACTTTAGGCCAAAATTAGGTTTTCATTCCACTCTTGCAACAACATCTCAACTTTAGTAGCTCTTGGACTTAACAAATGTAGAAGGGACTTTATAATATCGCGTTCCTAGACTGATTTATTTTTCCTTCGAACTGCAACAAACAAGGCAAAATTTGAATGTATACCGATTTTGCTTATTAACCTCTTAACCCCCACCTGAACCAACCGCATTTTCTCCAGTTTGTCAAAAATGAGACAAAACTGTGACGAAAACGCAACATGAATAAGTGACAAAAAAGCCACAAAAGACTGATTAAAAAAAGTGACAAAAAGGCATCAAAAGAGCGACACAAATGCAATGAAAAATTTGATTGAGTGATGATAAAATGAAAAGAAAGTCAAAAAAGTGACGATCAGTTTGGACCAGTTTTGTAGCTTTCAAATTAGGTTTTACTCTGACCTATAGGCTGTAACCTTTTAGATTTGGGTAAAGCTCAACTGGAGAAAATGCTCTGGGTTAAGGCGGGGATTAAGAGGTTAAACAAAATCAAAAATCCACTCTGTAAAAATCTTTGTAACTAATACAGCACCAAATAAAAAATAAAAAAAAGCCTGGCTGCTTCCATTATTTAGATTTTGTTGCAGAAAAATCGGCAATTCGAGGCCATTTTTATTTTGATATGAAAACATGAAATTACAGAAAACTTGCAATACATTTTGTCTCATATTTATGTTTCAAATTGACATCTCAAAATATATTTCGTCGCCTTAAAAATCAAACTGTATGTTCCTGCGTGACAGTGTGTGGAATATGTACCCTGATCAAACCCTGCCCCCTTCAGGACTAACATGGAATAAACTTATATTGACATCTATTTCACCCAAAACCACATCCAAACCAAGCACGATTAAAGCCCTAAAATCAAACAAATACCAAAAACGATCTACACACCGTAAATTCACAAACAAATCGAATTTTTCTCATTGCTCGACCATTTTAGCAGCACAAGCCTCTCTTATTGGCTGACACAGACGCACCGCTCCCACAGCGACGGCGTGTTCTCTTGCTCCGGGGACGTTATGGCGAGTTTATCACCGGCTCCGGTTGAGATGAAAGCCATAAATAGGTGCGAGAGGTGAAGGAGAGTCCTGTCAGATCGCGCCGCTCGGGTCGGACTGGGGAATAATGTCCTCCCGCTCTGTTCGCGAAGCAATAACGGCAGATTTATAGCGCAGGTGTGTATGGCGAGTGTAGCAAAGTGAGGGGCTTTCCAAAAGAGCTGTCGCTGAGTAGTTTCTGGACTGATAATGTTATAAAAGTATGCAGCGTGTGCTCTTAAACAAATCAAACTGGGTTGCCCTATTTAATTTCTGCATTTTGTTGCAGTCTTTAAAGAGGGGGTATTATGCTTTTTTCAATCACATAGCACCAGTCTATAGCATACTACAATGATGACGTAACCTTCTGTTGGTCTGTATATGCAGTCAATTAAAATAACTGCCTTGAATAAAATTGCTCTCTCAAAATGGCTGTACTGAACGTCTTGAAATAGGCCTCTGTCTCTTTAAGAAGCTTTCCGACACGCCCCCTTCAGCACACTGCTGTGGCATCTAAACAACACTACTGTGCGGGGAGGGGGCTCTGCTGAGCTGAGGAGCAGTGGTTGGTGGCTTGGCTGGTGACGAAAGGTCCAGAGGCGTCTCCAGGAGGTGGGGGCGTTCCTAGGAGGACTGAGGCATAGCTACACCTAAAATGGCTGCCGTCTAAGTTTTTACTGATTACTCAAAAAATATGTGAATGAGCCAAGGCAACACTCCAGGCATGTGTTTAATGAGGGAATGACATAATAACATGATATAAAGCTTGAAAAAGTCCATTTTACATAATACCCTCCCTTTAAGCGTTTTTGTTGTGTTTTCGTAGGTTTCATTTGTCTGTTTTGGTCACTTTTTCATCACATTTTTGTCACTGTTTTGTCGCCTTTTTTATTGTGTTATTGTTGCTTTTCATCACTCTTTTGCCGTGTTTTTGTCACATTTTGGAAGCGTTTTTGTCTTTTTAATTCGCTTTTTGTATCTAATTTTGACATGTTTTCGTTGCTTTTTCATCACTCTTTAGTCGTGTTTTTGTCGCTTTTTTATTGTGTTATTATTGTTGCTTTTATTGTGGTATTATTGTTGCTTTCATTGTGTTATTATTGTCTCTCTTTTGCTAATGTTTTGCTTCAACATTTGGGTAAAGCCAAACTGGAGAAAACGTGCTCGGTTCATGTGGAGGTTAAGAAGTTAAATTAGATAATAGTGTTTAGCTCAGAGGACACCCCTGTTGCGTTCTCCGCCTGCCATAGGATCCGGCGACTGCTTTACCACTGGATAATCTTGAGAATTACAACAAAAATGGCAGCTACAAACAACTTCTATCATGGGAATAAATCCGTACTTCAACTGTTTATGTGTAGAGTCCAATTCATAGGCTACATAAAGTAATTTCCAGTGCGTTGAGAAACCGATATATATGAAACAGGCTACATTAAATTGCACTTGGGGCAAATCAAATCAATAAAGCTTATTATTGTTAGCATAAATTGTAATTACAAGCAAAGAGTGTGAAAATAACCTTTTAATTGAGCTTATGAGCAGCTGAATAGAACAGTTTTCAGGCTTGATTTGAATACCGTCAGAGTAGAAACCGGTCTCACATCTTCAGGTCCAAGAGCAACTGTCCTTCTTCTCCACCTCCGGATGACTTTAAACTGATTTTGTTTTTGTCTGCGTGTGTTCCCCCAGCACTTACAAAACCCGTCGAATTTCCAAACGGCGGCCTCGGAGCTGTTGGACTGGTGTGGGGATCCGCGAGCGTTCCAGCGTCCGTTCGAGCAAAGCCTCATGGGATGCCTCACGGTAAGTCTCGTAGATGTCATAGAAACACCTGTAGCTATGAAATGAATGAATGGTGAAGCCAGGAATCGCGAGGTATGGCATGCCCGTTTCATTGGGATATATATATCATCCCTGTGGTTTCCCATGCGGTTAACATACTATAATCCCAATTTCAAATGTCAAATCCTCAAATTTATGGCCAGTGGAGGGGGCTCTCTTTTATGGCAAAATACATTGGAAATTCCTACGGTTGCATTGTCCTTGGTTTTTTTTGGCAGTTTATGAGAAGCAAAGCAGGATTGCCAAGTCAACTTTTAGAAGACTCCCTGTCTTCTAAAACCCCTGTCGTGGGTTTTGGCAGTGTTGTTTCTAAAGTGCACCGATTGGAGCCGATACTGGAAAAATACGATATTGGGTACTGGGTTTTCCAAATAGCCGATACTGGCCCATTTTGGCTCTCACTGTTATAAAAACCCAACTTCAACTTAATCTAAGTGAGTATGCGCTGGAACTAGCTTCAGGTAAAGTCGCTTAAAAGTGAAATAAAAAAGCAAACAGGTCCAAAATAACAGTTTCAGTTTGTGAGACCGTGGTGTAAGTGGATTAAACAACTTAAACAACAGTTTTAATGCACTTTGAAGAGGAACACCTGCGCTTTGTGGTGTTCTTGACTCCGCATCATGCATTAAAACTGTATAATGCACAGGAGATGTTTATAATGCAACCTAAAAGCCTGTTATATCGCCATTTATTAATAGATATACTGTAATTGATATGTAACTTCTCATTTGCAAGAAAAGTTAAAGGGATATTTCAGGATTTTTGACATTGGGCCTCATTTCCTAGTTATCCAGAGTGTTGTTGATGTCTGGAGATATTTTTTCTTAAACTCATGCAGTTCTTATATTTGAAGTGTCTAGTGGCGCTAGGCTAATGCAAGGCTAAAGCATTTCTATGGTATCCGTTAGCCTGCATTAAAAACAGTCTGACCCACTCCACAGTGCACCTGAGGTAAATCACTTATAACACCAGACTAACCATATAAATGTCTGTGTAGATAGAATAATTTTAACCATTTTGCATTTAAAATAACTTATATTTGAGCAGCATCAGCTTCGTGGCTGTAAGCTAACGCAGCGGCGGAGTGATTTGCGAGTAAATAGTCCCTCAAAATGCGGTAATTCATGTGATACAAGGTCAGTTATATTTCAAAAATTATTCTATTAACACAGACATTTATATGGTTAGTCTGGCGTTATAAGTGATTTACCTCAGGTGCACTGTGTGGAGTGGGTCAGACTGTTTTTAATGCAGGCTAACTGTTACCATAGAAATGCTTTAGCCTTGCCCTAGCCTAGCGCCACTAGACACTTCAAATATAAGAACTGCATGAATGTAAGAAAAAAATATCTCCAGACATCAACAACACTCTGGATAACTAGGAAATGAGGCCCAATGTCAAAAATCCTGAAATATCCCTTTAAGACATAATTGACCTGGTAATGAAGAAAAGAGGACCTTTTACTTTTTCACTTACAACAGCCACTTTTAAGAAAGTCTCTTGGTATCAGTTAATATAATATCGGTATCGGAAACAAAAAAAGCTGGGTCATGCATCGCTAGTTGTTTCCCTTGTAAAACCCGCTATTTCTAACTTTACTTTTATAAACATCCCAGTTTGAAATGTCACAACCTCAAATTGAGACTGTGGTTCTTAAATATAGCAAAATACATGGGAAATCGTGGTCACGTTGTATGTTCCCGCTGGGTTTTTTTTTTTTTTTTTGACAGTTTTTGAGAAGCTTTTGGGCTCGTTTTGAAATGTTGTAGCAGGTCTAGAAGGAAAGAGCTGGGATCAAATCAATAGTTCTGAGATATTGTACACAAAAAAAGTTCTCTAATAACTCAATTTTGTTTAATTCATTCCTCACACTATCATCATCGCATTACTGCCTTTGCTGTCTATTTCCCTGCGTTAGCGCTGAGTAAATTATACACATTTGCTGTAAAAACACACCGCTTTGAAGCTTGATTGGGTTCGTCCAAACAAAACTGAAGGTGATGGATGTCGCCGCCTGTGTTTGCTTTTCCGCACGAAACACACTCCGCCAATTAGAGCCTTTAAACATAGAAACATGTTGTTGTTTTTTTCCCGCTGCTCGTCGCACTAGAATTAGCATTTTAGCCGAACGTCGTCGGCTTAATTAGACATCCCGAGGTCGTAGATCTTCTTGCTAAATATCGAGCTCCTATAAATAAGAGTTTGGGATTTTGCGTGGCTGTGTTTTGGTCTCGCGTCTGGGTTATAGTTAAAGGAGGTAATGACATGGTGCAGGCAGAGAGCAGCTCCTCGGGCAACGTCTGAAACTACTGTAGGAGGATGTGACAGCGAGGAGAGGCAGGCAGCTCCGAGGAACATTGAGATCAGGAGAAGAGACATGAGAAAGTAAAGATAGACATGGCAGAGAGAAGCATGGACTTTTGGTGTAGTGGTCAATTTTTGGTTAGTCTTCTCTGTTAACATCTCAGCTTTAGCCTCTTAACCCTCACCTTAACCGAGTGCATTCTCTCCAGTTTGGCTTTACCCAAATCTAAAAGCTTCTTGAAAGAAGTGTCAAAATAGTAACTGAAATGAGACAAAAATTAGGATGAAAATGCAACAAAAGAGCAACAAAAAAGTGACAAAAATGTGACAAAAAGTGATAAAATTGTGGCGAAAAATTGACAAAAATGTGACGAAAAAGTGACAAAAATGTGACAAAAAAGTGATAAAAATGTGGCAAAAAATTGACAAAAATGTGATGAAAAGTGACGAAAATGTGACAAAAATGTGACAAAAAGTGATAAAAATGTGATGAAAAAGTGACAAAAATGTGACAAAAAGTGACAAAAATGTGACAAAAAAGTGATAAATTGTGGCGAAAAAATGACAAAAATGTGACGAAAAACGGACAAAAATGTGACAAAAATGTGATGAAAAAGTGATAAAAATGTGACAAAAAGTGACAAAAATGTGATGGAAAAATGTGACAAAAAGTGACAAAAACGCCACAAAAGAGCAGCAAAAAAGCAATGAAAAGAAATGTCAAAAAAGTGTCCACAGTGTTGCAGCAAAGCAAGGAAAAAGATCCGTTTACATGAGTTTTGTAGGTGTTAGCTTTCAAATGCGGCGTTACACTGGCCTATAGGCTCTAAGCTTTTAGATGTGGGTTGGGCCATAGCGCCTTTGCTCTGCCCAACCCCGTCAGATCTTGGAAGCTAAGCAGGGAAGGGCCTGGTCAATCCTTGGATGGGAGACCGTTTGGGAACACCAGGAAGCCTGGGGTGAATGTAGTGAGTGAGTGGTTGGTGGTGGTCGGAGGGGCCGATGGCACAGACTGCTGCCTCGCTTCTGTCAGTCTACCCCAGGGCAGCTGTGGCTACAACAGTAGCTTTCCACCACCAAGTATGGAGTGAATGAATAATGATGACAGTGTAGCCCTTTGAGAAACTTGGTAATACAGGCTTGTAAAGCGCAATACAAGTGTAAGGCAGTGTTATTATTAAAACTAAACTAGAGAAAATGCTCTTGGTTAAGGCGGGGGTTAAGGGGTCAATGTTAAAATAGTAAAATAGACCAAAGTCACCCTTTTCAATGTTTTATTCTATGACGTTTGTCGACGGATTTTGTCTGAAAACACTATAACAACGCTGCTCTCTGCTTTGTTTCCCACATGTATCTTTTCACACGTACTGATGTGATGCCCAGAATCTCCCCGACAACACTCTGTAATCCAAATATGGGCATCTCCTTTGTGGAAGTCACCTGCTGCAAATGTCTGTGGGGATTCATAAGTTACAAAACTTTCATTACACTCTTGCAACAATATCTCCACTTTAGTAGCTCCTACAGACTCCAAACTTTACATTCTTGTACTTCTTCTGTATAACAATATTTAGACTTTTTTTCTGAAGGATTTTTCAATATCTTCTTGCTAGCCTGATTTATTTAGCTTTGAACTGCAAAAAAAGATGCACTTTTTTGTTCACTGATAACTTTTCTTATTCAAAACCTAAACAAAATCCCAAAACTGTAGAGCCCGTTTTCTCAAAAAGAGGTTTTCATTCCACTCATGCAACAACATTATTCTCCACTTAAAGACTCCAAACTTTCCAGTGTTGGACTTTACAATATTTTAAGATAAAATAAATAAACTTTTTTCCCCCATTCACCCGCAATGTCTCATTATGTGTTCCTGCAACATCCTGTTACAAGGGTAGGGAAACCGATTAACTATATAAATACTGTGATTACACATTTTAAGCTTGATCTGTAATGTCTGATGTACAAGCTCAACAACACTTTGAGACCCATAATCTCATATAAGACATAATTAGAAAGAGAATTTACCCACAAACGTCCCACTCAACATACAGGCTCTTACGCCCCTGCAGGATTGTACAGCGTGTACTTCGAAGACAGTACTTAAATATTTCTGAATCGGCACCAGACGTTACCCCTTTGCTCAACCCCAGAATGCCCCCTTTTAACAGATAAAAGCTACAGTAAATCGGACTCTAAACGGGATAGATTTACGTCCAGTGGCCTGTTAGCGTGTCCCGGTAATGGTTGGGCTCTCAGTGGGGTCACAGCGCCGGGCCCCCGTCCGCTCCGCCGCAGGTGGGAACAATAAGTGCGGGTCAGAGCGGGCCGTTTGAAGCTCGGGGACATGTACATGAAAAACTTAAAAACACGTTCCCAGTGTATGTTTTTGATGATAACAACATTATGACACTGGAACAGGTTGATTTTTTTATGTCCTCTTGAAGCCAGACCTGCTTCCTGTTGCAAACTGCTTCTGCAACTGCCTCAGGCCATGTGTTTTGCTCAATGACACAATAATATCATAGAGCTAAATACTAAAGCCATGTAAGCCGGTCACAGTGATAACTATATTGACTTACTGTTTCTCAAGTGACCAATAAACAATTCATATTTGGGCTCAATATTGTCTGTACATTTTTATTTGTATTTTCTCAATTTTTTCTTCTTTTTTTACTAACTTTTGTGTTTAGGTTTAGAACAGTGATTCTCAACATGTGGTCGGGACCCCATCAGTGGGTCGCAAGCCTATTTTTCAATATCTTCCATGAAACTCCATGGGAACACTACAGTCTGTTCAATCAATGTTATTAGGTTGTTTTTATCATAATTTCAGTCTTAAAGGCATGTCTACTTTTTGTTCAATTAAAGCGTGTGTGGGGATATACAATATTATACACGATATATATGACAAATTACATTTTTATTTGGGTCGCGGCTTGTCGTCCATTTGGGTCCTGAAGCCATACCACTTGAGAACCACTGGTTTAGATTAATGCAGACAATGAGGTTATTTTTAAGCTTTAAAGTTTGTTTCCGTGGCATAGAATTGTCTTCAATAATATCGTTTGTCGTAGTATTGTTCTGCCTCAGTGTATCAATCAATCATATAATCAATCAATCAAAATGTATTTATATAGCACTTTACAACAACACGAGGAGGACCAAAGTGCTTCACAGAAAGATTAAAACAATTTAAAAACACAAAATGATTACAACCAAGACACAACCACGCTTAAAGCAGTACTAAGTAACGTGTTTACCTTAATAAATCCTTTCCGTAGTCCCTCTCGGGGTAATACAAGTGTTAATGGGATGATTGGAGGGTCTTTCATTTCCCCCTGGTGTCTCTGGTCAGAAAACCATGCTTGCAACTTGACTGCCACCGGGGCGGAGCAGCAACACACACTAATGTAATCACGAAGAAGAAGCTAACAGGCTAACGGGCAAAGCTAACTGCGGGCTAGCGCCACTTAAACAGTATTTACAGCCAAGTTTGAGTGAAAAAAATTATTTTCATTGTATATCTGGACGTACAACACCCCTCTCTCCCTTCACCTTTTCTGTCAGCGTAATATTTACTCTCCAAGACATTTAATAAGTTAAAAAATCGTAACTTGCTACAACACCTGCAGTTGCGCTTATGGCCGCTAGGGGCAAGAGTTACTTAGTACTGCTTTAAAAATACAGAGTGATATCAGTGTGAATCTTGTTATTGTGACAGGCCTAACGCCAGGCACCCGTACTGCATGCAAGGAGCCATATCATATGAAAAATAAAAGTGCTACTGGAGTATGGTTAATTATGGTTAATTCTTCCAACAGACAATTTCCAATCAAACTAAGTAATAGTAAGAAAAACATGAAAACAAGCACTTTTTTCCTAACTTGCAGGATTTGTGTGTTACTGTTCCTTTCCCTCGCGTTCTCGATGCTGATCAGTTTTCATATCGGTTGCAGGTGGTGAGTCGAGTGTCAGCGCAGCAGGGCTACGACCTGGACCTGGGCTACAGGCTGCTGGCCGTGTGCGCCGCCAACCGGGACAAGTTCACCCCCAAATCTGCAGGTAGGACCCCCTTTAATCCTGCAATGTTGTGAAAGGTTGATGCCTGCAGTTTGTCTCATATTAGGATTAGCTGATCTTGTCTATGGTGAATCCACTGTCATGATGAAAAAGAGTAGGATTGTCAGAAAAACTTGAAAAACTTAGGTAAAGGTAAATAGGAGACGAGTGAAATGATATCGTCTAAAGCCGGGATGTCCAAACTCTTTTCACTGAGGACCGCATATTGACATGTACCTGTATACAGCATTGATGGTCACAAATTTTAGGTCAGTGCATTCAACATTCAACTGGGTGTATTCAATTTTTAGGCTTGGAACTAGGGCTGGGCGATATGGACCAAAAGTCATATCCTGATATATTTAGGTTGAATATCTTATAGCCCGATATTTTTTCCGCAAAGTGAGAGCTGTGAAATGAAATGTCAAAGTCAAAGTCAAAGCCAAATACGAGTAGTTTTATTGAAAACTCACTCTAAAATGTAAACATAAACACTGTATAACAAAGCTCCGTTAGGTGCACATTTAAATAATAAAATATCTTAAATAAAAATAGCCTATAAAATAAGTATTACAGCACAAATTTGAACTATATCGATATATGCCATATGGTCTAATTCCATATCTCATTTAAACATATATCGATATATCTTAAATATCGATATATCGCCCAGCCCTACTTGGAGCCATAATGCCAGCTCTGTCTGAGGTTTTAATTGTGTGGAATTATTAAGATTTCAGTAAAAAAGTACCATCTCACTGCAAAAAGCAATCTCGAAATAAGTAAATTTGTCCTTGATTTGAGAGTCGAATTTTAAGAAATCTGTTCCGGAGGCAAGATATTTACACTTTAAAGAGACTAGATGCAAGTTGGTCATTTTATACTCACTACTGCCACCTCAGGTCTTACGCGTAACTGCAGTCTCTATGTTAAGCTCGTGCATCACGGCAATTCGGGCCCAAATTAACAACTTTTTGAGTGACAGTGCAGGATTTTAGCGGCAGTTGTGGTGAATAGGTCTGCGACCTCAGACCAAAATACATCATTTTAAAGGGATATTTCGGGATTTTTGACATAGGGCCTCATTTCCTAGTTATCCAGAGTGTTGTTGATGTCTGGAGATATTTTTTTCTTAAATTCATGCAGTTCTTATATTTGAAGAGTCTAGTGGCGCTAGGCTAGGGCAAGGCTAAAGCATTTCTATGGTATCAGTTAGCCTGCATTAAAAACAGTCTGACCCACTCCACAGTGCACCTGAGGTAAATCACATATAACACCAGACTAACAATATAAAAATGTCTGTGTTAATAGATTCATTTTAACCATTTTGCATTTAAAATAACTTATATTTGAGCAGCATAACTGACCTTGTATCACATGAATTACCGCATTTTGAGGGACTATTTTCTCGCAGATCACTCCGCCGCTGCGTTAGCTTACAGCCACGAAGCTGATGCTGCTCAAATATAAGTTATTTTAAATGCAAAATGGTTAAAATTATTCTATCGACAGACATTTATATGGTTAGTCTGGTGTTATAAGTGATTTACCTCAGGTGCACTGTGGAGTGGGCCAGACTGTTTTTAATGCAGGCTAACTGTTACCATAGAAATGCTTTAGCCTTGCCCTAGCCTAGCGCAACTAGACTCTTCAAATATAAGAACTGCATGAATTTAAGAAAAAAATATCTCCAGATATCAACAACACTCTGGATAACTAGGAAATGAGGCCCAATGTCAAAAATCCTGAAATATCCCTTTAACATTTTTAAACTCGGACTAAACATTTTAAACATTTTAAAATGACGTATTTTCCTCCCCCTACATGTTCCAGCAATGTCCTAATGTGTAGAATGAGCCCAGACCTGTTCACTACGCTCAAAACTAGATACAAAATGTCACTTGTTTCAAGATAACCTTTTGCACCGTGGTGATGTGTGCCAATAAAACAAGAAGCCTGAGGGCCACCAAAAATTGGTCTGAGGGCCGGATTTGTCCCCCGGGCCGGTGCTAAAGTAAAACTACAAGCCTAAAGTGATGGGCCATTGCTGAAAATACCTGCAGGTAATTGTTTTTCATCGTTTTGAAAAGTCAGCTGTATGTTTAATACTGCAAGCCACAGAACTATATTGAAATGTTATTTCATTGTGCTATTACGTGGTCAAATGGTTTTTATTATAAGTAGAAAGCTGGGTTCACAGCTTGTTGAAAATGGCTCCTAAAGCTGCAATAACTGAGAATCACTGCTCTGTCTAAACTACAGCCATGGAGACGGCGTTTACTGCTCTTTGGAGAGAACAGTACATTAATTACATAAACGCAGCCCTGCGCTTCTGTAAAAACATCCATTCAAATGGCTCTTGCTGCTGTAAACCTATTGTCAGACATCTGTACTGTAATAGTAAGTGCTTCACAGTTTCGACTGAACTTTATGCCACTTCAGTTGTATCACTCTGCCTCAAGGAAATGAACTGGAAAAGAAAAAGGCATGAGAACTTTGTGACTGAAGACCCTGCGATTCCTGTAATAAATCCTGGTAAAGATCAGCCGTGCGTGATTTTGGGACCGAGCTCCTTTGCACCACATTTTAGCTTTTTGCGACTGCAGTGCGTGTCAGCAGGGGCTATTACATTTCTGTTATGTCATCCAGAATCCCTCCTCAAACACGGGGCAGGGGAAGCAAAAAAAAAAAAAGGGAGGAAATTGTGCCGCAATGAGCTTTTATCAGCAGGAAGTAATCAATGTGTGCGCACGGGCCGTGAGCTGTTAAACAAGGTGTAGCTCTGAGGAATGAATCGCTCACAAAACGCCTCTTAAGCAGCGGATTGCAAGTGTATTTTCCGAGAGAGAGAAAAAAAGCCGAGTCGTGCGAAATGTCAACTAGATCTTGATTTGAAAGACAAAAATTCGCTGTGTCGTGCCTCGCTCGCTGGAAATGTCTATTGATTTTGGAGTTGACGGGTTGCGAAAATGGCCGTTTATAGGCAGATAGGAGCAGAGGGTGTTTTGGGTATAGAAAGTGGGTCTTACTGGGTTAACGCTGCTTTATTTTCTTGTACTGGAGTAAATTTCTCCTGCAGCCATAGATCTACTTTGTAAACTCAACTCAGGTATCTCAAACTTTCATGGTTTCATTCAGGTAATCCAGCATTTTGCCTGGTTAGTTAATAGGGTTCGCCTCTCACCCAAGAAGCTTCATCGGCGACTGACGGTGTGAGCGAGTGGCTGGTGCTGGTCGGAGTTTAAAAAAAGTTTAGAAATGACGGTTTAGTCCGAAAAGCACTTTCAGGAAATACAATGAGACGCAACTTGTTTTAGCTACAAAATGAAGTGTTACAGTAGAATAAATGGTGGAAGGAAATGCAAATAATAGGTCAAGGTGTATAATTATTGTGGTTGGAGGGTTCGTTGGTGCAGCCCATAGATATAATATAATATACAAGAGATAACCGGTTATCCATTCAGCCCCATTCATTCATTTATTTATTAGGCAGCATCAACATCAACACTCGACACAAAAACATACTGTCACACACAAATGGAGGAACACACTGGTCTGTCACTAGGCAAGGCAATTCAAAGTGCTTCACAGTTGCATAAAATTACAAGAAAACAGATAAAAATCAATCAATAAAACATCAACATAAAGTTAATCAATGACAGTAAAAGGCAAGAGAGCAGATAAAATACTTTCAGTTTTCATATGCACGGGTAAAAAGAGCTGTTTTCAGCCTGGATTTGAACATTGTCAGAGTTGAGGCCTGTCTCACATCCTCATGAAGACTGTTCCAGATTTTAGCTTTAGCCTCACCGTGTTTATTATTGACTCTGGGAACCACCAGGAGACCCCTCCCTGAAGTTCTCAGGGCCCGAGATGGTTCATACGGCTCTAACATGTCAGAGATGGACTTTGGTGCTAAACCATGAAAAGACTTGTACACAAGCAGAGCTGTTTAAATTCTATTCTCTGAGTGACAGGAAGCCAGTGCAGAGACCGGAGCACTGGACTAATGTGGTCGTATTTCCTGGTTCTTGTCAGGACTCGAGCAGCAGCGTTCTGGATGTTCTGCAGCTCTAACAGCTCGTTTAGAAAGGCTGTTACAGTAGTCTAACCTGCTGGAGACTATTGTAGTGGTCACAACATTCATAGTAATCCAGAGTGGTCTGTGAAATTTAAGATGGCTGCTCAATCTCCTCCTACCAAGCCAAACTAACCTTAAAAGGGCAAAAAGTCCCACCGTCCAGAGCCTGTCAATCATAGATTTAGGCTTCCACTTTTTATTGCAGTATAAAAACAGCGTTGTCACATGGGTCATAGCAATTTTTAGAAACAAATAAACTCTTTGGAGCCAGGCTTTTAAGCAGTGCTGGCGAGGTGCAAGGTCTACATTAGAATGTTGTTTAAAAAGTGTCGCCCCAGACCACCAAGGGGTGGTATTACAGAAATGTCCCACCCCTTCCCGGTTCATTGTCCTTATAATTTGTCACTTGCAGTCCACGCAATATTCAACAATATTCTGAGGGATTCTTCTCCACTTTTCTATCCCTGTACTTTTGTTATAAAAAGCAGTTTGCCATTTCAGGATCCGTTCCCTGGATTGCGCTGCGTTTCCGGTGTCCATCTCCAGATTGTGCGGCTCGTTTTGGGGGAGGGTCTGCTGTGATCTGCCGCTGTGGTCGCCGTGTGGACGGGATTAGGCGTCTCTATTAATCTGTCTTAACTCGAATCAAGCACGTGACGCAAAGGGCAAGTTCAAAGGCGGGAGGGCGCTGAGGGGGGAGTGGCGTCTGTCAACACGTCAAAGCAATGCTATTATCCCCCGTGTGCCACTGTAGACGTCTAACCCTTAAAATATATACACAGTAGCTGTTCGTGGGCATGTTGCACCTAATTTACTGTTTTAAATTGCCTGCATTGCAGTATTAGGGCCCCAAATCTGAGTGTAAGTGAGAGAATGCTGCACGACTTTGCTGCCTACTCACCGGAGCAAACGCTTCGTAAATGACCCTCAAAGTTTATTTGCAAAAAGTTGCTTGATTGTCGCCTGAAATTTTATAATCTACTAATTTACAGTATTAGGTTTTAGGGCTCACGTTTTTTCAATTACCACTATTACACTGTGGGATGAAAATATATGTGAACGCTTTGGAATTTCTCACATTTCTGCCTAAATAGGTTGCGTTCACGTTATAGAATTCTATTTCAGTTGGAGGGCAGGTGTCAATACAACTTTTTGAAAGAAATTTCCAAAAAAAAATGTCCAAATGTTTTCTCTGATCATCAAGAGACAGGGATTGGATTCACAAACCTGACATGTGAATTTTATGGCTGAAAGTCCTTTCTACTGGCCAACATCAAGCACATGTTTTTGAATATTGTCTCCACTTTTGGACGCCTTTGTGAGGAAATAATTAGACCATAGTTCATATGTGCTGCAAGATATGACTCTGAACTTTGTGACAGCTTTTGTTTCATGTGAATTGGCCCAGTAATTACAGAGAAATTAGCAATGATTTAAGACTAGAAATCTGCATTTTGAGCGTTACTATGGTTACGGCCATGAAATTTTCAGTTGCCCTCCACCTCAATTTTAAACTATGGGCTCTTTAGAATGTTGTGATGTCATGTGAACGCCACCTATTGGTCACTAAATGTGGTCTGATCTTCATCAAAATCATAAGAATGAATAAACAGTGTCTGCTTAAACTAATACCACCCAAACATTTACATTTTATCATATTTTTATTGCCCGTAACATGTAAACATTCACAGGACAGGAGGAAAAAGTAAGTGTACCCAGGAATCTCGCTGAACTGCAGCAGTTTTGTAAATTCAGGAATTCATCTTGGACCATTCCTCTTTACAAAACTGCTGCAGTTCAGCGAGATTCTTGGGTTCACTTACTTTTTTCTCCCTGTCCTGTGAATACATTTTCATCCCACTGAAAAAGAACACAGTAGGTTAACTGTAAGAATTTTAGAAACTACCGTTTACTAGTATGTGAGCACGGCAGAAGGACTGACTCCTACAGAGATGTATCCACCCAAAAAACGACTGAAGACAGCAGTGGGGGTCCACTTTGGGAATCCAAAAGATAACCAAGGTGTTGTTATCACTCATGGGCATCCCACATGATGGGCTAAATGCAAGGCTTGTTGTTGGAAAGTTGTAGCAAAAGGCGCCAATCGGTCGAATATGAAACAACATCGTCGAGATAATCCTTCGCTGTGTATGCCCAGGTCAAGGTAACAAACTGCAAAAATTCCCAATAACGTTTTCCAAATGTTCAGAAATAGGTTGAAAGGAAAACACGAGGCTGTCAGCTGTTCAAAAGAGGCCTGTTACTGCACTTTACCGATACACAACTTTTGATAATATACAGCTCAGGCTAGGTAGTGGCCTAATAATCATAATAATCATAATTGTTAGAGAAATAACAATGACGTTCCAGGGGATTGATGAAGAATAGGCAGCAGTCAGGATGTCTTATACAGGAGAAGTTTATTTACCATCGTTACGGGACCCGGAGACATGAACTCGAGACATTGCGCTAGTCCTACCATTCAAGTCTGTCTATGCTTCCACAGAAGAGGGATAAATACCGTCTAAGAGCGTCATCCTGACACGAAAGCAAAACATTCAGTGGCTGAGAGTGGGCGCCTGAGCAGCACAGTCAAGGCTATGACAGAGATAGCACGACTGTACAGCTTGACCCAGTATGATAAATGGCGATTTAATGTTATCCTCTAACAAAAATAATAAAGGTGAAGTTTACTCAAGTTTACTAGTATTACTAAGGGATCTTTTAAAAATGTAAACACGGTCTTGAAGGCATCTAAGTTCAAGTCCTAAAGACAAGATTTAAACACACACACACATTTAGATTTGAGAGAAGACTGAGCTAAAGACGGGAGGGCATATTTTGGGAAGCAATTTAGACAGTTTCATTTACTGCTGCAACTGTGGCGCTCTTAGGTGCTAAACTCGAGCCATGATTCCTTAAGCTCCTTTGTGCAAAACATAGAGACAGCCATCCATCACGTGTGACAGGCTCGAGGATGAAACCGGCTAATTACGGCGTTGGTTACAGAGAAAGTTCAGCCTGGAGGGACAGTACACTCCTCCTCCTCCTCTCTCTCCCTCTCTGTCTCTCTCCTCTCTTGGATTCCCGGTGACTGGTCAGGCGAACAGTATCAGGAATTTGCTGCTCTGACCTTCACTGAGGAACTATTGTGATTAAGCACTTTTTTTTCTTTGTTGAATCAGACTGAAAGACCAAGTCAGCCAGTTCAAGAGAGACGTATCAGGGGAAACTGACTTCTTCTTTTAACCTCTAATGCTGCCCCCTATGCACACAGTGTTTCAATTGATTTGTGCAGTTTTTGAGTAATTGTATAATCCCTTTGGTCATGTCTTTTTCTCGTGCTGAATCACTCGGATCTGTATTTCCTGGGTTGTAACGTATCATAGATGGAAATGAAACTGTCCACCACGTCTTTAAAGCCCATAACCCATCACCAGACCTGTTCTGAGCAGTTCTGCGCTCAAACAGTATTCAACATGTCGCCATCATTTTGCTAGCTGTGGTTTGCCGAAAGTCAAAGCTTGTTTTCACTAGTCTATCATTAAAGGGCCTATCTCACCAGCCTGGAGACTAGTTAGAGACTCGAGTTGCTGCCTGGAGAGGGCACTCGAGGCTGATTCGGAGACCAGTCCTTTCTCCCTGGCATTACTGTTAAGGGGGGTATTATGTAAAATCAACTTTATCAAGCTTTATATCATGTTATTATGTCATTCCCTCATTAAACACATGCCTGGAGTGTTGCCTTGGCTCATTCACATATTTTTGAGTAATCAGTAAAAACTTAGACGGCAGCCATTTTAGGTGTAGCTATGCCTCAGTCCTCCTAGGAACGCCCCCACCTCCTGGAGACGCCTCTGGACCTTTCGTCACCAGCCAAGCCACCAACCACTGCTCCTCAGCTCAGCAGAGCCCCCTCCCCGCACAGTAGTGTTGTTTAGATGCCACAGCAGTGTGCTGAAGGGGCGTGTCGGAAAGCTTCTTAAAGAGACAGAGGCCTATTTCAAGACGTTCAGTACAGCCATTTTGAGAGAGCAATTTTATTCAAGGCAGTTATTTTAATTGACTGCATATACAGACCAACAGAAGGTTACGTCATCATTGTAGTATGCTATAGACTGGTGCTATGTGATTGAAAAAAGCATAATACCCCCTCTTTAATTCCTACACATAGACAATATTTCAAACACATCTTCATCACTGTCCCACCCTTTGTTGGTTGGAAAGTGTCATGTTGATCTAAAACAGCTGAAACAAAAAATCAAGTAGTCTCACTTCCTGATTCTCAAGCGATCTTCCCGTTAGCCCCTCCCCCACCCCCCCCCTAATGCTCCCTTTGCTGTGCGCTGTTTCAAAAAAGAGAAAAAAAATAGACCTGGCTGCTCATGTGGCTTTAGTAAGGCCACGGCAATTGTTTTTACTTCGTGATGAGAGGATTAATCTTATACAGAAGATTCAAAGATGACTCAAAGTTGCGCTAGCGGCACAAAACACAGCTCCAGGTCTGTTTTTGCTTAGAGGGCAACAATGTAGCATAGTAGTAATGTAATACAGCACATTTTAAACATGAAGGCTCTACAATTTTACTCTAAACCTTCTAGAATTTCAAATACAAATTCATCATATGACCCTCTTTTCTCCTGTCGGTAACTCTTTCTCATGGACTTCAACATACTGACATAATAACAATACTTAACACGCTGTGCCTATAATCTGAGCAATCAAATGAAATGACTTTATGTCAAGTAACACGCTGGACCCTGTGTCAGCGTTCGGTGTCGGCCCAACACCAGACGCTTGGCCACCAACGCAGTTTTCATATCCGTGTGTTGATGTTGATCTGTATTTAGGAAAAGCCGCAGTGAAACTACATGTTAAGAGGAGGCACAGGCAGGCGATGCGTTCGAGTGCGCAGATTTGGGTTAGTAAATTACAGACTGCAGACTTCAGCGCGGATCGGAGCCGTGTGCACAACCGAGGACCAGTCGGATACTTGGGACAGGAGAGGAAACTCTATTTGTATTTGCAAACTCCACACAGAAAGGCCCCACGCGGTTAAAGCATCGAACTTGGGAACCTGTTTGGGTTTAGCTTTTCATTTTCCCCATAATAATGATAACGATATACAAAACCTGCTGTTTAGTCATGTGTCATCAGAGGATAATTACGGCGATTCGTTGTGAAGTCAGAAAGGAAAACCACTCACATTTCTTTCCGAAGCTCTTTAGTTGTATGTTTGACAAGTGACACTACAGCTCATCAGTGAACTAAAGGGCTGCTCGGAGAACAGGTGATTGCACATTTTCAAGTATTACGAGTAGATTGGGTTTGCGAGAAGTATGTTTTGATGTTTAGTTCTTCAGAAGCATCAACACTTGAGAGAAACCTGAATGTGAATAGCTTCCAGAGTAGCAGCGATGTTCAAATGTTGTGTGAGTTGAGCACGTTTCGCTTCTATCTTCAAAAGCTCTTGAGGTCAAAAGCACTACAAGAGCAAGAAGGGGCTTCTGAAGATCGGAGCGAATCGTCCTGAAACGCCCTGAAATGCTCTGAAGATTGAAGCGAACTTTCTTCCTCTCGACAATCAGTTTATTCAAGCTGACGTATTGCAGCTGATCTCCATGGTAACGCCCGACAGTCAGCGCCATACTGGGGGATAACAGACAGCTTTCCATGCACTTTAAAGTAGGCAGAAACGGATCAATATCTGTGTGTAAAAGTTTGAAATGACATAATTAAACCAACTTGCCTTTTTGTCCAGCAGGACTTCCATACACACGGAAAGTTTCAAACATTTCCAGTCATCAGAAGACTTTTATATTACATTATGTTAGACCTATAGCTAATCACAGGTGCTAATCATTCGTTAGCATTCTTATTTTAAAGGGGGGGTCGACTTTTTCAAGCTTTATATCATGTTATTATGTCATTCCCTCATTAAACACATGCCTGGAGTGTTGCCTTGGCTCATTCACATATTTTTGAGTAATCAGTAAAAACTTAGACGGCAGCCATTTTAGGTGTAGCTATGCCTCAGTCCTCCTAGGAACGCCCCCACCTCCTGGAGACGCCTCTGGACCTTTCGTCACCAGCCAAGCCACCAACCACTGCTCCTCAGCTCAGCAGAGCCCCCTCCCCGCACAGTAGTGTTGTTTAATGCCACAGCAGTGTGCTGAAGGGGGCGTGTCGGAAAGCTTCTTAAAGAGACAGAGGCCTATTTCAAGACGTTCAGTACAGCCATTTTGAGAGAGCAATTTTATTCAAGGCAGTTATTTTAATTTACTGCATATACAGACCAACAGAAGGTTACGTCATCATTGTAGTATGCTATAGACTGGTGCTATGTGATTGAAAAAAGCATAATACCCCCTCTTTAATGCTTTACGATGTCGCTGCATTTCCTGTTGCCTCTCTCTGACGGTAAAAATGTGAGAAAGGCAGGATAGATGAGCAGTTAGCAGCTTTGTGATTTCAATTCAGGTTCAGTTTGATGTTATTGTATTAGAAACATCATCCAATATGGTGCCAGGTGGCGTTATTGTCACGTGACTCGCAAAAAGTGATCCAAAAATCTCTGCTTCAATGCACTAGCCCTGGACAACTCAGATCCTTCACTAGTCTTTGCGATATGGTTATACTTAAGTAGAGTTTTGAGGATCTTCACTTATAGTATTTTTGCAGAGAACATATCACTTCTTCTCCGCTACATTTGAAAGATAAATATAAAACTTTCTTCTCCACTACATTTCTGTAAAGGCTCCAAAGAAACAAGTAGATTTGGCCATGCTTTCTGTTGATTTTAAAAGCCTAATGACGCACACTTTATGCGCAGTACTTGGCGTTGTGCAGGTGAACAGTCAATGCCATTGACTCTCCACAAGGAAGAGGTTTTGTCCCCGTTGTGTTTCCGTACAGAGGGAGAATTGGGCGCAATTTTCACATTTTTGAAGCTATTTTTCTTGAGTAATTTGACTAAGCAACTTTAACTTGTATTGGAGTATGATTTGACCAGTGTATCTGTATTTTTACTCGAGATTTTGACCAACACCGATCCAATGTATCGCTATAACAACTCCATCCAAACTAGTGCATGTGCTTACTCCACAGTTTCCCTGTCCTCTCTCGCTGCCAGCTTGCTTCACCGTGGGGGAGCCACTGTGCGCCTCCTCCTTATCTCTCTAATGCCCTAAACTACAACCACTAGGGATTAAATATGTTTTATTTCCTATATTTGTCCCAAAACGTCCAACTCTATTCTGTACAACCGCGTTATCTCCACTAACTGAATTAAGCCATCCTCCTTGGACACGAGCCACGCTGTCTAGCACTTAAGCACCACCTTTTTTTTTTTTTTTTTGAAACTCGAGCCGCTCTCTCCATCTCTCCCCCCTCCCCGTCCCGTCCTCTCTCCCTTTGCTCTCTTGCTGCTTCGCGTGGTGTCTATCTGTCTTCTCCTTCTGGTTTTACTAGTAGCCCTTCCTATGCCGGACAGAGCAAGCAATGGATCACTAAATAAAGAAGGCAAAAGAGAGAGCAACGCTGGCTGCAAGGTATGACAAGTTTAAACGTTATGGTGAATGGCATTTGTTATCAGGCTTTCTGGATGTGGTATATAGATTTTGTGAAGTTCTTTGCACCTTTTTCCTAGTTTAGACGTGCTTTCTTCCTCGTCGTGAGGTCTGTCCGCTCGGCTGCAGCGCGGAGCAGCCGGTAGCAGGCAGCAGGAGGCTGTGTGCGATTGGTTTAGCCGGCTAATAGGAGGAAGGCATGAATAATTGACGTAGCATTGTGCATTTGTTTGGTCAGTGGACAGGAGTTAGGGGAGAGGAGGAGCAACATTGGGAAAAGATGTAGGATTTGTGGAAAGTTTGATCAAGTGTTTCATAGTGTGAAGTGTGTTGTGATACAGTCTTGGTTTAGTCTTGTATTTTTGTTAAGTTAGTTATTAGCAGCCAGTGAATACTTTGAAATTGTATTTAGTTACAAAACACTGAATACTCACCTTAAAATGTATTTAGTAACATATTCCATTACTTTATCCAATCAGAGTATTGTGTCATGTTGATTTGCATAATATTAAAGCAGTACTAAGTAACGTGTTTACCTAAATAAATCCTTTCCATAGTCCCTCTGAGGGTAATACAAGTGTTAATGGATGATTGGAGGTCTTTCATCTCCCCCTGGTGTCTCTGGCCAGAAAACCATGCTTGCAACTTGACTGCCACCGGGTCGGAGCACCAATACACACTAAGGAATCACGAAGAAGAAGCTAACAGGCTAAGGGCAAAGCTAACTGCGGGCTAGCGCCACTTAAACAGTATTTACAGCCAAGTTTGAGTGAAAAAATTATTTCCATTGTATAATGGATGTACAACATCCCTCTCTCCTTCGCCTTTTCTGTCAGCGTAGTATTTACTCTCCAAGACATTTAATACGTTAAAAAATCGTAACTTGCTATGACACCTGCACTTGCGCTTATGGCCTCTAGGGGCAAGAGTTACTTAGTACTGCTTTAATGCGCCACTGCAGGTGACGTAGCACTCATTAATTGTCCGTGAGAGTAAATACTACGCTGACAGGAAAGACAAAGTTGGCTGTAAATACTGTTTAAGTGGCGCTAGCCCGCAGTTAGCTTTGCCTGTTAGCCTGTTAGCTTCCTCTTGGTGATTCTATTGGTGTGTATTGGTGGCTCCGACCTGGTGGCAGTCAAAGTGGCAATTGTGGTTTTCTGGCCAGAGACACCAGGGGGAGATGAAAATGATTTATTAAGGTAAACAAGTTACTTAGTACTGATTTAATGCATAAACGCGGCCAGTGTTGGGCAATGGTTGAATGCATGTAGCCTATTTAGAATACTTATTAACACTTGGGTAACTGTATTCAGGTACAGTTACTCTTTCATTTGAGGGTATTGAGAATACAGTTACTCTTAAAATCAAAGGAATACATCACAGTACTCAATCATTCAATTTCAGTTTCTTAATCATAAATAAGCAAGAAAAGATCAAAACCAAATTAGTAATAAACAGTTTGTAACAAGTGGAGCCTAAACTTTTCTTAATCATACGCCACGTTTTGGCATTAATACAGTATTATGCAAATCAACTTAAACTTAGACTAAGTAACTAAATACAATTTCAAAGTATTCTCCCCAACACTGAAAGCGGCGTATGATTAAGAAGACGGCTTGTTACACTTTTGTTACATCGCCTGTTACGAACTTATTTACTACTAATTTGGAATGCAAAAAAAACAGAAACCTTCCCCACGGCGGGCTGGATATTTTCTTTATCGATGATTATAAACCGACATTTTGATCGAGGACTGTGATTTTCAGAAAGTAACTGTGTTCTAAGTACCCTCAAATGAAAGAGTGACTTTACCTGAAAACAGTGACCCACAATGAGTATTCTAATAATGTATTCAGTTACTATACCCAACACTGTGCAGCTGAGTGGTTCCTGTTGTCTGTACAAAACAAATGTCTTCACACAGTGTTTCCAGCAGCAGAGAGATCTTTATTGTGAAAGAATGTGACGACTGAGAGGAGCACAGCAACAGACGAAATCGCTAAAGTCTCCGTTGTTATAAAATATTCTGCATCTTTTCATTGTAGACGGACATATTTAATATAGGCTGCAAGTGTACAGGTGATAGAAGTGTTTGAAAGGCCAACTTCAATGTGTCTTTTTTAAGATAATAGAGGTCATTTCATTTTGTTAAAGAAGTTTTGCTACTCCTAGGGCTGTCACGATAAGTATTTGTAGTCCATAAATGATAGAAGACCTGAAAAGTTTGGGCACCCCTGAGTTAGATGACGCTTTTAAGACCATACTCATACAGGGTTGCATTGTGAATTATTATCATTCACTGATATGACAAATGCTGAAATGTGTCTTGATAAATGATGCTGCCATGAGAAATAACAACCTAGATTACATGAAAATCAGCATTTGAAGTGTTTTCTTTGCTATTTTGGCCCCAAAATCACACACACAGATTAGAATACGCCAATGCAACAAATCAGAAGAGTAGGGTAACATTTGGATATGCGATTGGGTAAAATAATAATGCAAAACAGACGAATAAAAAGCTGACATTTACAGTAAGGCCTTCATTTTGGCACAATTCCTTTTATTGACTCAAAAAACTGGAAAACACCGATTGATCTTTGGCCGTCCTCTGTGTAAATCTGAAAAAATGGGACATAATGTGGCTGTGCAATGCAACCAAAAGGGGGGGGGGGGGGGGCAGGTGGTCACCCTAGTAACGCTGCTAAGGCAACAACACATGCCATTTCCTTCTAAAAAACACAGCGTATTTGGCACAGCAGAGACGCTCGAGGTGAGGTGTAGGATCGGCCTCGCGGTTAGAAACAGTTGTCACCTTTCGACACCAGAAAACGATCTGCCCATGGCCTCGGAGAAGGTGAAGTCAGGGCAGGACAGGGACTCTGTGATACAAGTACAGTGCACTACAGTCAGTTCACGGCCGCGTAAACTCAATCGATTCCAGTCTAAGCCGCATTATGTAATAGCACAGCTCGAAATGTAATGAAATGTTCACTTTTGCTATATTCGTTCATTATATTTTGTGCTAAATTCAGTAACTTTGCATTATTACGCAGTTTGTAAAGCACTGGTAAACAATTAATTCAAGATTCAGTATATTTGCAAATGTTTGACAACTCCTAAAATGAGAGCATTCAAAGGTTTTGGTGGCAACATAACATTCAACATTTGGGCTATGAATATATCGAACATACATACATTAAGTGCAATTTTATCCCAGGACAAATACATTCTACCTAAGTTGGACTTTCTTCATTGGGGGCATTTATGTTAAAGGTGGGGTATTATGTAAAATCGACTTTTTCAAGCTTTATATCATGTTATTATGTCATTCCCTCATTAAACACATACCTGGAGTGTTGCCTTGGCTCATTCACATATTTTGAGTAATCAGTAAAAACTTAGACGGCAGCCATTAAGTGTTAGCTATGCCTCAGTCCTCCTAGGAACGCCCCCACCTCCTGGAGACGCCTCTGGACCTTTTGTCACCAGCCAAGCCACCGACCACTGCTCCTCAGCTCAGCCAGAGCCCCCTCCCCGCAACAGTATGTTGTTTAGATGCCACAGCAGTGCTGAGAGGGGCGTGCGGAAAGCTTTCTAAAGAGACAGAGGCCTATTTCAAGACGTTTTCAGTACAGCCATTTTGACAAGGAGAGCAATTTTATTCAAGGCCAGTATTTTTAATTTACTGGCTATACAGACCAACAGAAGGTTACGTCATCTTGTAGTATGCTATAGACTGGTTGCTATGTGATTGGAAAAAAGCAATCAACATAGCACCCCTTAAAGTCATTATTAAGGTTTATTGCTTTCAACACGAGAAGAACCGTGATATCAAATGTTCACTGTTTCTAGCATTTGTTGTGATTTAATTTGCATGTCTTCTTTTTGCTTCTGCTTCCTCTTTTATGGCCTGTCTAATACTTTGGGCAGCAGTGGTTGTTTTAGATTTGCTTTATGGATAAACTTGACATGACTGTACTATTTCCCTTAGTATTAGTCTTTACATTTTGCACCCAGTTCACTAAAGTCTTCTTGATAATTCTCTCATAACTTTCTGATCCAATTTTTATATATTGAGCAACATATTTTAAAACTTTTCTCATTTCTAATCTTTAACAACTTACACATTTTTATCTAATCTAATGAATGAAAGAATGATGTCCACGTACAGCGCTTGTGGGTGATTTGGGGTGGCGGTGCTCCTGTGGTATTCTGACTCTTCCTGGAAAAACAAGTTCAGGTTTCGCCCCCTCTCCCTGGAGCTCATGGGCACCGGGCCACGTTTTATACCAACTGTCTCCGAGCTAATGACAGGAGCGACCGAGGAGAGCGGCGAGGAATAACTCTAGAGCGCTCTTAGCAACCGTCAGACGCCATGTTGAGACCGTAAGATTCTCAACGTAAGAGAAGTACCTTTAATGTCCCAAGAGAGGTAATATACTAATTCATATGTACCGTGTTTACACTGCAATTTGTCTCTTTTACTACTGTGTTTGCAGATTTATACACTATCAACATCCGAAAATAGTTAATTAGCAACCATATTTCTCGCATTATCTATGAATTTATGGATTAAAATAAAGTTGAGCCATGCCATTCGTATGAAGAGTTAAAGCCTGTTTGTCAAAGGTGGTCAGTAAGTAAATGTACTTAAGGCTCTGTACTTGAGTAAAGTTTTGTAGTGTCACTCCACTACATTTGAAAGATAAGTAATACTTTCTTCTCCACTGCATTTCTACAAAGGCTCCAAAGTTAGAAGTGAATTTGTCCGTGTGTTTTGTTCATTTTAAAGGCCTAATAATACACAATCTATAACTGTAAATGGCGCTGTGTGGAGGCAAAGTGAAATGCCATTGGCTCACCACAAGGACGATGTTTTGTCCCCGTTGTGTTGTCTTACAGAAGGGGAATTTGTCCTCAATCTTCATGATTTTGAAGCTGAAAAGTGATCAAAAACACTAATTTAAACTGATTTGTACCTTCTACTTAAGTGTTTTCCATTGGCCATTATTAGTGAACAGGTTCACAACTAGGATTTTTCGGTTCAATCGTACAACATGAAACATAGCACATATAACTTAGATAAAGAATAAACTATAAAAACCTAAAACTATAAGACAATAAGGGCATGCATAAAGAAGATTAAATTTAAACTATGATAAAGACAACGACAATTTGACATAGAACAACAGCATAAGTGTATTTATTGTGACAAAAATAGGACGAAAATTTGACCCAAAAAATGACAAAAATGTGACAAAAAAATTACGAAAACGTGACAAAAAAAAAAAAAAAATGACGAAAAGTGCAAAAAATTATGAAAAGTGACAAAAAATGACGAAAAGTGACAAAAAAAATCCAAAATTTTCCAAAATTTGACAAAAAATGACAAAAATGTGACAAAAAAATTACGAAAATGTGACAAAAATCATGAAAATGTGACAAAAAAGGACGAAAAGTGACAAAAAAAATGTCCAAAATTTGACAAAAAAATGTCCAAAATGTGACAAAAAAGGACGAAAAGTGACAAAAAAAAATGATGAAAATGTGACAAAAAAATTATGAAAATGTGACAAAAAAATTATGAAAATGTGGAAGAAAATATGACGTGTGAGATGAGATGTGTAGGTGCATTAAGTGTTAGCAGCAGATCTGAGTGTGACTGAGCAGTGCAAATGGCTGGAACAGGTTATTACATAAATGTACAGATTCTGCACATTTGACTAGTAGTATCTGAACTTTTACTCAAATAATGAAACCAAGTAGCACCTCCACTGTTTTTGAATCAAATTTGGTGCTTTCTATTGACATGTAAGGCCTTAATTTTGGCTCAGCAGTTTCTTTAATTCCTTTTCAATGCCCTGCGGAAAGCCCTGTGCGCCGTGTTGCTCAAACATGGCTGCCGCGCTGTCGTTCGCCACGAGAAGGTCCGCTCTAGAGGTCTATTCCGTCTCTCCCTGCGTAATGGGCAGAGAGGCAGCAGCTGACGGACACCCACTGACCCACTTACAGCTCGCACACTCGGGGTTAGAGACTTCATTATCCCTCTCTCTCTCCCCTGTGCCACTGCGACCTACTTCAGGCGTTTTCTGACAGAGTCTTGGCAGTTTATCACCCCTCCGCCCCCTTCTCCCCGTCACCCCTCGCACTGACAATGGATTTACCGGACTGGAGTGTGTTCAGATACTCACATATTAACTACAGGGAGGCAATAACTGCAGTTGTACAGTAAATGGTCTTGATTAGCAAAACAATAGCAAATTCCCTCTGTTCCTCCTGTAGTTTAAAGCTCTACAAACATGTTTAGACAAGCGCGTGATTCTTGGATTAGTCTAGCAGCTCATATTTCCATGTCGAATCAACAATTTGACTTGATACGAGACACGAGGTCCAGCTCACAAAAGGGCAGATGCATTCATTCTCTTCTCTTACATATACGGTACATGTACGGAGTTTTGTGCACCATGGTTTCTCTGTATGAGCTAGAAGTATTTACCATACAGGCTTTCACACTTATCGTAGTGCCCTTGGGTAAGACACTTCACCCACTCGAAAGTAGACTAAATAAAGAAGCCAGGGAGGAAAATTATATAGCGACTTCTGTTTCCAAAGCTCTGAGACATTACTGTGACGCGCTTTCCTTTCTCTTAGTTGAAATGAACAGCGTTTCATTCATCGTCTCACTCAAAGAAGAAATATGATGCGAAATTAACTTTTTTGAAAGTAGCGGAGTAGTATTTTTGCTTTATTCACACAGTTTTGAGTAACCACCTGCATCTGTTGTTTCTACCTCCACTGCTTAACTACTCCATCCTCAGTCATCCTCTGTACTCAGTAGTGGAAGTCTCAAACGTTTCGCCTCTCATCCAAAAGGCTTTATCAGCGAACTAAGGTTTAGCTCAGCCCGTAGCCCAGATAAAGACCACAAGGAGGAGTTGAGCTTGGCCCGGCTCCTCCCCTCTAATCACAGCTACTCTCACCTGTGGGTAAACACCTTTGAAGCCCATCACTGGACCTGTTCTTTGCTTTAAAGGGATATTTCGGATTTTGACAGGCCTTCTAGTTATCCAGAGTGTTGTTGATGTCTGGAGATATTTTTTTCTTAAATTCATGCAGTTCTTATATTTGAAGAGTCTAATGGCGCTAGGCTAGGGCAAGGCTAAAGCATTTCTATGGTATCAGTAGCCTGCATTAAAAACAGTCTGACCCACTCCACAGTGCACCTGAGGCAAATCACTTATAACACCAGACTAACCATATAAATGCCTGTGTTAATAGAATATTTTTTGAAATATAACTGACCTTGTATCACATGAATTATCGCATTTTGAGGGACTATTTTCTCGCAGATCACTCCGCCGCTGCGTTAGCTTACAGCCACGAAGCTGATGCTGCTCAAATATAAGTTATTTTAAATGCAAAATGGTTAAAATTATTCTATTAACAGAGACATTTATATCATTAGTCTGGTGTTATAAGTGATTTGCCTCAGGTGCACTGTGGAGTGGGTCAGACTGTTTTAATGCAGGCTAACTGTTACCATAGAAATGCTTTAGCCTAGCCCAGCCTAGCGCCACTAAGCTCTTCAAATATAAGAACTGCATGAATTTAAGAAAAGAATATCTCCAGACATCAACAACACTCTGGATAACTAGGAAATGAGGCCCAATGTAAAAAATCCCGAAATATCCCTTTAAGTGTGTTCATCATTGCACATACGTATGATGTGTTAGTGTTGTGCTATTATGTGAAGTGGAAGCTTGTTTCACTGTTTACTGTTGCCAGTAGCGGGTCTCTCATTCCTTCTTGTCTTTTCTTTACATAGACTTGAACATAAAACATTTAAAACCTTAAAAAAAAACAATCAATTGTGCCATTCCAAGACATCATACTGTTACTTCTTGTGTTTTCCTGTATTTAAATTAGGCCAAATACTGTTAAGTCCGTTTAATGCTCATTTTGTTTGTCTTTGCCAGTGAAGATTTTGTTAATCCGCAGAGCCTTGTGAGGGATTTTGTCAGCTTTTTCTTAAAAAGTGCCATGGACGGTTCCCAACAGCACCAGCCGACACAGCACTAAAATCTGCCGCGACTGTTTATTCTAGTAGCTCTGAATGAATGAAAGGTCCTGATGGTGCTTGAAGATTGTTGTCTTTTGACCGTCTTTTGTGTTTTAAATAACAATAAGCCATAAAGGCAGATTCCTTTCCATAAAACCATTGTTCCTCCGTGGGGGTAACAATGGCTGAAACAGTATGGCCTCTATAAGCTGCTTCTGCCTATATGGCGCAATAATCTCCATTGGTTAAGATGGATTTATGCTGACAGTGGGATTCATTTCATATTGTAAATAAACTATGTGCCACTATAGGTTGCGTTCACATGACGTCACAACATTGTATAACAGCCTATAGTTTAAAATGTAGTTGGTGCAGCTAAAAATGTGATTGTGGCGTCTGTGGTGACCGTCAACATGCTGAATTTGCGACATGGTTTATGGTTAACCTCTTAACTCCCACCTGAACCGAGCACATTTCTCCATTGGCTTACCCAAATCTAAAAGCTTCAACAAAAATAAGCTTCAAATAGCGATGAAAAATGATGAAAAAGAGACAAAAAAGCAAAAAAAGAACAAAAAGGGACAAAAACGTGACGAGAAAAAAAAAAATGACAAAATGTGACAAAAAAAATGACGAAAATGTGACAAAAAAATGACGAAAATGTGACAAAAAAATGATGAAAATGTGACAAAAAATGACGAAAATGTGACAAAAAAAATGACGAAAATGTGACAAAAAAATGACGAAAATGTGACAAAAAAAATGACGAAAATGTGACAAAAAAAAAATGACAAAAAATGTGACAAAAAAATGATGAAAATGTGACAAAAAAATGACGAAAATGTGACAAAAAAATGACGAAAATGTGACAAAAAAAATGACAAAAATGTGACAAAAAATGACGAAAATGTGACAAAAAAATGACGAAAATGTGACAAAAAATGACGAAAATGTGACAAAAAAATGACGAAAATGTGACAAAAAAATGACGAAAATGTGACAAAAAATGACGAAAATGTGACAAAAAAATGACGAAAATGTGACAAAAAAATGACAAAATGTGACAAAAAATGACGAAAATGTGACAAAAAAATGACGAAAATGTGACAAAAAAATGACGAAAAATGTGACAAAAAAATGACGAAAATGTGACAAAAAAATGACGAAAAATGTGACAAAAAAATGACGAAAATGTGACAAAAAATGACAAAAAAAAAAAAAAAAAAAAGTGACAAAAAAATGACAAAATTGACAAAAAAAATGACAAAAGTGACAAAAAAAAAAAAAAAAAAAAAAAATACAAAAAATGAAAAAAATGACAAAAACGACAAAAAAAAATGACGAAAATGTGACAAAAAAATGACAAAATTTGACAAAAAATGAAAAATGTGACAAAAATGACAAAACGTGACATAAAAATGTGACAAAAACGCGGCGACAACGTGACAAAAAAATTAGGATCACTTTGGTAGGTCTTAGCTTTCAGATGAGGCGTTGCACTGGAAGGCTGAAGCTTTTAGATTTGGGTAAAGCCAATGGAGAAATGCGTCAGTCACAAGTCGCATTTCTCTTCAACACACAAAAATGTAAAAATAAGGCCAAAAGGCGATTTCTAAATAGGCGATCAGATAAAGACTTCAGCCTAATGGCTCTGCAAGTTCTACAATGAAATCATTATGTGCAAAAACTTCACCGTGGCTCCGCTCTCGTACGCTGTTTGCTTTGCATGTTGTACAAAATCACATACAAACAGACAGAAAACAATCCACGCTTCCAGAAATCCAGTCGAACCGTTCATCTCTTATTAGCGTCGCCTATAATCATAATCTTTAATTCGCTCAAATGTACAGTTCAACCAGAAGAACTTCCCGCAGACGCCTTCTCTGCAGGTGGTCCGTATAGGCACTCCATACAAAAACCTAATCCAATATGTCCCCCTCCAAAAACTCAGACGTACATTTTATGGTGCATTTTCCCGCGTCCAATCGGCTTATGGTAACCCCATGAAAGAATTAAACTCTGCGGGGGTTAGACAGTATAGATCGCTGCGGTTTTGTGGCTGTGAATGCCGTGGCCCAGTTTTAATGAAGAGATTTGAGGCACGAGATTATCTTTATAAAACGAGGCTGTTAATGGTGTTCTGCTGCAGACGTGAATACATTATACACTATATAAATGTGTATGTGTATTCAGTCACATAAAAAGTTACATAATGCACCTTTAACATCTCATTTGAAAACTAAGGCCTACAAAACTGATCCTACCTTTTTGTCGCGTTGATGTCGGGTTTTTGCCACATGTTTGAATCGTTTTTGTCATGTTTTTAAACATCGTTTTGTTGCTCTTGTTACTCTTGTCTCACTTTTTTTGTTGTGTCTTTCGTCAAGTTTTATCTTGCTATTTCTCGTTCTTTTTTTCCCGGTATGTTTTGTCACTCTTTCATCGCTTTGCGTTTTCATCCTTGTTTTTTTGACACTTTTTTCCCAGACGCCTTTAGATTTGGCTAAAGCCAAACTGGAGAAAATATCCTCGGTTCAGATGGGGGTTAAGAGGTTAAGGAAGAAATGACATAAATCTACTTGAATTAAAGCAGTACTAAGTAACTTGTTTACCTTAATAAATCCTTTCCGTAGTCCCTCTGAGGCCCCAACACACACTAATGGAATCACGAAGAAGAAGCTAACAGGCTAACGAGCAAAGCTAACAGCGGGCTAGCGCCACTTAAACAGTATTTACAGCCAAGTTTAAGCGGGAAAAAAATATCTCCATTGTGTAATCGAGTTGTGGCACAATGTACAATATCCCTCTCTCCCTTTGTCTTTTCTGTCAGCGTAGTATTTACTCATGGACAATTAATGAGTAAAAAAAACGACACCTGCAGTGGCGCTTATGGCCTCTAGGGGCATGAGTTACATTTCAAATGAAAAAATACATCTTTCTAAAAGTAAAACATAATTCGTTCAAACTGACTCGAATTCAACATGAAGAACCTTTTATTGAAGCGATTTCAAGTCATTTATCTGATTAAAAATTTGTTCTAAGCTAGTTCAATTTTGCTTCATTAATGGCCTATTCATACTCCACAAAGTTCTCGCGTCTTGTGGAGTATGAATAGGCCTTTAACCTTTTTATTAAGTTTTAAGTGTTGCTAATTTTAAATTTTTGTTGATAGTTGTGTTGATATAAACCCCTGACTGCCCATGTCATGCCCATAAAGGGTTATCTAGTTGGAAGGTTGTAGTTTTGGGCAGTGTGTTACTTTAGGTTAACTCTGATTGGTTTATTACCATGGAAACGCCCCTAATTTACAATACTTGAAACCCAATGCAATGTTTTCCAGTCGTTTTGTGCGTGATTTGGTGCAACTTTCTCATTTTATCTCAGTCTTTTAGTCTGTTTCCTACTTGCTGTCTTCGCCTATCGTGATGCCGGCCCAGTCCCGTCCCATCCCCCTCAAAAAGCAGGCGACAGTGCAGCCGCGTGACCAGCAGGGGGCCGTACTTAAGCCGGGACGGCACTAAAAAGGGATATAAAACCATCGCCAGTCTGTCTGCCCGAGAGAGAGGCTCCCACACTCAAAGCATTCATTCACAACACGCTTCAGAGGTGGAAACAGAGGGAATAAAGAGAGAGACGCACGAAGAGGTAGACGGGGGCAAAGGCGGCTTAGAATATAACACATTATAACGCCTTGTGGGTCAGTGGATGTGTTTTGAACTTTAAACGCCATGTACAAGCAAGTAACAAGTTGCATTCTCCACTATAAAAGTAAAAACAAAAGAGGTCCGCAAGCATATTATGGATGAGTGGGATTTTACGTTCATTGATCTCTATACTATATTTAATAGTCGTTTTTGACGTTTTATGACTTTTTGTGTGTTTTTATAATGTTACAATGTTGTTTCCTCATCAAAAACACAGCTGGAGTTGCATTTTGAAGCATCTCCGCATATTTAACTTTTGAATCTTCTGAGGTGATTACGGCATCTTTGGTAGCGCCCACAAATGATAATGTTCGAAGCTGCCAGAGGGGAAAACAAAGGTTGAAAAGAACTTGCCTAAACTTTCACCAATTACTCCGCCATTACTACAACAAATGCTGAATTATGGAGGTATTTTCCAACACATAAAGATATAGAGATATGGAAAGGGATAATGTGGTTCAACGGCCCAAATTTGTGCATAAAACAGGCAATGCTAACATTCTAACATTGGCTTCATGCTACATGCTAACAGCTAGCTTCAAGTGCCAGTTTTTCACTTCTAGTTGATAGTCCGTCACATAGAATAAGATAGGCCTTTAGCTGGCCTATCTTAGCCTGTTCCTATAAATGCGCACAAATCCCGGGCCCATTTTAAATTGGACGTTCTATCCCCCATACAAATGAATAGGGAAGACAGGCGCAATACTAACAAACTGGGAGGTATGTTTTGTCCTTTTCATGGCATATCATTTCTGTGGTTTCTTTATCATTAACATATTATAAGATGAAGTTTAGTGGCCACTGGATGTGTATCCGACCCTACAAAAGGCAAAAGCTTAACTGAATTTGAGTTAGCATTTAGCTCAGAGGCCACTTTTAGACGCTAATCTGTATCGAAAGTCAAATCTCAAAAGGTCTGTACATTGTTAATGATTCCTAACTAGGCTCTGACCTCGCCCAAAATAGTCGATGGGTTGACAATAGCTGAAAACATCTGGATCATTCATAATTTGCGATGGCTAGTGCTACGGCTATAGGAAAAATACACTGAGCAGGCTAATTGAACTGAAGAGTCTCCTGGGCTAGCTGACTTGCTAACTGTCTGCATCTGCCGTTCTCCTTTTTATTTCTATGGTCTGCCATGTGAGAACATTCATATGGACCAGATTTAGACTTGACTTTATTTGCGTATGCTAAATATGTTTACAGAAAAAGACAATGATTTCTATAACAAACTTCCTTGCCCCTCGCTAGCATATAGCACAGCTTATCCCTCCAAAAAAATGCGCCAGTGCTTTAAAACACAAACAATACTAGTCAGACCATGTCCTGACAGCACGCTATGGAGGAAGAAAGGAAGAACCAGGAAGAAAGGCAGGGTGGGTTTTGAATGAGCCGTTTTAGCTCAATAAAGCATTATCTAACCAGGAGAGTGTAAGAAATTCCAAGACACCTCTGCCAAAGCGTCGGACCACAACGCTAAACGCCTGCCCTGTGCTGTCCCAGGCTTTGACCTGATCATCTCTCGTTTTTTCTCGGCTCCAAACGGGTTAAAAATCCGTGAGTGATGGCTCGGTCGCTTCTGTTCCATTATCTGATTGGCAGCGGCGGATAATTTGCGGCATCTGGGCACAAAGATGAGGAGACGCAGCCAGCCAGTCATCAGATAGTGGGGTAATTTACGACCCAGCTGCTTAGGAGGATACTGATGCGTGTTGCACCTCAATATCCATCTTGATAGATTTGAGAAACAATGAGTTTAACGAGTAAATGACGTTTTAGACAGATCAGTTTGTCAATGAATTGCTTTAAATGTCATTAAAACACATTATATTGGATTCCAAATTACCTTAAAGAAGAGAAGAAGGAGTATTTTTGCCATGACCAGACTTTATTTATTATCCTTCACAAATGAAAACAGGGGAAAATGGCAACAACAACAAAAAATACCCTCATTAATTCACTCTGTGCCAAAAGACTTTCGTTTAGTCGCCAAGGGAGACGCGGAGTCCGTGGGTTTTAATTAACTTTGTCCCAACAGGAGGCTATGGCCCATTCAGACGCAAACACACAGACAGGAGGCAGTTTGAATAGAGCTCCCGTAGAAACCATCGCCACTGATGCCGTTTCAATCCCCAAACTCTATGTTTTTTTACTGCCACAAGCGCAAATAATGTCTCAAGATTTGTTGATAAGCCAAAAAAATATGTACAGTATAACTTCAGCCAAAACCGCCGCTGAATGTGTTTTAAAGCAGTACTAAGTAACGTGTTTACCTTAATAAATCCTTTCCGTAGTCCCTCTGGGGGTAATACAAGTGTTAATGGGATGATTGGGGGTCTTTCATCTCCCCCTGGTGTCTCTGGCCAGAAAACCATGCTTGCAACTTGACTGCCACCGGGGCGGAGCAACAACACACACTAATGTAATCACGAAGAAGAAGCTAACAGGCTAACGGGCAAAGCTAACTGCGGGATAGCGCCACTTAAACAGTATTTACAGCCAAGTTTGAGTGAAAAAAATTATTTACATTGTATAACTGGATGTACAACATCCCTCTCTCCCTTCACCTTTTCTGTCAGTGTAGTATTTACTCTCCAAGACATTTAATAAGTTAAAAATCGTAACTTGCTACGACACCTGCAGTCGCACTTATGGCCTCTAGGGCAAGAATTACTTAGTAGTGCTTTAAAGACCATATTTTTGTACTTGCGATGGATGTGTGCGGTGAAAATAGAAGAACAATTCATTCATTTTTATGAAATTTAGATTTAACGACAGCTGGAAAACGATTCTAGTCGTTTAAATCAGTGTTAATTTCGTTGACTAAAATATTTTATCATAATTTGTGACTAAAATTGGACTAAAACTAAATTAAAAGTTGTTCATGAGACTAAAACTGGACTAAAATATCCAGATATTTTTGAAAATGAAAATGAAAAGAGACTAAAATGAGACTAATATCGTGATGATTTTAGTCTCTTTCATTTTCTATTTAGTCAGAGTGTAGTCGACAAAAATATCTGGATATTTTAGTCCAGTTTTAGTCTCATGAACAACTTTTAATTTAGTTTTAGTCCAATTTTAGTCACAAAAATATGACTGACTAAAATTATGATGAAATATTTTAGTCGACGAAGTTAACACTGGTTTAAATTGCATTTAAGACTTTGATTTTGGCACAATTAATCAAAATCGGATGAAACTAGAGCATGGGTGATAAGGACAAAAATGAATACCTCAGTATTTTTAAGGACTTTCCCGATGATGGAGCAATATTTTTCCAAACCTTGTCAGAAATATGCAAAAATGTGCTGCAAACACCTTTGTTGAAAGGGCAGAAAGAACTTCTTTTTTTTTTTTCTTTTTTTTTTTAAGTTTTTTTTACATTTTCCAAATTTCCCCCCTATTTTTTGAGAAATTTTTAAACTTTTCCCTTTATTTTATTTTATTTTATTATATTTTTTCCCCATTTTCCCCCATTTCTTTTACAATTTTTCCACCTTTTCCACATTTTTAACCTTTTTTATTTTTTTACCAATGTCATTTTTTCTGACATTGGAGATAATCTCATTATTGTAAACTTGCATATTTTACAAACAGCCATTTTCGACATGATCTTGTAGGCGATATACACTGCCCATCTCTATATGAAACCATGAGTCGGTACTGTATGACTCTAAGACGTTCTGGTGTCATGTCCGCCCACAGACACAGTCGTTAATGATGGAGTCGTTTGGTCCGCCCCTGCGTGTCTGAGCGGTGAAACCCTGTACGAAGCGGAGCGCTGCGATTGGCCACATTCGCTGAACTCCTGTCAGGGAAGCGCCGCGTGTCATTTATCATGTCTCTCCCTGGGCGTTATCCCCTCCGCTCCGGCTGACCACCAGCAGCTGAGTACATCGCATTAGGCCAGATTCAGCGGAGGAAAACCCAGTGGGACCGACTGGACTGCACTGTTCTCCTTGTGGAGGATACAAAAAGCTTTGAGGCTCTGAAGCAGTAACACGCCATGGCTTCGTAAATGTTATTTGTTTATTTCCACAGTTTATATGAGGCACAAAAGCACAGGCCGCCGATGTTGTCTAGTATCTGACATGTTTATCCGGGTAATGACTCTTTTGGGGGTCTCGCGTGTGTCGCAGATCTTTGGCTTCATACGAGTGAGAGAATGTTGTTCCTTGTGTGGTTTGTGCACTTTATTCCATATTTTAAAATCATCTAGTTCGCCTCAGGCTTTTGGTTATCAAGATATGTTTTTGTTTTGATATTTGTTACTGCACTCTACAGTTGACACGTGTGTTTTTTTCGATAGCACTTACAGTATCTGTTTTTGCTCCAATTTGCTGATTGTGTTCAACATGTTGAGAACAAACCTAATCTAAAATGTAACTCTATGTAGAAAGTCCTTTGGGAGCTACACTACAAAAAGTAAGTTTAGTTTAAATGTCTCAAATTGAGCATAATGATCCAAATGTAAGTGGTTTTGACTTAATTGACTAGTTAAAAGATATGTATCATGCTATTTTAGCCATTCCAAAGTAAAGTATAGGCATCTATATGATATATTGTACCTCTATCACTATGGAGTACTCATTTTTTAGAGAAATACAAGTATTTTCTGGGGGTATTTTTCAAACCCGGAAGACAAGACGCTTTGATTCAGTTAACTCCGCCCCTCTCTCCGCTCATTCCACATTTGCAGTATTATAAATATAAATATTGCTGCAAAAAGTGAAGTTACTTCACATAATGCAGTTATAAGGAGTTGACATGTGTAACAGTTTCATAAATGGCTAACACACACGCTAACACACATGCTAACATGCGTTTTGATTTACTCACCGCTCAGCCTCGGGTGTTTACGTTATGGCACTCGCCTTGGTTATAAAAGTTAATCCACTTTGATTCGGCCAAGGTTCACCAAGCATCCATCAGGTTGGTTGATAAAGTCGCTGAATCCCAGAAAGAAATTCCAACTTCTGGCGAGTGCACTCTTCTTTAGGAAGGTTGAATAATCCTGTTCCTCTCGTAGCCAAACCATGGATCCATGGCTTTTTTGTTAATTTTTAACAAAGAAGAAGCCTCATGTTATTGGACCATCTTTAACCTCTTAAGCACATTTTCTCCAGTTTGGCTTCACCCGAATCGAAAGACTTCTTGAAAAAAGTGTAAAAATAGCGACAGAAATGAGACAAAAACGAGGATGAAAATGCATCAAAAGAGTGACAAAACGTGACAAAAAAGCGATGAAAATGTGACAAAAATGTGTGACGAAAACGCAATAAACAGCCACAAACAAAGCCGTGGTTAGGGGGTGCTGAGGAAAAAAAATTACCCCAAAACGCTTTTTCTGTGCATATTTCCTATTTATTAATATTGCCTGCGGTTCGCAAACTACCCACCAGGGGTGCTGCAGCGCCCTCAGCACCCTGGGTTCCCATGGCCTTGGCCACAAACCAGCAACAGAAAAGTGATGAAAAAGTTACAAAAAGCCACATAGAGGAGAAGAAGAAGAAGAAAGAGAAGAAGGAGAAGCAGAAGAAAGAGAAGAAGAAGAAGAAGAAGTTTAGTTCAGGGCTGTCCAAACCTTTATCACGGGGGCCCGCATAATGAAGCGTACTGTACACGGAGTGAAAGGTGCCACGAATCCTTCGACCAGGTGTATTGAGCAAAGGTTTAAATTGTGCCCCACACCTTTATTTATGCTTAAAACCATCATGTCAGCTCTGTCTCACAATGAAATGTTAGTTGTTCGGTTAGAATTGTGTAGACTTATTAAACTTGAAATAAAAAGGACCATCTCTGGTGATGTGTGCCGATTCAACACCCCTGCATTTAGTGCCTCTCTCACATCTAACCGCCGACCCTCTGGTTACATGGCGACCGCTCGGGCCCAGAGAAACCAGTTTTATCCGGCCCTTTGCTCCAATACTCCATTTAGATCAATAGGAGAGCGAGACAGTGGAGTGGCACCATCTGTACACAGCGCCTTTTGTATTCCGCGCCCGTCTTTGCCGAGAGCCACGGAGAGAGAGACAGCAGTGTTGTTTGTACAGCTTCAGGTCGCGTTTTGTCTCCGGAAAAGCTCTCAAGACGAGGGATCGAGCCATGTTTATTCAGCACTTTGGCCTCTTCTGCGTCGTCGACTCGTAGTATTGTCTTTCAAGCTGGTGTTGTAAGGAACTGGGGGGGGAAATGTGCAGAAGTGATGATGTCGGGGGGGAAGTTTTGGTTTTGTTCGGGATTAGTCTTGGGTTTTCTGGTCTGCAGTGATAAACATCTATGGAAAGGTGATAAAGGAAGGGCTTGAGTGAACTCTAGTGGCCAAAAGCTGACATAGCAACAGAGATAATGTAACGAGTTAAAGCTGGGGACCTGATTTTTCCTGTTCAAACAGTGACATTTTGTTTCTAGCTCTCACAGTCCCTCCTGTGTATTCAAATTGTTCAAAGAATGTAATGTGCACATTTCACACCCATATACAGCATTGAGTGGTGACAAAGTGAAGCAGGGGCGGCCACCCCCAAGATAGATTGGACTTCTATCATCCATTGCTCAAACTTTAGGTGAAGACAATACAACGAGGTCTGTGTTTTGCTGTGTTTACAACATACTCTGAGGTGGCAAAAATAAATGTATTCTACAACACCAAAAAATCAGGTACCCCAGCTTTTAGTATGTTGAAGTTGTCCCTGTACTTTTGCATGTTTATGGCATATTTTACCTGACACTAATATACTTATTTTGTATAACTTTGGGGAAATTGTCTTAAATCCAGAAGCAAAAGCAACATATGGGATTTAGCATTTATGCTCTAAATGACGTAATACAGTGTTTCTTCAACTATATTGTAGCTTCGAGACTCACTTTAAATCTTCAGGACAAGCCATGAATAGTTCAAGGCAGTATTGACATTTTGCAAACCATCAGAAATATGCAAAAATGTGCTGCAAACATCAAAATTTACATTTATTGTTCCAAACAGACTACAAAAAGGCAATTTTTTCTTTCCCCCTATCTAAAATTACTTCAAATTTCCCCCCATTTCTTGACATTGGAGATGTCATAGATTTATGTATAACTCGATATTATAGATTTGCGTATCTTCAATTCAATTCAATTCAATTCATCCTTTTTATTTGAGCATCTGCGTTCCACAAAGTTCTACATATTTACAGAGTTTGGTAGAGTAAACAAAGCCAAAGAAATACAGTCGTTGGTTGAATAAGTAAATAATTAAATAAATAGCGTGGATATGATGCTCAAAAGGAGTAGGCAGAAGCTTAAGCTTGTTTGCACCTACCCCCTTGTGTACTGAAGAATTTGATACATTCATTCACTAAGCATAATCAAGAAGATATGACATATAGTTATTTTGTCCTATTCCAGTGACTATACAATCAGCAATAATAACATCACAATATTCTACTAATCCCAAGGCGAGAAAAGAAAACTCTAACATTTTCTTCAATAATTACAAATACCCATCACTGCCAGAACAACTAGTCACCAATCTTTTAAATTTGATCATTTGTTCCTTGTTGTTATGAATTAAATGCTTTTAATGGACACAATATTATGGATTATGTTATTAACGACCATATTATATTAATTATTAATGATGTAAATTTATTTCATATTCCAATTTTGATATTATCTTGTAGACCAGTGGTTCCAAAAGTGAGGGTCCCCAGATGATTTCAAGATGAAATACAAAGAAGTTTTCAGTATATTTTTGAGTGTAAAGCAGCATATATTTTGTGAAATCCAAATAAAACAAAATTTCAATTTTGTGAAATTTAGTTTTATTTGTAATGGTACAAATAAACTGTTTAAATTCATATTAACTAAAAAAGTGGATCCCTAAAGGAGCATATCTATATACAATGGGGATACCGAGTCGTTTCCATGTCCATTATTGGGGTCCTAACCAAAAATGTTTGGGAACCCATGTTGAATGATATATTGCCCGCCTCTAGCCAACTTTTCACCCTTTTTGACCATGCAACATGAGCATAAAATGACATAAAACAGCATTTTTATCATAGTTCTGTGGATCGCACCATTGAAACATAAGGCTGACTTGTCAAAGCTATCAAAAACATTCATCAGTTCATATTTTTGTCAATGTCCTGTGACCCAACAACAATATTTCACAGCGACATACTGTACAAGCAGCGGCGGCGCCAGACATTTGTCCCAGGGGGTGCTTAGGGGGTGCTAAGGTCTTTCTTGGGGGTGCTCACAAAAAAATTCATTTTTGGGGCAATTAGACAACATAACATACATAATAAACGCGCGTGCACCCGCAAATGCGTAATTTTCGGCGTCCGAGAGAACGGAACAGCAGTGTTTGGGCTGCAAAGGCGTCGTGAGCGGTCAAAGTGCTGTATGGAGAAGGAGGACTCTGGACCTGCCTTTAACTCCAGTGCGCTCTGGGAGCCTCCGTGAGACGGTTTTATGTCAACCCTGGGAGGACGTGAGGCCAGAGGAGCAGGTCCTCGTGAATGTGTGGCTCTGCTCTCGCGTCGTAATCTCCCCTCACACTCTACATCCTAGAGCCGCTTCTATCTCGAACACAGTTAATGTTAAAGTTGAGCTGATTATCAGACGGATGCCCACGACTTGAGAGAAGGGCAACGCGCTCATGACTTAAGTCAACTTTTTTCCGCGGTTGTGCGTAATTTCTTCGTCCAGACTGTTTCTCGCTGCTGGAGGACTCGCTCTGTTCTTGTGCTTTAGGTTCAGCCGCGCTCACGTCACTGTATCAAAAGTGCACAATAATAACCTCTGATTTGTGCCAGAGGAGCAGTGTCTGACTTTATAACATCAGTCTAACTTCAGCTCATTGATCAAATTTAGTGAATGACTGTAATAATGACCCTGGAGTCAGGCTCGGCTCAGCCCGACTCCTGCCGTCGCCGAGCGTGCGCTCTGATGCACGGCCGCATTAACATCACATTGGGCCTCGGACAAAGCCCCGTCCTTTAGTTGGAATTAAACCTGTCCTACTCACTCCTTTTCATGTTAAACGTCCGAGGGATGTTTCTAGAGATAACTAGTGCTCCTTTGATTTAGTGGCCACAATCTTTGGGGGTGCTTTGGCAATCTCCCCCCCCCTGGTGCCGCCCCTGTGTACAAGCGACGCCCAAGTTTAAGCTTTGAGTCTGTCCTGCTTATATGGTTAGTTGTCAGTCAAATCTAAACTCCTCCTCCTCTTCCTCTTCTCTCTCTCACAGCTCTCCTGTCGTCCTGGTGTGAGGAGCTGGGACGCCTGCTGCTCCTGCGTCACCAGAAGAGCCGTCAGAACGAGCCCCAGAAAGTGCCCATGCAGCCCCCATGAGCGCCATGAAGCCGGGCCTGTCCCACGGGTGAGTGCAGAGAGGGAATAGTCATTGTCTCCATTGATTTAAGCTTGATTTTCGAGGAAACTACAAGACTTTCCACTTTAGAAATACCACTAAGGAATCCATTCCCAAAGTTTCCATAACTTTGTCTCTCTGGCTGCAGATAGTCAGTAAGAGCTTTTATTGTGAAGGCCAAACAGTCCTCTTTCACCATCCCTTGGTAAACAGTGTGTGTGTAAATATTTGCTCATGTCCCTTGCTTACATTTCTATCTGTCCTTCTCAGCGATGGGCAGTTCCCGTACGACTCGGGGCCGTGGCAGCAGAACAGTTCGCAGCCTCCCGGGTCGCTCTCCGTGGTCACTACAGTGTGGGGCGTCACCAACACCTCCCAGAGCCAGGTACTTGCACACAGAGGCAGATGATGAAGTGAAAGTTTGTCTGTTTGTTTGTTTGTTTGTTTGTTTCACTGGTGTGTGTCCCCGCTCCCTCAGGTGCTGGGGAACCCCATGGCCAACCCCTCCAGCATGCCCCCCGGTGCGCCCCTGGGCTCTGGGATGTCCGGGAACGGCCACGGGATGAACTCCCCTCCGTTTTCGGGGCCGCAGCAGTTCAGCAAGGGCTCTGGCCAGGGCTACATGCAGCAGGGCACGTACGGGCGGCCCAACTACAACGGAGGAGGCGGCTTCAACGGGAGGTGAGGAGAAAGAAAAAAACTGTTTTACGCTCAAGGGGAGACACCGCATGTTTTGGGCCAGTTTGCTGGGTATACTTAAAAAACAACCTGGAAACAAATAAATTACTAAATCCTCAAAGTAAGGTGTTCATTATAGCACAGAATCCCTGTTTCTCCATAGATTTAGGACAATTTTCTCACATTGTTGCAACATCTTCAAAACTAGCATCTGCAGACACCGATCTAAATTAAAGGGATATTTCAGGATTTTTGACATAGGGCCTCATTTCCTAGTTATCCAGAGTGTTGTTGATGTCGGGAGATATTTTTTTCTTAAATTCATGCAGTTTTTATATTTGAAGAGCTTAGTGGCGCTAGGCTAATGCTAGGCTAATGCATTTCTATGGTATCAGCAACCCTGCATTAAAAACAGTCTGACCCACTCCACCTGAGGCAAATCACTTATAACGCCAGACTAACCATATAAATGTCTGTGTTAATAGAATAATTTTTTAATATAACTGACCTTGTATCACATGAATTACCACATTTTGAGGGACTATTTTCTCGCAGATCACTCCACCGCTGCGTTAGCTTACAGCCACAAAGCTGGTGCTGCTCAAATATAAGTTATTTTAAACACAAAATGGTTAAAATTATTCTATCGACACAGACATTTATATGGTTAGTCTGGTGTTATAAGTGATTTACCTCAGGTGCACTGTGGAGTGGGTCAGACTGTTTTTAATGCAGGCTAACTGATACCATAGAAATGCTTTAGCCTTGCCCTAGCCTAGCGCCACTAGACTCTTCAAATATAAGAACTGCATGAATTTAAGAAAAAATATCTCCAGACATCAACAACACTCTAGATAACTAGGAAATGTGGCCCAAAGTGCCTATATATTACTTGCCAAATGCCAAATGCCTAATACTGCATGGTCATTTTATGCCCCTCGTGCAGTTACCCCGGCGGTCCTGCCCCTGGCCCCCGTCTCTGAGTCACCCTCAGCCGGCCGCCGCCGCCGCTGCTGCTGCTGTCGCCGCCGCTGCTGCCACGGCGACCGCCACCGCCACGGCAACAGTCGCCGCGCTGCAAGAGACGCAGAACAAGGAGCTCAGTCATCAGTACGGACCGGTATGACCTCTATATTCATCGTTTGGTTCACAAAGTTTATTTCTTTTTGTTTACATTTGCATTTCTATCCTGCTCCCAGGTTTGAAAAAATAAAAAATCACATGATTGTATGAATTGTGCTTAATTATGTGTGTAGTATATTATCTAAACCAGAAAAACACCTAACTTAAATACATTTCCAAAGCCTGAATCAAAGATATGTCCTATTAGGAGTTAAACTATTCATTTTTTGTGTCCTCCCAGATGAGCTCGTCGTTCCAGATGGGCCCTAACCAGGGGTACAACAGTCAGTTCATGCCCCAGGGCAGCCCGCGAGGACCCCCTCTCTCCCCGGGAACATGCCGGGCTCTGGGATGAACCCCAACATGAGCGGGCCCCCTCCATGGGCATGAACCAGCCCAGGGGCCAGAGCATGGGGCCTTTCGGCGGACAGAGGATGCCCCAGCAAACTACCCCCCCTCCAGGCCGCAGGGCGTGGGCATGCAGGGGATGAAGAGGCCGTATCCTGGAGAGGTCAGAAGCCCTTTTTATCAACACATATACAAATATTACTGTACAATTTACCTAATAGTATAATTACTCAGGGGCCACTTTGCTCTAAACTTTCACCTGGAAACAAATACCTTTCCTAATCTTCAGTAGTAGATTCATATTCTGGTAACACTTTATAATAACTACACCTTATTTAGCTTTAATAAATGATGAGTTAACACTTAATTCATCATGGACAGCTCATTAGTTAAGTATGACTAACACTTAATAACTCCTTAACAATGAATTAGTGAAGTATGTGAAGAAGTATCATTGTAAGTTCATAATAAGGCATTAACTCCGCTAGTTAAGTAGTTATTAACTGTTAGTCACACTTAACTAATGAACTGTTCATGATTAATTAAGTGTTAATTCATCATTTATTAAGGCTAAATAAGGTGTCGTTATTATAAAGTGTTACCAACAATATTTAAAGGGTTGTTCAGAGGGGTTATCCAATATCTAATGCTTAGCCTGATGTATTTAGCTTTGAACTTATTCAAAAACTAAACTAAATATCCAAATTTTCTCTGCACAAATCTGTGTAATTAATACATCGACATATAGCTCACGGTATAATTACTCAACAGGAAACATTTCTCGTGTGTCCTCAGCCAAACTACGGAGGTCAACAGTACGGACCAAACGGCCAGTTTCCAAACCAGCAGAACCAGTTCAGCTCCTCCAGGCCCCTGCCCTCTCCCAACTACCCCCACAGAGGCTCCCGGGGCAGCCCATGCAGGGCCAGTACCCCCCTCCCAACGCCGGCATGGGACAGTACTTCAAGGTAAGCAGAACAGATGACAGGGCACGATGTTTCTTAAAGGGATATTTCGGGATTTTTGACATTGGGCCTCATTTCCTAGTTATCCAGAGTGTTGTTGATGTCTGGAGATATTTTTTTTTCTTAAATTCATGCAGTTCTTATATTTGAAGAGTCTAGTGGCGCTAGGCTAGGGCAAGGCTAAAGCATTTCTATGGTATCAGTTAGCCTGCATTAAAAACAGAATAAAATAGAATAATTTTAACCATTTTGCATTAAAATAACTTATATTTGAGCAGCATCAGCTTCGTGGCTGTAAGCTAACGCAGCGGCGGAGTGATCTGCGAGAAAATAGTCCCTCAAAATGCGGTAATTCATGTGATACAAGGTCAGTTATATTTCAAAAATTATTCAGTTAACACAGACATTTATATGGTTAGTCCGGCGTTATAAGTGATTTGCCTCAGGTGCACTGTGGAGTGGGTCAGACTGTTTTTAATGCAGGCTAACTGATACCATAGAAATGCTTTAGCCTAGCATTAGCCTAGCGCCACTAAGCTCTTCAAATATAAGAACTGCATGAATTTAAGAAAAAATATCTCCAGACATCAACAACACTCTGGATAACTAGGAAATGAGGCCCAATGTCAAAAATCCCGAAATATCCCTTTAACTTAATTTGCATATATTACTAATTACTCATTCTCACTTCATTTTACAGCAGGAGCCGCCTTTCAACGGACAAACGAATAACTTCTCTGGGAGCGGATACAGCCAGTACAGCCAGGGCAACATGAATGGGGTACGTCCAACACTGAGGCAAACCCTTGTGAGAGATTACGGATAAATTAAAATGGCGTAACAATTAGTGCAACTGGTGTGTTATTTTCTTTCTTGTAGCCGCCGAGGCCGGTCGGAAACTACCCCCACTCTCCGGTGCCAGGAAACCCCACACCCCCCATGACGCCGGGCAGTAACATCCCGCCGTATCTGTCCCCGAACCCGGACGTAAAACCGCCATTTCCCCCGGACATCAAGCCAAACATGAGCACGCTACCGCCCCCGCCAGGTGAGCAGCTGAACCGACATCGTCAGGAAATAAATACCAGGAACATTTACCAAAAAGTACAAATGAAATGAAGGGACTAAGACGGTCTGAACTTCCAGTGACCGAAACCAAAAAATCTAAATCAACTCTGCTTCTAGGGAGCCACAATGAGGAGCTGCGTCTCACGTTCCCCGTGCGGGACGGGGTGGTGCTGGAGCCCTTCAGACTCGAGCATAACCTGGCTGTCAGTAACCACGTCTTCCACCTGCGGCCCTCCGTGCACCAGACGCTCATGTGGAGGTAGGAAGGAGTCCGTGTTGGCCCATCCATGTGTGAAAATCATGCCTAAATAAGCCAATAGGAGGGTCTTACGTTTGCTGCAGTTGGTTTGTAAATGGTCAGAATGAAGCAATAAATAAAAGGTATTCTGCTACGTTGAAAGGAAAATATATTAACCCTTAACGCCAGGTGTCGCTAATTAGTGCCATACCTCTTCTTGCAAGACTGTGGCTAAAATAATGCATGTTTTCCCTTGATGCCTGTTTGCGCACATCCATGCCGTACCTAGGAACCTTTTGCAAGCACTAGTTTCTCGTAGGACCGGTTAGAGAAGGAACCACATCCGGGTCCTGGTAGCTACTTAGCGGAAATAGCATTTCTGAAATCGAGGCTGCAACTTCGATGAAATCTTCAAATGTAAGTTGAGTTGTGCTAAATAAAATTATGTAGCTGCTCATCGTTTCCATCTTTAGATTATTTATTGGAATGAACTTCGTGTGATGGATTTTTGTTTTGTTATTTGACGATTTAGGTACGTCGCGAATTAGCGACGTCAGGCCATAATGGAAAACAATAGCTCCATCTGGTGGCATGCGGCCACAGTGACCGCATTTTAGTAGTATTTAGATCTATTACAGTAGTATTTAGATTTATTACAGTGCTAAGACGTTTTTTAGAACATGCCATTCTAGTGAATGTCTATAATCATTGTAACAATAACATACAAGGATATATTTAAAAAAAATTATCCCTTATTTTACACAGAACCAAATTAATCCGGTCATGTTGTATGCAAAGCGACCACAAGGTGACCTATTGGACCACAAACAAGAGTTCCACCGTCTGAAATGTGCAATTATAATATAAATGCAAATAAGTAATGGTAAATGGAGGTATCTTATGTACAATGAATAATAAAACCTCAGAAAAGGGAGTAAAATATGATAATTAGTAATAAAATGGTGACATGTCTATGTTATGTAGATAAATCGTCTGCACCTTTCTAAAGTGCTTTTTTCCCCACATCAGGTGATGAAAGCAGCAGCAGCAGCAGCAGCAGCAGTAGTGAGCTGCTGTATTTATGCCTGTTGTCGCTAATTAGTGACATACCTAAAACTATATCTGTACTATGTGCTACAGATAAATTAACAATCTCCACTTAATTTAGCATCAGCTTGAAAGCAAAAACACTGATAATATATTGTTTCTATAATTGGAAGTAAATTCCGACGTTAAGGGGTTAAGCGAGTGAATGGTCGGGTGAAAACATACAGACTGATATTTTTAGCTAGTCACCTTAACGTCTCAGTTTTAAAGTCAGAGTAAAACACAGACTAAACTCACCCTTTGTGATGCTTGTTTATGGCGTTTTGTTCACTAGTGAGCCAGAAATAACTCCAACAGCACAGTACTTCCCTCGTCTTACCCGCGCGTATTCATACACAAATATGTTTGGTATCCACGTGTAGCACGAAGGGCGACTGAGATGACACTGTGATCCAAATATGGTAACTCACTTTCTGGGAGACAGCAGCGGCCCCAGCCACATGTAAAGAAAACCTCAAAAGGATGTCTTCTTTACATTCTATGTTTCTCTACTTTAGTGGGTCCTACCGACTCCAAACTGTCCAGTCTTTTGCTGTGATGTTTTGTAGAGATATTTTACATTTTGTTTACAGAGGGAATTTTAACCTCTTAACCCCCCGCCTTAACAAATTTTCTCCAGTTCAGTTCTACCCAAATCTAAAAGTTAGTCTATTGCGCAACACCTCATTTGAAAGCTAAGACCTACATAAAGGTTCTAAGATTTTTCCTTGCATTGTCGCTACTTTTGACTTTTTTTGTTGCTTTTTGTTGCTTTTTCATCACTTTTTTTTTGCCTGTTTTTATGTTTTTTGTGCGTTTTTAATCCTCATTTACGTCTAATTTCTGTCGCTATTTTCATGCTTTTTTCAAGAAGCTTTTAGATTTGGGTAAAGTCAACCCAGACAAAATGTGCTCGGTTCAGGCGGGGGTTAAGAGGATAAATATCTAATTCCTAAACAAGCTATCCAAAATCCCCTTATAGTAATTCTGTGTAACTAATATATCGACAAAATAAAACCATCCATTAAAGCAGTACTAACTAACTGTTGCCCCTAGAGGCCATAAGCGCAACTGCAGGTGTCTTAGCAAGTTACTTTTTTTTAACGTATTAAATGTCTTGGAGAGTAAATACTACGCTGACAGAAAAGGTGAAGGGAGAGAGGGATGTTGTACATCCAGTTATACAATGGAAATATTTTTTTCACTCAAACTTGGCTGTAAATACTGTTTAAAGTGGCGCTAGCCCGCAGTTAGCTTTGCCCGTTAGCCTGTTAGCTTCTTCTCCGTGATTCTATTAGTGTGTATTGGTTGCTCCGCCCCGGTGGCAGTCAAGATGCAAGCATGGTTTCTGGTCAGAGACACCAGGGGGAGATGAAAGACCCCAATCATTCCATAAACACTTGTATTACCCCAGAGGGCCTACGGAAAGGATTTATTAAGGTAAACACGTTACTTGGTACTGCTTTAAACTTGGCTCTATCCATTGTTTAGATTTTGCCGCCAAAAATATCATATTATCATATTTATGTCAGTTTTGATTTCTTTCTTTTTTTTCCTTATTCACCTGCAGCATCTCGCCTTAAATACGAATGTGAATAGTTTGACCAACTCCAAATGCATTATAACATTGTCTGCACTGCAATATCAAGCCGTTCCTCATCAGATTTGTGTTTTTGGACAGTCCTTTTCATTTCCTCTTTAGCCTAATCATGTTTTTTTCCTCCACAGAGCAGACCTGGAGCTGCAGTTTAAATGCTACCATCACGAGGACCGGCAGATGAACACGAACTGGCCCGCCTCGGTCCAGGTCAGTGTGAACGCCACCCCCTGACCATCGAGCGAGGGACAACAAGACTTCCCACAAGCCCCTGCACCTCAAACATGTCTGCCAACCGGGAAGAAACACCATCCAGATCACAGTCACCGCCTGCTGCTGCGTGAGTGCACAGACACTTTACATCTCACTTTTCTGTCTTTATGTGAGGTATTTGCCATAAAACGGTACACCCTTCCTGTTGTTGTGATATTAATATGTTTACTTTGCTCTCCCAGTCCCATCTGTTCGTGCTGCAGTTGGTGCACAGGCCGTCGGTCCGTTCTGTTCTTCAGGGTTTACTGAAGAAAAGGCTTCTTCCAGCGGAGCATTGCATCACCAAAGGTAAGTCGGGAGGGACAAATACACAAGGTATCTTATTAATGGAGACATATTGTGCAAAAGTGTGAGCTTCAAACCACGTTTCAACATCGTCCCCTAGTCAAGATCATGCCTGGAGTAGTATTTCACTTCTAAAGGTAATCCAGTTCACTTGGGTTGTTTTTTATTCTACTGCTGTAGTGCTCCGATATATACTATCTATACTACAATCTGACATAGGTTGCATTCACATGACGTCACAACATTGTAAACAGCCTATATTTAAAGAAGAATAGTTCGAATTATGTAAATTGTGGTAACTATGGTAACCATCAAAATGCTAATTTTTGACTTGGTTTATAGTTAATATCTCTGTAATGGCTGGGCCTATATCCACATGAAACAAAAACTGTCACAAAAGTTCAACGTCTTCTCTCTCTACACATAATGAACTAAGGTCAAATGACTGTCATAAAGGCGTCAAAAATGGAGACTATATTTAATGAAAGGACTTTCAGCCGTAAGATGAATGTGGCAGGTTTGTGAATCCAATCACTTCCACATAATGATCAGGGAAAACATTTGTTCATTTTCTATATAGAATTTCTTCCAAACGGTGTCACTCCCATTGAGATGTATCAGCCCCTGCTCCAATTATGACATGACATTGTAGAATGTCGTGAACACAACCTCCTGGATTTGTTCTGGGCTCAAGACGTGTTCATCATGGCACCATGAAGTTGCTGACCACACTGTTCAATAAAAAAAAAAGTGTTTTTACCGTATTTTCCGGATTATAAATCGCACTTTTTTTCATAGTTTGGCTTGGGCTTTGAGCGCCCGAATGATCCTGGGAGCTCTGTTGTCGGGGGCTTCGTGCCTCTGGTAGGGTCTCCCATGGCAAACAGGTCCTAGGTGACGGGTCAGACAAAGAGCGGTTCAGAAGCCCCTTATGAGAGACCAACAGGCCCGGTTAGAACCATGAGGCCGTCCTTCTGTGGACCCACCACCTGCAGGAGGAGCCATAGGGGCTGGTGCAATGTGATTTGGGCAGCTCCAACAGCTGCCCCCACAACCCGGCAACGGACAAGTGGAAGAAAATGGATGGATGGATGGATGGCTTGGGGTGCGACTTATACTCAAGTGCGACTTATATATCAAAATATATAATTCCACATGTTTGTTATTTTCACACTAACAGCCTCTAGAGGCCGCTCTAGGCTTTTGTACCAGTATCTGCTACTCCTGTACCACTGAAGATTACCGGTAATTGAGCAGCAGAAAGGAAGTTTGGATTGAACTTGTGAGGGACTGGCGAAAAGCGGAGGTTACTCGTACTGCAATGAAGAAAACCCCAAAAAAAGTAATCACGGGCTAACAGCTAGAGGAACGGGTTCGCAAATGGGTGCTTGAACAACGTGCTGCCGGGAGAGGCTTTCAACGGTGCAGTTACGCCTCCGTGCCCAGGTAGTTGCCAAGGCTGGTGCGATTTATACTCCGGAGCAACTTATAGTCCGGAAAATGTGGTACTCAATCCCACCGCTGGTTGCAGAGGGATCCCCTGGTAAAGACTAAATTATGCCAGCAATAGATGTGTCAGAAGCCACTTCTGGAGTTAAGCTTTAACTGCGACACGTGAAAAGAAACATATGAGACTTGTGGAGACTTGTGGAATGGCAACCCCAGTGTTCTAGGTGAAAGTCCAATGATTTTCATAGTAAGCTATACAATCACGGGCTGTTGAGGATTAGTAAAGTTACAGCTCCTCACTCCGTCCCTACACTAGAGACCGTTTTTTCTTTTTCTAACCTGCTCGTTTCCTTCTCTCCCCAAAGTCAAGAGGAACTTCAGTAGCGTAGCAGCAGCGTCGGGGAACACGGTTCTGAACGGAGAGGACGGAGTGGAGCAAACGGCCATCAAAGTGTCCCTCAAATGCCCCATCACCTTCAGACGGATACAGCTGCCAGCCAGAGGGCACGACTGCAAACACGTGCAGGTGTGGAGGACACTACAACAATACACAACCAAGAAACTGCAGATTTTCAGAGTGTATATATTAAAATGGCATCTTTTTGTCGCAGTGTTTTGATCTGGAGTCGTATTTACAACTGAACTGTGAACGGGGACGTGGAGGTGTCCTGTCTGCAAGTGAGTAAACATGGTCTCCTTTAAATGTATTTGAGAGAAGACAAAAATATGAACAGCTATGTTTGCAGACGTCGAAACCAGTGTTAATTTTGACAACATATTTTAATTTAATTTTAGTCGAGATTTAGTCAAAAAAAATATCTTTAATTTAGTCTAGTTGTAGTCGACTAAACTTGAAAGTAAATTTAGTCGACTAAATCTAAAACAAATTTAGTCGACTTTGCATTTATAATATTCATTATTACTAGGGCCGGGACTCGATTAAAAAATGTATCTAATTAATTAGAGGCTTTGTAATTAATTAATCGAAATTAATCGCATATAAATATTTGACCTGAGAACAGTGAGAAGTACGTTTTTTCATAAGGATTTTAGTATACCATTGAATAATGACTGAATACATAAGCTTAAGCAACAAAATATTGTTATTTTTGTTCAACCAAGTCCAACAGACCAGTGCAATATTGCCATTAATTGTGCGTCTGCAGGAAAAAAGGAACTGAAGTGTGGAAAGCAAAGTGTGATTAATTTCGATTAATATTTTAATCGCACTAAACCTCATGTAATTAATTAATCGCAATTAATCGAAAAAAGTCCCGGCCCTAATTATAATCATATTTAATCAGCTCCTCTGCTTCATGGAGCTGCTCCCACATGAACAAAGCTCAGAGCTGTTCCTTTGGCAGTGAATTTAAATGATCTGAGGCTCTTTCAGACGGTCAATAGAAGTTTGGGTGATTTTAGTCTCTCCTTTTCATTTTTATTTAGTCTTATTTTAGTCGACTAAAATATCTGGACATTTTAGTCGTAGTTTTAGTCTCATGAAAAACGTTTAATTTAGTTTTAGTCCAATTTTAGTCAGAAAAATATCACTTTGACTGGTCGAAACTACAGGGTTAGCGATTAATAAAACTCCAGTGTTGTTGGCTGAAGATATTGCATGACCTAATTTTGTAGCCCTGTTACTGTAAAACATACTTTTGTTCAGTCTAGATCTGTCCACATGGCAAAGATCAAGTACAATTAAAAAAAAAGAAGTTATTTTACTCTTGATACAGGTAGGAGTAAATCATCAATCAAGCTATTTATGAGCATAAATACAATGCAGGAAAGAAATACAAGCTTATTATTTCACTGTGGTGCAATTTTTTAGTGGCTTATATAGAGTAAAATTCATAACATTTTTTTTTACGACTATAACTTATGTTTACATATTTGTCCACAGTAAAACCGCGTTGTTAGAAGGCCTCGAAGTGGACCAGTACATGTGGGGAATTCTCAACGCCATCCAAAAGTAAGTCAAGACAACAAACTCGCGCCTCTGCAAAAATCATCTCCTTTATTTCTATCAATCATGCCACAATCTCCCAAACCTTTTCCTCTGTGCAGCTCGGAGTTTGAGGAGGTGATGATCGACCCGACGTGCAGCTGGCGTCCCGTGGCCATAAAGTCGGAGCTGCACATCAAGGAGGACCCGGACGGCCCGCTGACCAAGAGGTTCAAGACCATGAGCCCGAGTCAGATGATCATGCCCAACGTGTTGGAGATGATCGCGCAGCTGGGGCCCGGGCCGACGCCGTATCCCTCCACGCCAAATCCACATGGGAACAGTGGCAGCGAATACGGCAGCCCAGGTTAGCGAGAGTAGCAACTTTTAGTGATAATTAAAGTTAAATGAAAGCGGCACAGTGTGATAAATCTGCACAATCGATTAACTCTCTTGAATATTGTCATAATATTTGATCTAACAATTTCTACACTGTACATTCCATCAAACAAAAATACATTGTGGACCTAAAAATACAAAATCAGGACAAAAACAAAGGCTGCATCCGAAACCATTAAATTGTAGCCTCTAAGTACTAACACTAGCAACTAATCCTTAACCTTTCATGGGTCAACTCTTAGATCTCTGTGCAGTTAGTGAACTAGAGCTTCAGCAGCATTTGCCAATTCCACTGTCCTTACCCAGGGGAAGGGAAGTGACATCACCAACAGCTGTGTTTCTTCTTCTTTAAAGTTCAGTGCAGGCCAAACAAAAGCGCATGCCGCCACCTACTGTATATTGTCCAACAACAACATAGTGTCCAAATAAAGACATTTAAGGCGGAAAAAAAAGAAACATCCAAATTATCCTTCACATTTCCCTTTATTTTATCTCAACAGCGGTTTCATAAAGCTACAGTATGCAAATTAGCCTTAAGTTTCTACTAAATGAAGCAAAAGCACAAACTGCTTCATTTAGGCCATTTACTGAGGAGGCTCTTTAAAACCATGTGACTGTGCTGTGGTGACGACAACATGTATTTTGTCACTTTATAAAGTTTGGCTTGTGCAGAATCTTATTTCATTTATTTATTTATTTTATTATTAAATGTGCACCTGTCAATCAACAGTGGTTGCGCATGAATCACTCGAGGGTGGGGCGAGGGGGTGGGGAGATTGGCGCAGTGGCTTATGGATGGCACATAGCTCCTAATCGCCAGTGAGTTAGCATCAGAGGTCCCTATGCTAAAGTGGCTATGATAGTTAGCATACAGGCCACTTTCCCTAACTCCTTCCTAACCGACAACCCAATTCGGACGCTTCTTATCATGGCGGACGCTGACGCACATCCGGTTTGGCGTAAGACCTCTTAATTAATTTACTGGTTTCGGATGGAGCAAAAGTCTGTGACTAAAACTGGACTTTTGAACATTTTAAATTGCCAGGCTTTTATTTTTATTTTGAATATGTGGTTTCTTGTGATATGGATATTGTTTCACCTAATATTGGGAAAGAATTTGTAAAAATATTGCATATGAACATTGAACATATAAGGCTTTAAAGAAAGTGAAATGTTGTTCAAATGATGTTCAAACAAAGCACTTATAAGATTTTAAGTTAATTTAACTTATACGATCTAAGTTGGCTCTAACCCAGGGCTAAACCTAAATCAGATCTAAATTAAAGGGATATTTCAGGATTTTTGACATAGGGCCTCATTTCCTAGTTATCCAGAGTGTTGTTGATGTCTGGAGATATTTTTTCTTAAATTCATGCAGTTCTTATATTTGAAGAGTCTAGTGGCGCTAGGCTAGGGCAAGGCTAAAGCATTTCTATGGTATCAGCTAGCCTGCATTAAAAACAGTCTGACCCACTCCACAGTGCACCTGAGGCAAATCACTTATAACGCCAGACTAACCATATAAAAGTTGCTATAGCCCCCGATATACTACGTTACTACATTTGTTAGATGTTAATTTTAATTTGTAACACTCTTATGTGCGCCAGCTGAAACTTATGCACCATATCGCTGATTGAAAACCGGCCTATAATGGTTATTTATCCATTTAAATCTATGAAAGTATTATATTTTGCTTTAAAAACTGCTTATGTGTAATTCCAGGCAACAGTTTCCCGGGACACTTTGACTTCCCTCATGGTACTCCCGGAGCTTCTTCCATGAACGACTTTATTCCGGGACCGCAGCTGTCCACCCTCCGGACCTCCCCCACAGCCTGATGAGCCAGGACAAGCCCCTCTCCCACAATATCAACGACACAGTGAGTGCGCTCTGTCCTTTATCACAACACTAGACAATAATCAAACTTTTGTATTTATGAAGAAAGGTTTCCAGTGTGCATGCGATTTACACAAACGCTACTGTCTCATCCACAGATACCTCACTCAGCCGGCGGCGACCAGCCACACAGCGCGTTGCAGCAGGCGCTACACGGTTCTCCCCACGGCAACCAGTCGGGGCCGCAGTTACACCGGGTGGCCATTCGGGACCTCCGTTACACCCAGGCGGCCAGGCGGGACAGCTACTACACCCGGGCGGCCACTCGGGACCACACTTACACCCAAGCGGCCCATCTGGACAACTGTTACACCCAGGCGGCCTGTCGGGACAGTCGTCAGGGCACAATGGTCCCCGCCTCAGAGACAAGTCCACCTCCTCAGCATCCACAGCAACAGCAGCCACAGACGCCCGGCAACCATCCCCACAGTGACCTGTCGTTCACCCCCAGCAACGGCCTGGACGCGTCGGGGTCGGACATGCCTGAACCATCCTTAGAGGTGAGTGAAATCAGTCATTTATTTTGTGCGTCTAGTTGTAGTAGTTGCAGAATTGGCTTCCTGTTGCTCAGAGAATGGACTTCAAAGCAGCTCTGTTTGGGCATAACTTTGTACTGAAAGTTGGCGGGACACCAGCAGCCAGAAAAGATATTGGGAGGGAAACGGCAAAGGTTCACATCCGTGCCATGGCATATTTCCTTTACAAAATAGGCACACATAACTAAAGGGTGCTGACCTTTTAGTTACACTGCCTGACTGTTGGTCAAGTGTCCCCTGGATTTAACTACCGTATTTTCCGGACTATAAGTCGCACTTTTTTTCGTAGTTTGGCTGGGGGGGCGTCTTATACTCCGGAGCGACTAGTATGGGTTTCCCCCCCCCCCCTTTTTAATCCAAATATATAATTTGACATGCCACTAGAGGGCACTGCAGGCTAATCGAGCAGCAGAAATGGCCGCTGGCTGCTCTGCTTTATGACCGCAACACTGGAGGCCGCCATTGCTCCGCCATTGCTGTAGTACCTCCATATAGCCGCTAGTCTCCCATTGAAAAGCATTGGACTTTAGACACGTTAAAACAACTTTAACGCCTGGTTCTATATTTTGAACACTTTCTACGGCTACATATTCCTCCTGAGATAACGCTGGGTTAGTCACAAGTAAAGAAACCAGGCTGGTTTTCGAAAGAAATCTCGTACTAATGAGGGTCGGACTGTTAGCATTGGAGCTGCGCGAGCTACGTGTCACGCAAGGCCGAGTCTACAGTGAAGATCCCGCCCTTATGCCCTTTTTAGGAACATGCTTCGTCAGAGCTGGGGAGGAGGAGTCCTGTAAATCCGCCATGATTTCCTCCTCGAACGTGGTCATTATGGTAAACGGGGAGGAATGAGGAGGAGTTGTCTATTCTTTTTAACGGTCTATGGGTCTATCACGGGCTAAAAGCTAGATGACCACAGCTAGAGGAGCGAGTTTACAAATGGGAGCTTAAACAACGTGCTGTTGGAGAGGCTTGTCAACGGTGCAGAGTGAGATCAAGAGCTTGGTATGTTCTTTATGCTATAGTTATCTGATCTGTTTATGTGATGTTAACATACCAGACACCTATTTAGTTCGTGTTTATGCTTCATGTAGCTAACATTAATATGTTACTTTAGCATACTGTTTCAGGATTTTTGACATAGGGCTTCATTTCCTAGTTATCCAGAGTGTTGTTCATGTCTGGAGATATTTTTTTCTTAAATTCATGCAGTTCTTATATTGAAGAGCTTATGGCGCTAGACTAATGCTAGGCTAAAGCATTTCTATGATATCAGTTAGCCTGCATTAAAACAGTCTGATCCACTCCACAGTGCACCTGAGGCAAATCACTTATAACGCCAGACTAACCATATAAATGTCTACTATGTCAAAAATCCTGAAATATCGCTTTAAGTTTGTGTGGCAAAAACTACATAAATCGCTCACATTTGTCTCCGCTCACTGGTTGATGAATCGTAAATCACTAACTTCCTTGTTTACAAAGACGCCACAGGCCTGTACGCGTCATATCCAGATTTCTCTGTTTGGTGACGTCAATTACGCCCATTGGGAAGTCGAAGAAATCATCATCCCAGATCCAGACTCCCGTCATCAATACAAGATCTTGGTGAAAAATTAATGCAACACTGGTTCTTTTGACATTGCAGAAGCTTATGGAAACAACGCCACAGCGAAAGCTAAAGGCGATCCAACAAATATTAGAGCATATGGGAGAAAAAGAACAAAAAAGCTTTATTTGTCTGTTAAAGTGGTCTGGAATGTACCTAACAGTTTCTTCATCGATCAATTAGTAGTAGCAGTTTAAGCTAACTCTTGTCCTCTCCTCAGCTTCTTCCAGAGTTGGCGAACCCGGACGAGCTGCTTTCATATTTGGACCCCCGGACCTCCCAAACAACAGCAGCGACGACCTGCTCTCGCTGTCGAAAACAACTGAGGCCGTTTCCCCCACGTACGATAAACACTGAAACTGTACGGACCCTGAGCCACTAGAGCCAAAATGGCGGCCGATAAACACAAAGATGCACTCCCTCTCTCCTCTTCCTCGTGTACAGTTTCATCTGACCAGCACAGACTCTCTCTGTCTCTCTCTTTCTCCTCACAGACTTTAAAAAAAATCTGCGCAGCTAAATTCAAAAACGTTTGTACGCATGTTATGGACATGTAGCATTTTTTACAGTTTTTTCTTTTTTCTTTTTTTTTTACACGAAAATGTGTGTCAAAAGTGTATAAACGATAAGTATCTGGGCTGTTTGATGTAATGACGCAACTCCATTCTCCATGTGTCAGGAAGCACAAAAAATATCTGAATTCACATAGATAGACTATTTAAAGGTATTTTTCACAACTTTTCAGCAGTAAAAATTGTGCTATTGTAAAAAAGAAAAAATATATTAAATCATTGTCCGTTTTTTTTTTTTTAATACTGTAAAATATAACAGTGAAAGCTAACTTTTGAGTACAGGCTACTCATAGTTTAAAGTAAAGGCAACATTTCGATTTTAAGTTCCAGATACTTATTTATATTTGTTCCAGAGCGAATGCCAACATTTTCAAAACCCCATTTTATTTGTTATTGATATTTTGGAAGTTAAACTGTAGAATCAGATTAATGTGTTCCTGCACTTACATTACACGCGAAGTATAACTTTAGAACACAAAACCGACAACTTTTACCCTCAAGATTTCAACTTCAAAGATGCAAACCTTTACACGGCCCAATGTCTTTAAGCGGTCAAACTGTTTGTGATAAAAGTGTGTGTGTCTGTATATCCACGTTATCAACTTCTTATCGTGTTTCTGCTAAATCTGAGCTAACTCAACTGGTTAACATTTTTCATTTCCCACAAGAACTCATTTGTGTTGACACCTTTTTGAACTGACTTTGAACTAATTCATTTTAGATGCTTTTCCCCCAATGCCGTACTGTGCAATGGTTTTAGACGGGTTTAGGAGAATAAATAATAACAACAAGATAAGCCTTATTGATCTCACAATGGAGAAATTCACTTGTTACATGAGCTCTCAAGAACCAGACTTCAACAACTTCTCTATAATAATGTGGAAAATACATTAAACTGGGACCTATTGTACCTTTGGGGGGAAATTTAGGCTATATCTAAACCAGTGGTTCCCAAAGTGGGGGTCTGAACCCTCCAGAGGTTCGCAAGCACTGCTGGGCAAGTTACTTTAAAATTGCAACATATTCTATGTTCGTAGTTACAGCTTTAAAATGTAATATGTTTGTATTACATGTTACTGTTTCATAAATGTAGCTGAGTTACAGTACTTTGAGTTACTTTTGGCAAAATATAAACTAAAAATAGTAATAATGCCACCGAGCAAAAGTGCAGTCAAAGATTTCCTTTTCCCTTTTTATCCCCATTCCCTCGTGTTTTGTTTTGACAATAATTTATGTGCAACTGTTAGGGAATTTTTGCACAACAGTCTTTAGAACGCCCCGTTAATTTCCCAGAAATTAAACAGATTTAAACACAGGTCAAACATTAAGTTTATTCTTATCGGATCCGGGGAGTGAGTGGATGCCCGTCTGGCTCATCGCCACGCTTCCAGCTCACTCTCAACAAAATACAAAGATCATACAGACTTTATACAAAAATATAGGCACAACCCCTTTTCCTAGACCCCTGAGTCAGGATGGGGGGAGCTGTTGGTCAGTGCTTTTCCACTCGGCCATCTGGTTGTCACGCTTCAGTGGTCATATCTTCCCTTTCGGCTTTTATGACTCTACAACAGGCAGGAGACCTTTGGCATGTGGCCTCCAACACAGAGTCAAGCTTCAGTGGGATCATGGGATAAAGACTTAACATTTCAACCGAACAGATTTAACAGTCAACTCAATGTAATATTCTCATGTTAATATCAAATACAAAATTCCTTAACAGCAACTGCGATCTTATACACCAGTGTCCAACCTGATTGGTGCTGCATTCTGTTTGGGGGCTTTTTTTCTTCATACATTTAAGTGCACTTGTAACTTGAGTTACTTGAATTGTAACTGATTGATTGATTGGATTTATTTGAGTAATTATTTACAACAACATTATTGCAGTGCAGAAAACAAACAAGCAACAAAACAACTCAAAAGGAGTAGGCCGAAGCAAGAAAGCTTATAAGTGCCTACCCCATATTCAAAATTAATTTACATTCCGGATACAGTAATACAACATGTTTACAAGAAGAAAATCACAGGATGTTTACAAGACTTCCAAAGTAAAAAGACATAACACGAAGATAGAAATGTATGCAGTTTACCAATATATATGTAAACATTTTTATTTTATTTACAATTTGTACTTTTTTTCTTTTCTTATTCCTCATTCCCGTTCACATAATAACCATATCCAATCATTACTTAAAACACCAGTCACCATTCTATTAATAGACTATTAATTTAGTTATAATAAGCATTACATAGTCAACACGACCCTTTATTATTGTAATCCCATTTCATTGTAAATATTGGTTGAATGACTAATAATGACTAATATATTCCATATTTTGTTTCAGTGAAATGTTATATTCCTTAGTTACTGAAAAAAGTAATATATTTTGTAACCCCAACACTGTTCGCAAGCACTGAGCAAGATGATTTCAAAATAATTATTGCCTATTTAATATAATTCTTAATTGAAAGTGGCATAGATTTGAGCTCAAATAACAAAAATAACCATGTAAATGCATACAGTATCACTTGCTTGATATTTGAGGCCCCTAATCTAGTCCAGTAGTTGCCAAACTTGTTTGTCCTGCGTACCCTCGGGTCATTCATTTACCCTCCGAGTACCCCAACCTCGAGGATCCTGCCAATATTATTACAAAGTGACCAACTAAATTAAGATTATCCTGTATGTAATAGTGTGTTCAAAATGAAGCTAAAGTACAGTACTCTCAAAATCAAACCTTTTACTGAAAAACACATTAAAACGAGCTTTCCTTTGAAATTAATATTGAAATTCTACTCAGTTTCACTTTCCCTTACCTATGGTTGGGAAACACTGATCTCGACCACTACATTACCTTATGTCACTGCTATACACATATAAAATTACTTCTTATCTCCCTTCTAATACCTGTGCACAGTACTATAGTCCATTTTCAGTTGTATTCACACATTGGTATTTGGGGAAAGTTCGCTCACCAAAGTTGGGGATTAGAGACCTGTGTATTGTCTATGGGACTGGCTCTGTGAATGTTGTAATACGATAGGCTAAGTTAGCGGTGATTTTAGCCATTGCTGCTAACACTATGGGTTTCGTCGAAGCAGTGTTGGAGCTGTTCGTCGTCGAGGAGATCGCTGTCCATTATGCAAATGTATTATTTTTTAAGAAATGCTATTGTATTGTACATAATCCCTGTGAATATTTTTGTATCGTCTTAATAATAATGTCGTCGTCTCTCGTCGCAGTTGTTCAAAGCTAATCCCAAATCATATTATAAGTTATTTGTCCACGCAAAAAGAATCGGTTCAAGCAATACAGCCCCGTTCGGTGTACAAAAATCGTTTCCCTCAGCCTTGTCCATTTATCCGCGCGGTTTTTTGTCATGTTTGGAAGCAATGTGATATTGTTTATAGTTTGTTTTTAAAGAAAGCATTACACCATATGAATTTTTAACTTCCTTTTTTTTTTGTAATTTATTTTGTACTTTTTTTACTGAACTGTATAGGGCTAGAGTCCGATTTATTTCAACCGTAGCAAACACAACATCGATAAATTATGTCTCCATAAATGTATGCAACTAGAGGGAGGCCTTTAACGAAGTGATCACCATATTAAAGTCAATAGTTTTAACGGTCAAAGCATTTATTTATCACTTACATAAGAGTGTTTAACTGTACGTCGGATGCCCTTTATTGCTTTATCGTCTCTGTATTCATCTGAGCTTCCTGCAAAGTACATAACAAATTGTGATATGTATGCATTCAACCTTATAGATTATTTTATTGGCGAATTTCCACAGTGCATCCAACAGAAGGAACTTTTTTCCCCGAAACGTATAGGCTTTTTAAGAAAAAGGCCCAAAATTTACACAAAAGGCCGTGAGTGGATGGAAGTTGTATCATTTTTAAACATCCTTTATAAATGGCATGTCCCTTTACATCAGACACAACCCACTGTATTCATCCGGTGCACAGTAAAACGTGACGCAAAGGTGCTAATAATCTAAAGGCGATAGAAGCTGAGGTGTCCATAAGATTGTAAGCCGTTTTACACTTTTTAATACCACGAACAGATCGCATCCGTGCCCCATGTTTGTACATCGAGTGTATAGAGGTTTCGTATTCTGAGCTGGTCAGAAAATAAAGGAACTAATTCTTGTGATTTTTAGTCTTGCAGAATTGTATGTAGTTAGACGATGTGACAGCCTAATATTTATCTAATAAATACGTATTCAGATGACACCTGTAACTGCGATCCAGTCTCTTCTTTGGTCTTTCAGTCTGTGTGCTTGGCAGTGATTATGACTAGGCTAAACACAGTAGATAAACTGTAAATATAAAGGCTTAACTAAGATAAATGAGTTCAAGCATTTTGTAGTGGTGCACACGTTACTGCTCTGCAATGCTGAAGGTTTTGGGGTTAAGTCAATAGGAAATGAATGAGTCAAACTGCTATGGAACGTTACCTTCTTTTATGTCACTTCCTGTCAGCAGCTTAAAAAGTCAAATAAAAATAACTTTTCTGCCCAACATTTCTTCATTAAAATTGCTGCTTCACTGAAAAAAAAAAGATAACTATGCAACTGATGAACTTGCAACTCATGTAATCCATCTAAATAAGTCATATTTTCAAGAGCATTAAAATCTGTCATATGCACTTTAACTCCCCTGCAAAATATTTTTAAAATTACATTATAATTTAGATAAAGTATGATCAGCCAGATCAACCTTTAAAGTGCATATGACAGGTTTTAATGCTTTTGAAAATATGACTTATTTAGATATATAACATCTGTTGCATAATTATCATTTTATTTCAGTGAAGCGGCAAGTGTTGGGCAGAATTTTAAGCTGACAGGAAGTGACATAGATGAAGGTAAAGTTCCATAGCAGTTTGACTCATTTCTCATTGACATAACATGGTTGCACGGCAACAGTTTAAAATTGTTTGCCTATGTCACTTCCTGTCAGTGTCCAATAAGGAAGTGAAACTATAAACATCACAAAAAGGGCCAAACTAAAGAAAGTTGGGTACAATCTTTAACAAAATCTTAATTATAATCTTGTTAAATGTTTTAGCAAATATTGTGTCTAATGTGTCATATGCACTTTAAAGGCACATGTAGCCAATTTCAATTCAATATGTTGGCTAACCTTTTTTTAGGAAGTCCCCCATACAGGGTGGTCCCAGGAAAACAATACCCACCTCAGATTGTATCTAAAATTCTACTTATTTCGACAAAGAAAGTCTAAATTAATGGTATGGTAGCCTTTATGGCATGCAAAATGGTAGCCTATACTTCGAATGAATATCGGGAAGGTTTGCCCGATTTGCTATCCATCTTGGGCTAGACCTTATAATCAAAACCAAAAGTGTAAACATATAGCACCTTTATACCAAAAAGCAGTCTTAAGATGTAAACTATGACTCATAATAACATTAGGCAAAATTTTATCAGTAAAGTCAACATTTGATTTAAAAACTGTTCGGACAAGTGCAGCGTGTGTGATGTGGGTGAGAGTGTGGATCATGTTCTTTTGGAGTCATTAAGTGTGGAGAGGGACAGCCTGAAGAGGTCAGTGATTAAAGCGGGAAGTGACTGGAGTGTTAAAGCCACACCGTGTAGAATTTTACACAATAAATAAAATAAAATACAAGCATTTATTTTATGACAGATATTTTCATCATTGAAAACTACCTCATGAATACAAACAAACATTTATGAGGCTCACCTCTCCTAAGATATGACTGTAAACCTTACCGGGAGTGGGTACGTCTCCAGATCGTCTCCATGGAGATGTGACTAAAGGCAGCAGAATTTGAGATTTAAACAGCTTAGTTTCTGATCCAAATGCACTCTTTTATTACACACTGCAGTAATAGCATTTTCTGTGTTGAGCTGGTCATTAGGAGTCATGCTTTGTTTTGCGGCAACAGTATAGCCCAAAATGTTGCGCAGTGTTCCTTTAAAGGTCTGTTGGAGGGAATCAAAAAACTATCCGGAGAGCTTTGTTTTCTTTTTTAGGTGAATCTAGTTTGACTTTATCCAGGAAATAGGTTGCATTCTCAAAGGCATAGAGTAACACACTCACTACAGTAGGTGGCGGCAGTCAGCCATTAAGCTGAAAGAAGAAGAAGAACTTCCTGCGCTCTCATGCGTGCGGCTGTCAGCGTGTTTCCCTGAAGTGCACCTCTTCCTCTTCCCCTGAGCCTTTATTAATCAAAGCTGGTGAAGATGCTCCTCGTATCGAACCGAACTAAGCTGTGCTCCGTGCTCTTCACCGCGGCCCGTCTGTGCAGCACCGGCCCGGCCGCAGCCATCATTAACCCCGTGGTTTACTTCGAGATCTCCGCGGACAACCAGCCTCTGGGACGGGTCACCTTTGAGGTAACCAGCTGCAACACTTACACAATGTTGGCTTTTGCTTTTACTCCCACATTTCCCCGGAGTTCACGCGAAATGGTGTCTTGTTTTAGTGGCACATTATGTTCATGTTTGGTCCTGTTCTGTTTGCAGCTCAACGCAGAGGTTGTTCCAAAAACTGCAGGTAAGACATTTCTTTGCTGCAGGATGGGCATGTTCAAACAAATTACAAATATGTAATTTATCTTGTCTGTGTCATTATTCTGCCTACAGCCTTTAACCACGTCACTACGTCAGCGTTTCTGCTATTATTGCTGTTTACTCCAATTACTATTACTCCAACAGTTAATACAATGAGACTAGTATCTTCAATGAGGGTACTTGAGTCATCTTCTGTACTCGGTAGTTGAGACCTCAATTACCGAGTACAGAAGATGACTCAAGTACCCTCATTGAAGATGGACAACTCCTGTACGACTGAGAACTTACACAGACAATGAGACTAGTAGCCTTAAATAAATGAATAAATAAATGTAAAGAAAGCAGCTTTGTCAGCAACTAATGTTATTCGAGCAACAGACCAAAATATACTGCCCTCACATTAAAGGTGCATTATGCAACTTTTCTGTATAAACAAAATATATATAACACTGCGTAATTGACCTTTTTGTGACTCAATAGCTGTATGAGCGGTCAGCACTGCACCTTTACATTCCATCAAGGTGGCCTCTCCAGGATCCATTTTTTTCTAGTTTTCTAGTGAGAGCCTCTGTCAGCAGTGAAAACCGTCCAAACAATGTATCCTGGGGCGTCATAGAGACCACTGTGATGGAAAGTAAGGGCGCCATACTCACTCATACAGCCGCTGGGTCACTATAAGTTCAAATGCACTCCAATATCAACTTATTTTATTTTTTTATTTTTTTCCTGTCACATAGGGCTGGGCGATAAATCGAATGAATTCAATTAATTCATGCTTTTAATCACAGACTATGTGAAAATGGCTAAATCGTAAAATTGCCCTACTCTCACATAAAAAGTTGCGTAATGCATCTTTAAATATGGATGCAACTACAAAGTAAACTCCTCCCTGCTGGTGCGGTATATTTTTTGACAGCTGCTAGAACAGTGGTTTTCAACTTGTGGGTCACCAAACCAATTTTTGTGGGTCACGAGCATTTCTTAGAAAACACTTTTTAAATATATATTCACTGGAAAAATGATTAGTACTTTAAGCAGTCTGTTAAAATGACTCTTGCGTTGAGTTATTCTCACTCATTTTGACATTGTGTGGCTTAGTTAATGCTTAAACAACAACAATTTATGGAGAAAATTCATCATTTTACTTTGTGTATTGCAAATTCAACTCTGTTTTGGGTCAGGGCTTGCCTTCCTGGTTGATGGCGGGTTCCGGCGTCATAACTGTGGAGAACCACTGTGCTAGAAGATCATTATTCGCTGACAAAGCTTCTTAGATGAAAGAAACATCCAGAACACTAAAACAACACTCCTATGATGGAAAACCCGTCAATAATCTTAACATGAAACTTGCCTTGTTTTGCCCATTAGTGAAATCTCGTATTGATTGTATGCCCTCTAAAATGTTTATCACATTTATTATTAATTATGCAGCATGATGAGGTTGGCTTAATGTACTAAGCCAATGCAAACTGATTGTTATGCTTCTATCTCAGAGAACTTCCGCGCCCTGTGCACCGGAGAACATGGGTTTGGATACAAAGGCTCCATCTTCCACAGAGTCATCCCGCAGTTCATGTGTCAGGTGTGGGCCCTTCCCTTCTCCCTTGTCTAAATAGGTGACCGTGAGTTGGAACAAAGCCCACATTATTTATTATCCATGCGGTATTGTATACAGGGAGGAGATTTCACAAACCACAACGGCACCGGAGGGAAGTCGATTTACGGATGGAAGTTTCCAGATGAGAACTTCAAGCTGAAGCACATTGGACCAGGTATTATAATTATTTTAGTACCAGCCAAACAACCTGCATTTCTCTAAAAGTCAAATTTAATATCTGTAGTACTCTTGTCACGCTTGCTAGTATGTTTCCATTACATCTGGGATCCACCAGATGGCAGTATATCATCACCATTGTCGAATTCATTTCCCTAATAAGCCACAATGCACAGTTTATATTTTATCTGAAAGGCAGGCAAGTTGTTAAAGAACCACGTCTACATTAGGAGCAAACCAATGGGGAAATGATTGTGTAAACTTAATTGTTTTTTTGTTTTGAAGGTATTTTGTCGATGGCCAACGCTGGACCAAACACCAACGGGTCTCAGTTCTTCATTTGCACCGCTAAAACCGAATGGTGAGTAAAAAATAAAGCGAGCCTGATGCTTCCTTTGCGTTACTGGCATTAGAAGAAATACACAATTTTAGATTAAATTCATTCAATCAAATAATTTCGTTTACTTGGGTATGAATTATTATTACTCTTTTAGGACCAAGTTTTGATGCCTGTTGGTCGAGGACAGTTTCAGCTCAAATAAATGATAACAATTTAAAAGAAATGGTCTTTTACGGAATAAATTAGCCTCTTTCCACCCGCCTTAACCGAGTGCATTTTCTCCAGTTCAGCTTTACCCAAATCTAAAAGCTTATGGAAGACTGTAGGTCAGTGTAACGCCTCATTTGAAAGCCAAGCCCTACAGAACTGATCTAAGCAGATCTTTTTCCTCACGTTGTTGCCGTGTTGTCACTTTTTCACCTCTTTTTGTTGTTGTTGTTGAGGTTCTGTCACTTTTTTTGGTGCACTTTCAATGCTTTTTTGGACATTTTTTTGTCGCCATTTTGTCACTTTTTTGGTCATTTCCTTCAGTATTTATCTCTGTGGGAGCGGGCGCTTAAATTTAGAATAACATCTCCCACACACTGTATATCTTGCAAAGTAATATTTTTATACAAGTGCATTTTGGCAACTAGGCCTTCAAGTGTAGAGGGGTGACACACATCAAATGTCGCCATAGCAACCACAGTTTGAAACATTAAAGGGATATTTCAGGATTTTTGACATAGGGCCTCATTTCCTAGTTATCCAGAGTGTTGTTGATGTCTGGAGATATTTTTTTCTTAAATTCATGCAGTTCTTATGTTTGAAGAGTCTAGTGGCGCTAGGCTAGGGCAAGGCTAAAGCATTTCTATGGTATCAGTTAGCCTGCATTAAAAACAGTCTGACCCACTCCACAGTGCACCTGAGGTAAATCACTTATAACACCAGACTAACCATATAAATGTCTGTGTCGAGAGAGTAATCTTTGAAATATAACTGACCTTGTATCACATGAATTACCGCATTTTGAGGGACTATTTTCTCGCAGATCACTCCGCCGCTGCGTTAGCTTACAGCCACGAAGCTGATGCTGCTCAAATATAAGTTATTTTAAATGCAAAATGGTTAAAATTATTCTATTAACACAGACATTTATATGGTTAGTCTGGTGTTATAAGTGATTTACCTCAGGTGCACTGTGGAGTGGGTCAGACTGTTTTTAATGCAGGCTAACGGATACCATAGAAATGCTTTAGCCTTGCCCTAGCCTAGCGCCACTAGACTCTTCAAATATAAGAACTGCATGAATTTAAGAAAAAAATATCTCCAGACATCAACAACACTCTGGATAACTAGGAAATGAGGCCCAATGTCAAAAATCCTGAAATATCCCTTTAACCACAAGTGCATCACGTATTTTAGCCCCAGTCCAATCCAGTGTCTTTTACATGAGGATAAAACTCTCCTCCCTCTTGTCTCCTCCTCAGGCTGGACGACAGACATGTTGTTTTCGGCAGCGTGAAGGAGGGCCTGGACGTGGTGAAGAAAGTGGAGACCTTCGGCTCTCGGTCTGGGAAGACCTCCAAACGGATCCAGATCACGGACTGTGGGGAGCTCAAGTGAAAAACGGACTCTTCTGCTGCCTGTTCAATGTGAAAGGAAGTTCAGGTTTAGAGTGAGACCTCGCGAAAACTAACAAGAGCCGGTTGATGTTCATGGTCAATTTTTCAAATAGTACTTGACGGGTTTAATTATTTTACCAACAGATGTGATGATATAATATGAATGGAGAAGCAGAGACAGGAGTGTTGATATAAAGCCTAATAACTATAATGATATATTGAGTTAAGATGATTCAAATTAGGAATATTTGACTTAATTTGTGTAATTTTGATGATTACAATTACACATGATTAAAAAACAAAGCACTAAAAAAACTACAAACACCTTATTACAAGTAAATTGAGATTTATCATAACATTTACAGCACAATGAGATGCTTTTTTTTTATTCATTCATTTCTTTCCCCTCCCACCTTAACCAAGCACAGTTTCTCTAGTTCGGCATTACCTGACTCTAAAAGCTTCATGGCCGGAGAGTCAGCAGCCTATAGGCCAGTGTGATGCCTCATTTGAAAGCTAAGGCCTACAAAACTGATAGTAACTTTTTTGTCGCCGCTTCTTTGTCACATTTTTTGTCATGTTTTCATTGTTTTTTGTTGCCTTTTCATCGTTTGTCACTTTTTGGTTGCATTTACATCCTTGTTTTTGTCGATCCAAACTGGAGAAAATGTGCTCGGTTCAGGCAGGGATTAAAAATAGGGGTTCCCGTGGCATTTTTCCAAGGGCAGATGTACTTTTACTCATTTCTAGTTTAGAAGTAAATGCAGTCTACACGCAGCCCAGGAGAATAGGATTAATAGTCTCTTGTGTCTTGTCAGGTTTTAATACTTCAGAACCACGTTGGCCTTAGTCATAGATCAGATCTGGTGGTGAGAGCCAAGATATATATTTTTTAATGTTATTGACTGTCAATAGTTATAGAACCGCTGGTCTTTCACAATATGCATCATTTCATTTCCCTTCTATGCTTTCAAATTGTGCCAAAATTATAAGACTTGGTTAACAAGAAAAATAAGTTGTGGTTTTGATCTGATGAGCCTCATTTACGTCATGCTCATTTCAATAATTTAACTCCCTTTCTGCTTCTCCAAAATGTGACTCTCCCATAGACAAAACTGTTATGAAGCTTCAATGCAAACATCTGTGACTTGCTCTTTCTTAACTGCACCAAACTAAATGTGAAAGATTGTTTCTCGGGCTTTGGGAATAAAGACTTTTTACTATTTAGGTATTTTGGTACTGAATACAAGCTTTGGGAAAATGGAAACCAAATCTGCACACAGGAGTAGGGAAAGTGCCACGTAATTCCTGGAACTCCTCTTTGCAGGGGACTTTGCTTTGGTGTCGGATTTCAGCTCACAAACCTGTCACTGACTCACATCTGATTAACTTAGACCATAAATTATTTCCCCCAGATGTTTCCAGAGAAGTACATAGTCCAGTCCAATGTTGTGTGAAGATTAAAACCATAGGGAAAGGTTGGGATGTTTATTTGTAAGGCCTTTTCTAAGTCTCTACGATCATGTATGCTTCTGATGGGTGAAAGTAATGGCGTAAAAATGGAGGCAAATTAACAATAAAATGATATTTATTAAATTCTCATGAAATTACTATACACAGTGCAAAACATCCAAATGCTAAAGGCGTAGATGCAATCAGCTTTTAATCCACTATATTCAACATTGTAAAATACACAGAACATTATTTAACATTAGAAAATGGCATACTGTACAGAGTTGGTCCACAAATAAAATTGTTTACACAATCTGAACATAAAGTGAACACTTTTTCATTTACGAGTCAATATTCTTTAAAACTAACCAAAATTACGTAAGGACTATACAGGTATATAAAAAAAAAAGTACTTTTTCACTTAGTGGTACGTGTAGTGGACGCAGCAGTAGCGCAGCTTTTGGCACATTTCACAGAAGTCCGTAAGATGTGCTCCTTTTTCATACCATTCATCATCATCACGTGGTTCGATCTTAATTGGCTTTTCCTCAATTTGTTCTCCATCGTTCGGTGCGTTCGGTTCTCCATCCTGCTCATTACTCTGCTCCAATTTGTGCTGTGGAAAAGACAATTCTTTAAAAAAAATGTTTTTCCTAGATCTACCATTCTTGGTGGTTCTGATCACGAGCCAAGCTACTTTTAGAGCTTGTTACCATGTTATTCATTTTCCTATGGCGTCAAATTAGGGTCTGCTTTAACGTAAACGTAAAAGAGGTATTGTAATCGTAAAGAGAAAACTGTAAATGTAACTCTAAACTCCATAAAGAAAAAAAAATATTGTAAACGTAAAACTTTCATTTACGCTTCTTCTTTTCATGCTTCACTTCACAAGTTACGTTTACAATTCACAAGCTACGGTTACGATATATTTTTTTTCTGACCCTTTTTTTAATGGGGCGGGCTCAACGCTCATTGGCTGGAGTGACAGGATGTGACGTCATCACTATAAGCTGAAATCAAACGCACACTACAGAGGCTGTGTCCGAATGTCCACCCTAGTCCCTAACCCCTCATTCACTACAAAGGCCCTATATAGGCACTATATAGTAGACTGTATACTATATAGTGTGTTGGAACTCCAAGCCCCAGCAGAATGAGAGCCTATTCTACTATAAGTTCACTAAAATAATGTATTCCTGCGATAAAGACCGACTAAATTTAAAGGACAGTGGAACATTTATGGATAAATATGACTCAAATACATTTTATTAAACATGGATTTCACATGAATGAACAAAACTCCCGGGATTATTGCCTTTTTGTCTGAGAGAGTCTGTAGAGTGTGTTTGTTTGATTTCAGCTTATAGTGATGACGTCACATCCTGTCACTCCAGCCAATGAGCGTTGAGCCCGCCCCTATTAAAAAAAGGGTCAGAAAAAATGTATCGTAACCGTAGCTTGTGAATTGTAAACGTAACTTGTGAAGTGAAGCATGAAAAGAAGAAGCGTAAATGAAAGTTTTACGTTTACAATATTTTTTTTCTATTTATGATACTTTTTTCGTTTATGGAGTTTAGAGATACATTTACAGTTTTCTCTTTACGATTACAATACTGACAACCTACGTTTATAATACCTCTTTTACGTTTAAGCAGACCCTAATTTGACGCCATATTTTCCTCATTAAAAATCTGTTTGAAGTTGTGTTTTGAGCCGCTCATGTTTGACTAATGAACAACCAGGACGCACCTGTTTATGGGGGTACACGATGACGTGACAGTTTTCACACTCCTGTCCCGTGTTGGCCCAGGTGCTGTTACTGGTCCATTTTTTATTACACCTGAGACATCGGAACTTCCCCCAAGCGCGTAGTCTCCCCTGGTACGGCGTCAGGAATCGCTCAGGTATATCCTAAAAACAAAAAGGACCTATTGACCCATGACATATGTTCAAAAGGTGATGTTTTTGTTTTGGAATGGAAGCGTATTAATATAGTGCATTTCTCATGTGTTTGTGTCTAATGTGATAAAGTAAAAAGAAATTGTATTATTTTAGGGCCGGGACTCGATTAAAAAATTAATCTAATTAATTAGAGGCTTTGTAATTAATCAATCGAAATTAATCGCATGAATACATAAGCTTAAGCAACAAAATATTGTTTATTTTTGTTCAACCAAGTCCAACAGACCAGTGCAATATTGCCATTAATTGTGCGTCTGCAGGAAAAAGGAAACTGAAGTGTGGAAAGCAAAGTGTGATTAATTTCGATTCATACTTTTAATCGCACTAAGCCTAATGTAATTAATTAATCGCAATTAATCGAAAAAAGTCCCGGCCCTAATTATTTTATGATGTATTTTAAATATTGGTGGTGTTCACTGAGGCGACAGTGGCGCAGGTGGTAGGTGGTAGGGTTTGTACCGATCCGATACTAGGGCTGGGCAATTAATCGAAATTTAATCAAAATCGCAATCTCTACTTTGGTCAATCTCAATAATCGTCATGGGACTTTATAATTGACAGGTTTACAGCCGTTTCTTTGGCACAAACGGTGCCGAGTTTGGGATTTTGGACGAGACAATGGAAGTGCGTTAAATGAGACTCGATGAAAGCATTTGTTTTGTTGAGCTGAGGTTTGAATAAAATATGTATCGAATTTTATGAATCAGCAAGCTGTATTTAATTGATAAAAAATAAAATCGAATTGATCAATATGGGGAATATAATTGTGATTTTTTTTTTTCAAAATCGCCCAGCCCTATCGGATACTGGTATTGGAGACGATACCCGATATAGTATTTTTTTTAAGTATCAGTTACAAATAGTGGCTTTCACCGCTTTAAAAACACAACTTTCACCAACTAAATTAAGTGAATATGGACATGTTGTATGTTAGTTAAAACTGTCACTTTTATGACCTATGGATATCCAAGTTAGATTATACTTTATTAATCCTCGGCAGGAAATTCATTCTCTGCATTTGACACATCCTCAATGCTGCTGGGGTGACCTGTAGGAACAGTGAGCAGCCAGTGTGGGCTACCACTCGGGGACCCATCTCCAGATGTGAAGCCAGACTAACGGTTAGAAACACCTGGCTGGAGGATTCACATATTGTACATGTTTTTAGTGGCAGGGGAAACCGGAGTACCTGGATGAAACCTATGCAGACACAGGGAGAACATTAACCTTGCGCTACAAGCTGGATAGAACTCAACTCCGTTCTAAACAGCACATAAACACGCATAAAGGCCCCTCCAGGAATTGAACCCGGGACCTTCTAGCTGTGAAGCCCTAGCGCTTACAGCTTAGTTAAATGGTTTAGATCCATAGGCTGCTGAGGATGTAAATGCTTTACATTTATGTTACACAAGGATCTCTATGCACCCTTTGAAACTCAAATGCACCTTCAGTCAGTTCATTCAGGCTGTGAAGAGCAAACTCCTGATTAGACATTATAACATGTAAAACAAACTCATTTCGGGTTCACGCTGATCTGGTTCTCGGGTTGAATTGAACTGGGATTAATTAAAGAAGGACTGATGAAGAACTGAGTCAGGACTAACCTGAGCATGAGGGGGGTAGAAGTTGATAACGTTGAACATATTCGAAGCTCGTCGTCTCCCATCATGGTACGGCGTCAGGGCGTGATGGCGTTTACCCTAAAAACAGAAGAACAGGTTTTTTTTCCCTCACAATAAGTAGATGAAAGGAAGGAAACTGTCACGCCCCTCTGTGTGACACTGCTTTCTCCCCTGCCTTTTTGTGTGTGTGGTTAGAGTCTCCTGGGAGCACCTGCAGCTGATCTTCACTCAGACTCCATTCATAGATCCAGCTCACCTGCCAGATTGTTACGTCCAGCACACGGTGAACTAGACTAGTTGGCTGCTCAGTTAGAGTTTTTGTAATTCTACTTACCTGTGTTCCCCAGCACCTTCACTGCCGCTGCCTACCTGGACTACAACTTACTCCCCGCACCCCTACTTTACCTGGACAATAAATTACCCTTTTCCTGATCATGTGTAAGAGTAGTCTTCTCTCTGCTTGGTATTTATGCATTTTAAAGAATATGCGTTTTACATAATGCAATTTTACTAAAGGATTGTAACACAACATTAGCCTGAAACGTTTTGAATCACAGTTGCACAGGATCGATCACTGTGCAGATATGATCGATTTGGCTTTTTGATTCAAAATGGTCTCCAAATATAAAAGTGTTACTCCAGAGGTTACAAAACACTATCTCAAGTATCGCATGTCAAGGAAAGATAATTAAGCTAGCTAGTTCTGCAGCTCTTTCAAAGATTCCACTTGACTTCAGTAACTATTTAAATTTACCGCCATTATTTAGTCTCACTTTTTGAAACGATCTCGGCTCTCACCATGCATCAGTAAAAACACGTGCAGAATACCTTTCTTATGGGACCATAGTGCTGATTTATCCTGTATTTTTGAATTCGCTCGTGCAGCTCTGACCTGGTCACGCTAGCGTAGTCTGCAGGTTACTTCAATGGCTTAATTGGCGAGGCGGGGCGAACCATTATGGAGGAGGAAAGGGGGAAATAACATGATTTTTTTTTTTTTTATCTTTCAAACAACAAGATATTATTGCATGGAGATGACGGCTGATATATCGCGTAAAAAAAAAAGTGTTTGGCAGAAAACTGACGGAATCACGTGACCTCATCTGTGTACATGGATGAAACACATAACAGTTATAACTCAACAAAAAAATATTTTATTAGTAATTTACTCATCTTTCTGTCAACATTGTTTCTTCGTAAATGCAAATACTCCAAGCAGAAACACAATTTTATACATTTTTATAGTGATACTCTTATATGAAGATTTTTGGAAGGCTTTGATAAGAAAAAGGCTTTAGGGTGACCAGATTTTCTGACTAAAAAAAACTGGGACACTGGGATTTAGTTGCATGGTCAAACAGGGAGCCATTTATTGACTGTTTTTCCCCACGCTAAATGGTAAATCTGCTTGTTAACATCTTAGACCAGGGGTGTCCAAACTTTTTTCATGGGGGCCGCATATTGAAGCGTACACGGGGTGAAGGGCCATAGATCGGTGGTTAGTGCCGCGAACCTTCAACTAGCAGAGGTTTAAATTGTGCCCCACACCTTTATTTATGCTTAAAACCTTCATGCCAGCTCTGTCTCACAATAAAATGTTAGTTGTAGGTTAGAATTGTGTAGAGTTATTACATTTCAAATAAAAAGACCATCTCTGATGATGTGTACCGATTCAGCAAGAAGGCCCAGGGCCACCAAATATTGGTCTGAGGGCCGCATTTGGCCCCGGGCCGCACTTTGGACACCCCTGTCTTAGACCATGCACCAATCAGCATTAACATGATAGACATGATCATTTTCATTGGTTTCTACTTGGTAATGGACATTTGCATGGCCCAAAGACATGAATTTTCAAGCGAAGTGTGTTACTTTTGGATCATATTGGCCAAAAACTGGGACACTTGGGACAGATCCTGTGTTAAACTGGGACAAATTAATAGTTTTGGAGGAATGTGTGGGGACATGGGACAGAGGACTCAAAACTGGGACTGTCCCGGGTAACGTCTGGTCACCCTAGCTTTGTTATCAGACTGGTGTTTCTGACCATTAGCCTGGCTCCACACCTGGAGATGGGTCCCCGGGCCCCAGCGGCACTGAGGATTGGTCCAAGGCAGAGATTTAATTTCTCTACAGGGATTAACATAAAGTATAGCCTAAACTTGATCTACAGTGGTACAAAATAGATACGAATTTGACTAAACTGGGTGTAAACCATGTCTAAATCAGACCAAACGCCAAGCAGAAATGCATTACTAAACCACAAATGAATAATATTATCCCTAAAATGTATCATAGAAAGTCATAGGACGGACTTTTAGAGCAGTATTGGCTGCTGCTAAAATATACTAATATATTGTTCAAAGGCAATGTAAAGTCTGCCTAATTCTTTGTTCTCTGTGTTGGATGCAATTATGTTTTGTAGGGAACATTATCAGACGAATCAGAATTACAATAGGTTTTATTGCTATTTTCAGTGAAAGGGTTCACAAACAAGGGATTTTCTGCAGTGCAACATGAACATAAACATAAACAATAACATAATAAAACGACAAGTGCTTGCAATAAAAATAGACAAAGATAATAACAGAACAATATCGTGAAGGTTGTTTAAAAGCACAGAGGAGCACTTTCAGAAGAGACATCACTTCAATTCATTTGTTTCGGAACATGGGTGTTTTAAGTTATACAGAAAATAGAGACTGAATATGCAGGATGATTCAAATATGCATGAATTAAATTAGGAAACAACACAGCTCCAGCTATCTTGAGGGAAACATTGTACCATAGTTAAACACTAGAAAAAGATGATTTAGCTTCATTTTGACCCCATCCAAGTATTTAAGTGCAGTTTGAGCAGGGTTTTTTTTGCGATGAGCAGTTCCTCCATGTCACCTGCGGCTGCGGTTGCAGCAGTTGTGCCCAGACTCTTGCACTTCTCACAGAGGTGCCTAGGTGCTGTTTACTCATCTGATACATCCAGTCCATCCGGCTTCTCCAATGGACGCTGCAGGAGAAGAGTTAAAGTTACTCTATGAAATCATTTTTACTTCAAATACCACCATAGAAATAATGACACTTTAAGTGACTATGGTTAAATATACAAAAAGTAAGTAATAAGTAAGTGCTTTATTGTCATTTACAGTGTAAACGAAATTTCAGGTGTTAGCTGGCTGCGGCTGAGCGCGTGCACTGTGTGTACTGATGCTTGGATCTGTAGCACTCGGAAAATAGCGGCTGCCCTTCTCCTTGATCCTCTGAAATGGTGCAGCGCCTCCTGGGTTTGTCCCTGTTTCAGAACGTGGTGTCCTGCACTGGTCAGCTCCACCTCTCCATCCTCTTCCTTCCTCTGCTCCCACCACAACAGTCTTTCACCATCTCTCGTTTGTCCTTTTTGTTTCCTGTGTACCTCTTGTGACGCCTCCACTGTGCTGCAGCTGTGGGGCTCTTGGTGCCTCTTCAGCGTCTCAGAAGAAGAAATTTGTAGTCTCAAATGGTTAGCTGATAAGCTAGCATTTTGTTTACCTTTAAAAGCTGCTTTCTTCAGGACCATTTTAGACTCTCAAAGTAAATAAATCACCAAACCTCCACAAAACACGACAAAGACGTACAAAAGTATCCAGAAAACAATGTGGAACACGGAAACCACAAATGCAGTTCCCAGAAAAGGCAAAAACTCAGCTGCACAGGAGAGGCGAGGTCGCTTCCTGTTTTCACGTCGCCATGACAACAGGAACCAAAAGTTCAAAATGTTCAGATAACCTCTATTTAAACCACAAAAATATGGCAGTAATACAAGAATAAACTAAACCAGGGCTAAAGCTGTGCCTGAACTAAATCGGGGCTAACTATCGACTAAAGCTATAGGTCCACCTGTCGCTCTCTTGGTTGACCAGTTTAGACCTTTGTCCACCGTCCCACCTATTTAGATAATGTCCCACGTATCAGCAAAGTTAGATTTACATAGAGAAAGACAAATTAGTTCAATGAGTTTTTGAGTCATTACAGGAATTGCCTAAAATCTAGACCTTCAATGACACTGAAAACACTACAGTTGTTTCAAGCAGGCATTCATTCTGTTCATTTAAATTTAATTAAAAAATATAAAAAGTATGGTCCAAAGCACTTTCGACAACATGTTTTGATGAAATTTTCAATATTACTTTACTCCATTCCTCGGCTTAATCTAATGTTTCCACATTTTTAGAAATGATAAATGAATTGATTCGTTGCCTTTAAAGCAGTACTGAGTAACTCTTGCCCCTAGAGGCCATAAGCGCAACTGCAGGTGTCGTAGCATGTTGCGTTTTTTACTTATTAATTGTCCGTGAAAGTAAATACTACGCTGACAGAAAAGACAAAGGGAGAGAGGGATATTGTACATCCAATTCACCAATGGAAATTTTTTTTCACTCAAACTTGGTTGTAATTAGCTTCTTCTCTGTGATTCCATTAGTGTGTATTGGTGACTCTGACCCGGTGCAGCAAAGTTGCAATTGTGGTTTTCTGGCCAGAGACACCAGGGGAGATGAAAGACCCCCCAATCATCCATTAACACTTGTATTACCCCAGGGGACTACGGAGAGAATTTATTAAGGTAAACAAGTTACTTAGTCTTCTTTAAAGCAGTACTAAGTAACTCTTGCCCTAGAGGCCATAAGCGCAACTGCAGGTGTCTAGCATGTTACGATTTTTTACTTATTAAATGTCTGGAAGTAAATACTACGCTGACAGAAAAGTGGGAGAGGGATGTTGTACATCCAGTTATACAATGGAGATATTTTTTTCACTCAAACTTGGCTGTAAATACTGTTTAAGTGGCGCTAGCCCGCAGTTAGCTTTGCCCGTTAGCCTGTTAGCTTCTTCTTCGTGATTCTATTAGTGTGTATTGGTGCTCCGACCCGGTGGCAGACAAGGTGCAAGCATGGTTTTCTGGCCAGAGACACCAGGGGAGATGAAAGACCCCAATCATCCCATTAACATTGTATTACCCCCAGAGGGACTACGGAAAGATTTATTTAGGTAAACACGTTACTTAGTACTGCTTTAAGGCATAAAAAAGCATAAAATGTGTAATATTGTGTTCTAACTTTGTTCTAACAATATTTTGTGACCCATATCTGTCGCATGATCTTTATGTAATCTAAGTTTTAGTTTCTCATGTTTGTCTCACTGCATCACATGGCTATTCTTCTGTCTGACTTTTGTTCATCAGTAGATAAGGAAAACTGCTCTGCAAAACCATCTGATCTGACCAGTTCCCATGCAGTCTTCTTCCAAAAACTTTAAACCCATTGTTGCTTGTAATTAATGGGCATGGACTGACCTGTTTATGGGGGTAGACTTTGATTTTGCACGTTTGGCAGTCCTGTCCCATGTCGGCCCAGGAGTTTCCGCTCATCCATTTCCTATTACATTTGGAACATTGGTACTCCCCAAAACACGCCTGTCCCCCTGGTACGGAGTCAGGCCATCCTTCGGACGAGTCTGGAAAGAAAAAGAAACACAGATCAGTCTGGTGCAAAGATTTTGACTCACAGTTATCATATTAAGTAAATAATAAAAGTTATCTGGAGAAGGGGATAAAAGAGGCACGTAAACCATTGTTTCCAAACCAGTTGTGCAAATTTCTTCAGGGCACATCGGTCTTTGTATGAAGAGGAAGTGGTATTACTTTTAAATTCTAATAAATTACATAACATATGCTAAATTGCTAAATATTTAAAATCATCTTATAATTTGTCCTTTGGTTATTAACTTTTTTTATTCCATAGGATGTCTTTCTTCATAAACATTTTTACTCTTAATTAAATAATGAGTAAGTATAAATAGAATAATTAGCTGCACAGGGTTATGTGAGGTGAGGTGGGACGTCCCATGTCTCCAGCAGACAAACAACACGGAGCCAACACTTAAGTTTCACTTTAGCTTCCCCTGAAATTGAAACTATTCTAGTGACTCGGGGAAATAGATCAGAGAGCTCATAACAGAGTGACAGCACTTCTGTTAACGCTAAATGCTTAAAGAGGTGTTCGTGAATTAAAATAAGCACCGGATTGGCAGGAATTTGGCAATAATGTTGCACCAGCCTCATGCAAAACAGGATGATGAACCGCACCCAGCTTATTCTGCTCATAGTTAATTTTAGAAAGGCATCATGAAAGCCATGTTTTGATGTGAAGGAGTGGTTCTAACTTTCATTTATCGTGCAGAATTACAAAGATTGGCTTTAGTTTCAGACAGAATAAACAGGATTTAGTCAAAACTAAATCCAAAACTTCAGGTATGTTTATCATAAAGGGACGTAGTATAATGATACGGTCCTCCAGAAGAAACACAAACACATTACATCCAGACCATTTTTGATTTTTTAAACCACTATTTTTACAATATGCTATATCTATTCAATATCAATAAAATAAAATAAAAATCTTATTTAATTCTATACTGTCACATTTGCAATCATCCTGGCTTCTAGTTTACACACACACACACAGCTTACACACTCAAGTCCAAAAAAATCAGTGCCATACCTTATTTCTATTCATTTTTCTGTTCTCTGTCTGACGTCTTCCTCTGATTGATGACTTGAACTCATTGCTAAAAGCTCAGAGTGCTTTTATACACGGCTGGTCCTCCTTACGTCAGGTGGGACGTCCCGTATCTGTGCAGTCCAGCTGACAATAATAATAACACTGGTCTCCATGCCAGCACTTAAGTTTCACTTTCGATTCCTCTGAAACTGGAACCAATCCAGTGCGTTTTTATTTACTCACAATGGAGTAAAAATGACGCTGCTAATGCTAAATGCTAATCCTATGAGTGAATATAACCATGGGGTTGTCATGTGTAATTTCATCACCAAACTCATGTTACAAAGGCTTTTCAAATCATGATCAAATGTATCATGTGCACATTATGAATATGTCAAGGAGTATTTGGGTCAATGACGTATAAGGGGTCAAAAAACATATTTAAAAAAAAAAAATCAAAACTGATGGCATGCATATTTTTGAGTCGATAATTTTGTGTTTAAACAAGTTATGTTTGTATTTAAATGTATTTTTTTAATGTATTTGTAGCTTCTCTGTATAAAAACGTGTCAGGTGGCGCAACCAAGTTTTTTGTAAAGTTTAAATAGTTTCCAAAAATTGTACAAAGTCAAATCTTTGCCAAGTATATCTTAGACAGTCTTTTTCCTCTGAACATTCCATCTGTAATTTGTAACTGACTGATTCTGTAATCAGTAATAAAACAGGAGGACCATGGACTGAGTGCTCGGTTTTTAGCACGAAACAGTTATCGGTTCAGTATCTGATATTTGAAACCAATAACTGATTTTTTTTTCTAGTATTGACTCTGATACTTATACCAGTATTGGATCAGTGCATCCCTATCATTTGTAGATGGTAATTTGAATTTTTTTGCAGTTGCACCACTTGACTGTCTGGTTGCGCCACCTGACATTAGCAACTAATTTCAAATTAAATTGGCTTTTATGTGGACTCTTACATTAGCTTTAGCATTTGTAAGCATGGGTAAACATTTACTTTTAAAACAAATTAAGACTTTTATAATAAAATAATATTTTCCAATATTTACATCGGTTGTACCACCTGACACCAAAAGTGTGACAGTTTACCTATGAGTCGGAAAAAAGCTATTTTTTCGCAATTCTTGAAAGAGATTTTCAAACCTTTTCACTCAGACATAAATACGACTTGTTCCTCTGGATGATGTCATATCCTGTTTGCTGTTACTATTCTTTATCTCAAAATACCAGCCCTGTTCTTACGGTTGTGCCACCCTGATATTTTAAGATTACAAATTGTCGGACAAAAGTTTTTTAGTGATCTCAAAAGCTTTAAAACTATTAATATTCACAAATGACGGCTTATTTGAAAGATATTTAACATACAATTATGCCATGATGATTTATTTTTTAATTGTTACCCCTGAAAATACAATTTTCAGAAGCTTTATTAGTCTAATCATTTGCTCGGACGGTTGCACCACCTGACATTTTAGGGGTTTGAGGTGTGAAAACATAAAAAAATGTTTATTATTGAAATGTGATGAAAATGTGTTTAAACTAAATAGGTTTTGTAGAATAAAGTGATGCATGTAATGAAAAGATAAAATTATTTAAAAAGAAATATAACACTCGGACACAAAAATATGCACGTCATGTCAATCACCCACTTACATTTTAGAGAAATCAACTGCTAAACTAAAAAAAGTGCAGCTATTGGGACTTTGCGATCATCTGAATTGAAATTTAGATTGATTGCTCGAAACAAGTTTATTTTTTTATTTTTTTTATTTACAAGATAAAATAACGAGACAAACTTCAAAACCCCCCACCCAACCCCAGCCACTCCCCCTTGCATTCATACCACAATCACAACCACAATCATCCACACATTCTTAGTATTTTGAACACAAACTATAGACAAAAAGGAAGCACAAAGCAAAAGAAAATAATAACATAGAAAATGAAAATAAAATAAAGTCACTAATACCAATCAAAATCCATAAACAAAATACAATATAATTAGCAAGTTTTAGTTTATACGATAGATGAATGTAATAATGTAAAAAAGAGAAACAAATGAAGTTTTTTACAATATATTTATTATGTTGGATACATAAAATTACAACTTTAGTGTTAATGTTAATCAGTATAAACTTATGGAGTTAAAGTAGTATTTCTTCTTCTTTTTTTTAACAAAGTGCCAACAGTGAAAAATATTCAAATCTAAATGCAAATGTAGCATATAAAGTGAACACTGTAAAGAAGTTGAACCTGAAAGAAACATTTGCGCTGTTTTTGTTGTTGTTGTTTTTTTGCTCTTATTGACGCACATTTTTAAAGCTAAACTAAAAAACATAAGGACCTTGTAAAACACATACATCAACTTTTGCATTCACACAAATAAAACCAACAACTCAGGGGCTGTAATCTCGGCAGCTGTATCCCAGTTCTTGGCACTTTTCGCAGAGGTCCTCAAGATGTGGTCTATTAGACGGCTCATCACAAGGCTCCAACAGTGGAGCACTGCTGCCTCATTAATATGCATGACGTTGCTCATTAATATGTATGACGCCATCAAAAGTATCGATATCGGAATAAAAAGTATCGGTATCGTATCGTCCCGCAAAATATCGCGATATATCGGAAAATCCTCCTCCACAGTGCACCTGAGGCAAATCACTTATAACACCAGACTAACCATATAAATGTCCTTGTATCACATGAATTACCGCATTTTGAGGGACTATTTTCTCACAGATCACTCCGCCGCTGCGTTAGCTTACAGCCACGAAGCTGATGCTGCTCAATATAAGTTAATAGATAATAACAGAATAATATAGTGAAGGTGTTTAAAAGCGCAGAGGAGCACTTTCAGAAGAGACATCATTTCAATTCATTTTCAGAATAGAGACTCCAGGTATGTCTATCATGAGGGAAACATTTTAGCATAGTGAAACACCAGAAAAAGATGATTTGGCTTCATTTGACACCATCAAAGTATTTAAATATAGTTTGAGCAGGTTTTTTGCGATGAGCAGTTCCTCCATGTCACCAGCGCCTGCGGCTGGAGCAGTTGTAGCCCAGACTCTTGCACTTCTCACAGAGGTGCTGCAGGTGCTGTTTGGACTCATCTGATACATCCAGTCCATCCGGCTTCTCCAATGGACGCTGCAGGAGAAGAGTTAAAGTTACTCTATGCAATCATTTTGTACTTCAAATACCACCATAGAAAATAATGACCAACTTTAAGTGACTATGGGTCTTAAATACTACCAAACCAAGTCAAAATGTTCAGAGAAAGCAGGATAACCTCTATGTAAACCACAATATGGCAGTAATACAAGAATAAACTAAACCAGGGCTAAAGCTGTGCCTGAACTAAATCGGGGCTAACTATCGACTAAAGCTATAGGTCCACCTGTCGCTCTCTTGGTTGCATCACAGCCATTTAGACCTTTGTCCACCGTCCCACCTATTTAGATGTCTCACTTATTCAACAAAGTTAGATTTACATAGAGAAAGACAAATTATTTCAATGAGTTTTTTGAGTCATTACAGAAATTGCGCTAAATCTAGACCTTCAATGACACTGAAAAACACTACAGTTGTTTCAAGTAGGCATTCATTCTGTTCAATTTATTGATCTTGGCCATAAATTCATCAAAAAAATATAAAAAAGTATGGTCCAAAGCACTTTCGACAACACGTTTTTCAATATTACTTTACTCCATTCCTCGGCTTAATCTAATGTTCCACATTTTAGAAATGATAAATTAATCAATTTGTTGCCTTTAAAGCAGTACTGAGTAACTCATGCCCCTAGAGGCCATAAGCGCCACTGCAGGTGTCGTAGCATGTTGCGTTTTTTAACTCATTAATTGTCCGTGAAAGTAAATAATACGCTGACAGAAAAGACAAAGGGAGAGAGGGATATTGTACATTGTACATTTTTTTCACTCAAACTTCCCTGTAAATGTACTGTTTAAAGTGGCACTAGCCCACAGTTAGCTTTGCCCGTTAGCCTGTTAGCTTCTTCTCTGTGATTCCATTAGTGTGTATTGGTGACTCTGACCCGGTGCAGTCAAAGTTGCAATTGTGGTTTTCTGGCCAGAGACACCAGGGGCAGATGGAAGACCCCCCAATCATCCCATTAACACTTGTATTACCCCCAGAAGGACTACGGAAAGGATTTATTAAGGTAAACAAGTTACTTAGGTCTTCTTTAAAGCAGTACTAAGTAACTCTTGTCCCTAGAGGCCATAAGCGCAACTGCAGGTGTCGTAGCATGTTGCGTTTTTTAACTCGTTAATTGTCCGTGAAAGTAAATAATACGCTGACAGAAAAGGTGAAGGGAGAGAGGGGTGTTGTACATCCAGTTATACAATGGAAATAATTTTTTTCACTCAAACTTGACTGTAAAAACTGTTTAAAGTGGCGCTAGCCTGCAGTTAGCTTTGCCCGTTAGCCTGTTAGCTTCTTCTTCGTGATTCTATTAGTGTGTATTGGTGGCTCCGACCCGGTGGCAGTCAAGTTGCAAGCATGGTTTTCTGGCCAGAGACACCAGGGGGAGATGAAAGACCCTCCAATCATCCCATTAACAGTTGTATTACCCCCAGAGGGACTACGGAAAGGATTTATTTAGGTAAACACGTTACTTAGTACTGCTTTAAGGCAATAAAAAAAGCATAAAATGTGTAATATTGTGTTCTAACTTTGTTCTAACAATATTTTGTGACCCATTGCTATCTGATCTTTATGTAATCTAAGTTTTAGTTTCTCATGTTTGTCTCACTGCATCACATGACTTGTCCCAATTTCACTACTATTTGATGTGGTCACCCAAAAAGCTATCTTCTGTCTGACTTTTGTTCATCAGTAGATAAGGAAAACTGCTCTGCAAAACCATCTGATCTGACCAGTTCCCATGCAATCTTCTTCCAAAAACTTTAAACCCATTGTTGCTTGTAATTAATGGACATGGACTGACCTGTTTATGGGGGTAGACTTTGATATTGCACGTTTGGCAGTCCTGTCCCATGTCGGCCCAGGAGTTTCCGCTCATCCATTTCCTATTACATTTGGAACATTTGTACTCCCCAAAACGGCGCTCCTCCCCCTGGTACGGAGTCAGGCCACGACGAGTCTGTAAAGAAAAAGAAGCACAGATCAGTCTGGTGCAAAGATTTTGACTCACAGTTAATATATTAAGTAAATAATGAAAGTTATCTGGAGAAGGGGATAAAAGAGGCACCATTGTTTCCAAACCAGTTGTGCAACATTTCTTCAGGGCACATAGGGCTTGTATGAAGAGGAAGTGAGGAAGTGGTATTACTTTTAAATTCTAATAAATTACATAACATTTGCTAAATATTTAAAATCATCTTATAATTTGCCACATTATCCTTTGGTTATTAACTTTTTTTATTCCATAGAATGTATTTTTTTCATAAACATTTTTACTCTTAAATAAATGATGAGAAAGTATAAATAGAATAATTAGCTGCACAGGGTTATGTGAGGTGAGGTGGGACGTCCCATGTCTCCAGCAGACAAACAACACGGAGCCAACACTTAAGTTCACTTTAGCTTCCCCTGAAATTGAAACTATTCTAGTGACTCGGGAAATAGATCAGAGTGCTCATAACAGAGTGACAGCTCTTCTGTTAACGCTAAATGATTAAAGAGGAAGTTCATGAATTTAGATAAGCACTGGATTGGCAGGAATTTGGCAAAAATGTTGCACCAGCCTCATGCAACAACACATTACATCCAGACCATTTTTGATTTTTTAAACCACTATTTTACAATATGCTATATCTATTCAATATCAATACAATAAAATACAAATCTTATTTAATTCTATACTGTCACATTTGCAATCATCCTGGCTTCTAGTTTACACACACACACACACACACAACTTACATACTCAAAGTCCAAAAGAATTCAGTGCCATACCTTATTTCCATTCATTTTTCTGTTGTCTGTCCGACGTCTTCCTCTGATGATGACTTGAACTCACTGCTAAAAGCTCAGAGTGCTTTTATACACGGCTGGTCCTCCTTACGTCAGGTGGGACGTCCTGTATCTGTGCAATCCAGCTGACAATAATCACACTGGTCTCCATGCCAGCACTTAAGTTTCACTTTCGATTCCTCTGCAACTGAAACCAATCCAGTGAGTTTTTATTTACTCACAATGGTGTAAGAATGACGCTGCTAATGCTAAATGCTAATCCTATGAGTGAATATAACCATGGGGTTGTCATGTGTAATTTAATCACCAAACTCATGTTACAAAGGCTTTTCAAATCATGATCAAATGTATCATGTGCACATTATGAATATGTCAAGGAGTATTTACATTTGAGAGAAATCAACTGCTAAACTAAAAAAAAAGTGCAGCTTTTGGGACTTTGCGATCATCTGAATTGAAATTTAGATTTGATTGCTCGAAACAAGTTTTTTTATATATATATATATATTTATTTACAAGATAAAATAACGAGACAAACTTCAAAACCCCCCACCCAACCCCAGCCACTCCCCCTTGCATTCATACCACAATCACAACCACAATCATCCACACATTCTTAGTATTTTGAACACAAACATAGACAAACATAGAAAATGAAAAATAAAATAAAGTCACTAATACCAATCAAAATCCATAAACAAAATACAATATAATTAGCAAGTTTTAGTTTATACGATAGATGAATGTAATAATGTAAAAAGAGAAACAAATGAAGTTTTTACAATATATTTATTATGTTGGATACATAAAATTACAACTTTAGTGTTAATGTTAATCAGTATAAACTTATGGAGTTAAAGCGGTATTTCTTCTTTTTTTTAACAAAGTGCCAACAGTGAAAAATATTCTAATCTAAATGCAAATGTAGCATATAAAGTGAACACTGTAAACAAGTTGAACCTGAAAGAAACATTTGTGCTGTTTTTGTTGTTGTTTTTTTGCTCTTATTGACGCACATTTTTAAAGCTAAACTAAAAAACATAAGGACCCTTGTAAAACACATACATCAACTTTTGCATTCACACAAATAAAACCAACAACTCAGGGGCTGTAATCTCGGCAGCTGTATCCCAGTTCTTGGCACTTTTCGCAGAGGTCCTCAAGATGTGGTCTATTAGACGGCTCATCACAAGGCTCCATCAGTGGAGCACTGCTGCCTCATTAATATGCATGAAGTTGCTCATTAATATGTATGACGCCATCAAAAGTATCGATACTAGGGCTGGGCAATTAATCGAAATTTAATCAAAATCGCAATCTCTACTTTGGTCAATCTCAATAATCGTCATGGGACTTTATAATTGACAGGTTTACAGCTGTTTCTTTGGCACAAACGGTGCCGAGTTTGGGATTTTGGACGAGACAATGGAAGTGCGTTAAATGAGACTTGATGAAAGCATTTGTTTTTGTTTGAGCTGAGGTTTGAATAAAAGATCTAATCAGCAAGATGTATTTAATTGATAAAAAATAAAATCGAATTGATCAATATGGGGAATATAATCGTGATTTTTTTTTTTCCAAAATCGCCCAGCCCTATCCGATACTGGTATTGGATATTGGAGCCGATACCCAATATAGTATTTTTTTAAATATCAGTTACAAATAGCCAATAATGAGCCAATACCAGTAGTGGCTTCACCGCTTTAAAAACACAACTTTCATCAACTAAATCTAAGTGAATATGGACATGTTAGTGTTAGTTAAAACTGTCACTTTTTTGACCTATGGATATCCAAATTAGATTATACTTTATTAATCCTCGGCAGGAAATTCATTCTCTGCATTTGACACATCCTCAATGCTGCTGGGGTGACCTGTAGGAGCATCTCCAGATGTGAAGCCAGACTAACGGTTAGAAACACCTGGCTGGAGGATTCACATATTGTACATGTTTTTAGTGGCAGGGGAAACCGGAGTACCTGGATGAAACCTATGCAGACACAGGGAGAACATTAACCTTGCGCTACAAGCTGGATAGAACTCAACTCCGTTCTAAACAGCACATAAACACGCATAAAGGCCCCTCCAGGAATTGAACCCGGGACCTTCTAGCTGTGAAGCCCTAGCGCTTACGGCTTAGTTAAATGGTTTAGATCCATAGGCTGCTGAGGATGTAAATGCTTTACATTTATGTTACACAAGGATCTCTATGCACCCTTTGAAACTCAGATGCACCTCCAGTCAGTTCAGTCAGGCTGTGAAGAGCAAACTCCTGATTAGACATTATAACATGTAAATCAAACTCATTTCGGGTTCACGCCGATCTGGTTCTCGGGTTGAATTGAACTGGGATTAATTAAAGGAGGACTGATGAAGAACTGAGTCAGGACTAACCTGAGCATGAGGGGGTAGAAGTTGATAACGTTGAACATATTCGAAGCTCGTCGTCTCCCATCATGGTACGGCGTCAGGGCGTGATAGCGTTTACCCTAAAAACAGAACAGCAGGGTTTTTTTTCCTCACAATAAGTAGATGAAAGAAAGGAAATTGTCACGCCCCTCTGTGTGACACTGCTTCTCCCCTGCCTTTTTGTGTGTGTGAGTCTCCTGGGAGCACCTGCAGCTGATCTTCACTCAGACTCCATTCATAGATCCAGCTCACCTGCCAGATTGTTACGTCCAGCACACGGTGAACTAGACTAGTTGGCTGCTCAGTTAGAGTTTTTGTAATTCTACTTACCTGTGTTCCCCAGCTCGTCACTGCCGCTGCCTACCTGGACTACAACTTACTCCCCGCACCCCTACTTTACCTGGACCATAAATTACCCTTTTCCTGATCATGTCTAAGAGTAGTCTTCTCTCTGCTTGGTATTTATGCATTTTAAAGAATATGCTTTTTACATAATGCAATTTTACTAAATGATTGTAACACAACATTAGCCTGAAACGTTTTGAATCACAGTTGCACAGGATCGATCACTGTGCAGATATGATCGATTTGGCTTTTTGATTCAAAAATAGTCTCCAAATAAAAGTGTTACTCCAGAGGTTACAAAATACTATCTCAAGTATCGCATGTCAAGGAAAGATAATTAAGCTAGCTAGTTCTGCAGCTCTTTCAAAGGTTCCACTTGACTTCAGTAACTATTTAAATTTACCGCCATTATTTAGTCTCACTTTTTGAAACGATCTCGGCTCTCACCATGCATCAGTAAAAACACGTGCAGAATACCTTTCTTATGGGACCCATAGTGCTGATTTATCCTTTATTTTTGAATTCGCTCGTGCAGCTCTGACCTGGTCACGCTAGCGTAGTCTGCAGGTTACTTCAATGGCTTAATTGGCGAGGGCGGGGCGAACCATTATGGAGGACGAAAGGGGGAAATAACATGATTTAAAAAATGTTTAATCTTTCAAACAACAAGATATTATTGCATGGAGATGACGGCTGATATATTGCGTAAAAAAAAGTGTTTGGCAGAAAACTGACGGAATCACGTGACCTCATCTGTGTACATGGATGAAACACATAACAGTTACAACTCAACAAAAAAATATTGTATTAGTAATTTACTCATCTTTCTGTCAACATTGTTTCTTCGTAAATACAAATACTCCAAGCAGAAACACAATTTTATACATTTTTATAGTGATACTCTCTTATATGAAGATTTGTGGAAGGCTCTGATAACAAAAAGGCTTTAGGGTGACCAGATTTTCTGACTAAAAAACTGGGACACTATTTGGGATTTAGTTGCATGGTCAACCAGGGAGCCATTTATTGACTGTTTTCCCACGCTAAATGGTAAATCTGCTTGTTAACATCTTATACCAGGGTGTCCAAACCTTTTTCATGGGGGGCCGCATATTGAAGCGTACACGGGGTGAAGGGCCATAGATCAGCATTTGGCCCCCGTGCCGCACTTTGGACACCCCTGTCTTAGACCATGCACCAATCAGCATTAACATGATAGACATGATAATTTTCATTGGTTTCTACTTGGTAATGGACATTTGCATGACCCAAAGACATGAATTTTCAAGCGAAGTGTGTTACTTTTGATCATATTGGCCAAAAACTGGGACACTCGGCACAGATCCTGTTTTAAACTGGGACAAATGAATAGTTTTGGAGGAATGTGTGGGGACATGGGACAGAGGACTCAAAACTGGGACTGTCCCGGGTAAAGTCTGGTCACCCTAGCTTTGTTATCAGACTGGTGTTTCTGACCATTAGCCTGGCTCCACATCTGGAGATGGGTCCCCGGGCCCCAGCGGCACTGAGGATTGGTCCAAGGCAGAGATTTAATTTCTCTACAGGGATTAATCTAAAGTATAGCCTAAACTTGATCTACAGTGGTACAAAATAGATACGAATTTGACTAAACTGGGTGTAAACCATGTCTAAATCAGACCAAACGCCAAGCAGAAATGCATTACTAAACCACAAATGAATAATATTATCCCTAAAATGTATCATAGAAAGTAATAGGACGGACGTTTAGAGCAGTATTGGCTGCTGCTAAAATATACTAATATACTGTATTGTTCAAAGGCAATGTAAAGTCTGCCTAATTCTTTGTTCTCTGTGTTGGATGCAATTATGTTTTGTAGGGAACATTATCAGACTAATCAGAATTACAATAGGTTTTATTGCTATTTTCAGTGACAGGGTTCACAAACAAGGGATTTTCTGCAGTGCAAAGATGCAACATGAAACGCAAAGATAAACAATAACATAATAAAACAACAAGTGCTTGCAATAAAAATAGACAAAGATAATAACAGAACAATATCGTGAAGGTGTATGGACTTTAAAAGCGCAGAGGAGCACTTTCAGAAGAGACATCGCTTCAATTCATTTGTTTCGGAACATGGGTGTTTTAAGTTATACAGAAGAATAGAGACTGAATATGCAGGATGATTCAAATATGCATGAATTAAATTAGGAAACAACACAGCTCCAGCCATGTCTATCTTGAGGGAAACATTGTAGCATAGTTAAACACCAGAAAAAGATGATTTAGCTTCATTTTGACCCCATCCAAGTATTTAAGTCCAGTTTGAGCAGGTTTTTTTTTGCGATGAGCAGTTCCTCCATGTTGAAGCTCGGTCACCAGCGGCTGCGGTTGCGGCAGTTGTAGCCCAGACTCTTGCACTTCTCACAGAGGTGCTGCAGGTGCTGTTTGGACTCATCTGATACATCCAGTCCATCCGGCTTCTCCAATGGACGCTGTAGGAGAAGAGTTAAAGTTACTCTACAGTATGCAATTATTTTGTACTTCAAATACCACCATAGAAAATAATGACCAACTTTAAGTGACTATGGGTCTTAAATACTACCAAACCAAGTCAAAATGTTCAGAGAAAGCAGGATAACCTCTATGTAAACCACAATATGGCAGTAATACAAGAATAAACTAAACCAGGGCTAAAGCTGTGCCTGAACTAAATCGGGGCTAACTATCGACTAAAGCTATAGGTCCACCTGTCGCTCTCTTGGTTGCACCACAGCCATTTAGACCTTTGTCCACCGTCCCACCTATTTAGATAATGTCCCACGTATTGAACAAAGTTAGATTTACATAGAGAAAGACAAATTAGTTCAATTAGTTTTTTGAGTCATTACAGACAGTCATTACAGTTGTTTCAAGTAGGCATTCAATCTGTTCAATTTATTGATCTTGGCCATAAATTCATCAAAAATATTAAAAGTATGGTCCAAAGCACTTTCGACAACATGTTGCAAGCACGGTTTCTGGCCAGAGACACCAGATGAAAGACCCTCCAATCATCCCATTAATACTTGTATTACCCCCAGAGAGACTACGGAAAGGATTTATTTAGGTAAACAGGTTACTTATTACTGCTTTAAGGCAATAAAAAAGCATAAAATGTGTAATATTGTGTTCTAACTTTGTTCTAACAATATTTTGTGACCCATTCCTATCTGTACGCATGATCTTTATGTAATAAAGTTTTAGTTTCTCATGTTTGTCTCACTGCATCACATGACCCACTTTCACTACTATTTGATGTGGTCACCCAAAAAGCTATTCTTCTGTCTGACTTTTGTTCATCAGTAGATAATGAAAACTTCTCTGCAAAACCATCTGATCTGACCAGTTCCCATGCATTCTTCTTCCAAAAACTTTAAACCCATTGTTGCTTGTAATTAATGGACATGGACTGACCTGTTTATGGGGGTAGACTTTGATATTGCACGTTTGGCAGTCCTGTCCCATGTCGGCCCAGGAGTTTCCGCTCATCCATTTCCTATTACATTTGGAACATTGGTACTCCCCAAAACAGCGCCCCTCCCCCTGGTACGGAGTCAGGCCACGACGAGTCTGGACAGAAAAAGAAGCACAGATCAATCTGGTGCAAAGATTTTGACTCACAGTTATTATATTAAGTAAATAATAAAAGTTATCTGGAGAAGGGGATAAAAGTGGCACGTAAACCATTGTTTCCAAACCAGTTGTGCAATGTTTCTTCAGGGCACATCGGTCTTTCTTTGTATGAAGAGGAAGTGAGGAAGTGGTATTACTTTTAACTTCTAATAAATTATTGTAAATCACAAACATATGCTACATTGCTAAATTTTTAAAATCATCTTATAATTTGTCACATTATCCTTTGGTTATTAACTTTTTTATTCCATAGGATGTCTTTTCTTCATAAGCATTTTTACTCTTAATTAAATAATGAGTAAGTATAAATAGAATAATTAGCTGCACAGGGTTATGTGAGGTGAGGTGGGACGTCCCATGTCTCCAGCAGACAAACAACACGGAGCCAACACTTAAGTTTCACTTTAGCTTCCCCTGAAATTGAAACTATTCTAGTGACTCGGGGAAATAGATCAGAGAGCTCATAACAGAGTGACAGCTCTTCTGTTAACGCTAAATGCTTAAAGAGGTGTTCATGAATTAAAATAAGCACCGGATTGGCAGGAATTTGGCAATAATGTTGCACCAGCCTCATGCAAAACAGGATGATGAAACGCACCCAGCTTATTCTGCTCATAGTTAATTTTAGAAAGGCATCATGAAAGCCATGTTTTGATGTGAAGGAGTGGTTCTAACTTTCATTAATCATGTAGAATTACAAAGATTGGCTTTAGTTTCAGACAGAATAAACAGGATTTAGTCAAAACTAAATCCAAAACTTCAGGTATGTTTATCATAAAGGGACGTAGTATAATGATACGGTCCTCCAGAAGAAACACAAACACATTACATCCAGACCATTTTGATTTTTTAAACCACTATTTTTACAATATGCTATATCTATTCAATATCAATAAAATAAAATAAAAATCTTATTTAATTCTATACTGTTACATTTGCAATCATCCTGGCTTCTAGTTTACACACACACAGCTTACACACTCAAGTCCAAAAAAATTCAGTGCCATACCTTATTTCTATTCATTTTTCTGTTGTCTGTCTGACGTCTTCCTCTGATTGATGACTTGAACTCACTGCTAAAAGCTCAGAGTGCTTTTATACACGGCTGGTCCTCCTTACGTCAGGTGGGACGTCCCGTATCTGTGCAGTCCAGCTGACAAAATAACACTGGTCTCCATGCCAGCACTTAAGTTTCACTTTCGATTCATCTGAAACTGGAACCAATCCAGTGAGTTTTTATTTACTCACAATGGTGTAAGAATGATGCTGCTAATGCTAAATGCTAAATCGTGCCCTATGAGTGAGTATAACCATGGGGTTGTCATGTGTAATTTCATCACCAAACTCATGTTACAAAGGCTTTTCAAATCATGATCAAATGTATCATGTGCACATTATGAATATGTCAAGTATTTACATTTGAGAGAAATTAACTGCTAAACTAAAAAAAGTGCGGCTTTTGGGACTTTGCGATCATCTGAATTGAAATTTAGATTTGATTGCTCGAAACAAGTTTTAGTTTATACAATAGATGAATGTAATAATGTAAAAAAGAGAAACAAATGACGTTTTTTACAATATATTATGTTGGATACATAAAATTACAACTTTAGTGTTAATGTTAATCAGTATAAACTTATGGAGTTAAAGTAGTATTTCTTCTTTTTTTTAACAAAGTGTCAACAGTGAAAAATATTCAAATCTAAATGCAAATGTAGCATATAAAGTGAACACTGTAAAGAAGTTGAACCTGAAAGAAACATTTGCGCTGTTTTTGTTGTTGTTGTTTTTTTGCTCTTATTGACGCACATTTTTAAAGCTAAACTAAAAAACATAAGGACTCTTGTAAAACACATACATCAACTTTTGCATTCACACAAATAAAACCAACAACTCAGGGGCTGTAATCTCGGCAGCTGTATCCCAGTTCTTGGCACTTTTCGCAGAGGTCCTCAAGATGTGGTCTATTAGACGGCTCATCACAAGGCTCCAATTTCATCTGGGGAGAAGACTTTATTATATGTTTTGCTGTATCCACAAATCTCAAAATGGGCAGGGTTGTTTTGGTCCGGATGAAAACTTTATAGGGATATTTCAGGATTTTTGACATAGGGCCTCATTTCCTAGTTATCCAGAGTGTTGTTGATGTCTGGAGATATTTTTTTCTTAAATTCATGCAGTTCTTATATTTGAAGAGTCTAGTGGCGCTAGGCTAGGGCAAGGCTAAAGCATTTCTACGGTAACAGCTAGCCTAACAGACTACCCATATAAATGTCAGTCGATAGAATAATTTTTGAAATATAACTGACCTTGTATCACATGAATTACCGCATTTTGAGGGACTATTGTCTCGCAGATCACTCCGTCGCTGCGTTAGCTTATTGAGAATGAGGAGTCACGTGCCGAGTTGGGGTGATTTTGGGGGGGCTCTGAGCCTGTCGGCCATGTTGGATGCCGATTAGGGGCACGCCCCCAGAATTTCAGCATTCCTCATATTCCAGAGCACTTTAAATTTTGCGCATTTACGTTCTCGGCGAGACAGAGACGGATCTACGAATACGACAATGAAAAGGAAGAAAGTAAAGCAATGCAAAGAGATCAGGCGAAAGAAAAGGGACCTTACAGGAACAAGCTCATACCAAGCGCAAAACAGCGGTATTTGGAGAATCTTGACATCCAAAACATCGACCCACACGAGCTCCCTGCAGCGCAATGGCACAGAGACCTGGACCATTTACCTCCGTGCACAAACATGGACATAGTAAACTACCTTGTATTTGGTGTAAGGTGCTACACGATGCAGGAGTTTAAAGGCCACAAGTCTTTGGGAAGTTATGACACTTTCTGCTGTGGTGGGTGCAGGACATGGCTCTACAAGCCTCCCGCTGGTGAAAACAGTGCTTTGTACTGGCAAAAGTAACTTTCCTCACATGCGTTTTAGTGTGTTGTCATTACATTGCATTTAGCGGACACTTCTTGACCAAAATGACAAAGTAATAAAGTGCGTGTTTCGTAAACACTACATTGTTACGAGATGTTCAATGTACACAAACGTTTCCAACATGTTTTGACAGGTCAGAGACTTGCACTCCTCGATGCTGTGTCCATTTCTGTAACATAAAAAACTTGTATTGGAGCAGTTTTTAACGCAGCAGTGACTTCCAGGCGGTAAAACGGTGCGGAATAGCAAGAACCTCCGCTACTACCGCGTTAACAACACATGTAAACAATGTGTATTGCCGCCAGACTGCATCCATCATGACGGCGGGAGGGGCTCTGTGCCGTGACGACAACTCCTCATTCTCAATAGCCACGAAGCTGATGCTACTCAAATATAAGTTATTTTAAATGCAAAATGGTTAAAATTATTCTATCGACAGAGACATTTATATGGTTAGTCTGGTGTTATAAGTGATTTGCCTCAGGTGCACTGTGGAGTGGGTCAGACTGTTTTTAATGCAGGCTAACTGATACCATAGAAATGTGTTAGCCTAGCATTAGCCTAGCACCACTAGACTCTTCAATATATATAAGAACTGCATGAATTTAAGAAAAAAATATCTCCAGACATCAACAACACTCTGGATAACTAGGAAATGAGGCCCTGAATCCTGAAATATCCTTTTAATCTCAGTTTTAGGCTCTTTTTTTAGAAGGACTAAACCGGCATTGAAGCTGAAGGAGGACTGACCTGTTTATGGGGGTACACGTTGACCTCACAATCAATGCACTCCTGGCCCATGTCGGCCCAGGAGTTGCCACTTTCCCATTCGCGATCACACTGTGGGCATTCGAACTCCCCCCAACAGCGCTTTTTGCCCTGGTATGGGTCAGGCCTCGCTTGGGCCTCGCTCTCTAAAAGCAAAATAAGGAAACTGTAATTATGGCAAGAATAAAGATGACACACATGATGACAACATTGAATGGTAATGTTTTTGTTATAGGCCGCAAACAGACTTGTAATGTAATCACACGGCCAATGCTTTTAATCTCTTAACCCCCACCTGAACTGAGCACATTTTCTCCAGTTTGGAATTACCCGAATCTACTGTAAAATGACTTGAAAAATAAAAAGCCTCAAATAGCGATAAAAAGAAAAAAGCATCAAAAGTGACCAAAATATACACAAAAGAGCTATAAAAAGCAACAAAATAGTGACAAAAAAACGATGGAAGTGCAAGAAAAAAGTGACAAAATACAATAAAAAGCCACAAAAAATCTACAAAAAAGTAACAAGAGCAACAAAAACAAACAAAAATGTGACAAAAAAAGCAATTAAAAAGTGGCTAAAATGAGGTGAAAAAGAACGTGGAAAAAGCGACGGCAACAAAGGTAAAAGCCACAGTGTTGTACAGTAGGGCTTAGCTTTCAGATTCACACTGGCTCCATTCCAGAAGTTTTAAAAAATTGTGTAAAGCCGAACTGCAGAAAATGGTTAAGGTGGGGGTTAAGAGGTTAATTACTTTTTTTCTGAATTATTCTCTAAACAATCATAGCTCATGTGTATTATCTATATTCTTCTGGTATATCCTTTGGAAATGTTAGGATTTTTTTTTTTCCTTTCACGTTTTGTTTCTCATGATTTTTAAACAGTTACTCAGTACTCACAGTACTTAAGTAGCCTTTTCACCAGGTACTTACTCTTACTTTACTTACATACTTACATAGGGGAGACCGGGTATGGTTGTAACACTTTTTGCTTCAGCACCTGTAACTCACTGAATTTTGAGCAAGAGTTCTTAAACTTTTATACAAAGTAACCACATTTGTTGACTACAAATGGCACCAATTCAAACCTCTGCAAGCATATCACAGACCTTGTGACTTGATGTCAAATACATGGTGGTCCTTTGTACCGGGGGAGGTTGTAACACATGATGGGGTAAGTTGTAACAGTTAAACAAAAGAAGCCATCCCAGATAGCAAAATGACATTGTTTCAACATTGATTTAGGGTCAGATGGTTGACTTTTGGTTGAGGTTGAAAAAAGAATGTTGATTCAATGCTTTATTACGGATTCCAGATCAATCATTTAAAAATAATGTTGAATCAACAGTTTATTACAGATAGCCTTTCAATGGTTGAATTTATAAAGTTGAATCAACACATTTTTACAGATATAAATTCAACCATTGAAAGGCTAACGTTGAAACAACAGTTTTTTACAGATATAAATTCAACCATTGAAAGGCTAACGTTGAATCAACTGTTTTTTACAGATATACATTCAACCATTGAAAGGCTAACGTTGAATCAACAGTTTTTTACAGACATAAAGTCAACCTTTGAAAGTGTAACGGTGAATCAATGTTGTTTCGACGTATGGGGTGAAAAGCCCGGGAAATTTGAACTAATTTCACGAGCGCCCTCCTTCTTACATTTCGCATCTCGGCAGACACAGAGGAGACGGAGAAAGACAAAACTGGTAAGTGCTCATACATTTTTAAAGTTTAATTGTCATCTTGGTTGTGATCAGTAAACTAAATGGCCACCGCACACTGTAGGCTATTTATTTGTCATTTGTTTATTATGAGCTGATGTGTATGCCAAGCTAACGTTACTAGCCTATAACTGTTTGCCACCAAAGAAAGCTTACATGTTCCACACATCCCAGTAACATAACGGGACATGATTAATGATTAATTCACGATCCCATAATAAACTAACCTGATAATAATATCAATAGTAAGTCAATACATTTGTTTGATCTTGCCCCCACAATGTCACCGTTAGTTTAGTTTGGATTCAGTTGGTAATTTTATGTAGGCTAACTGTAGGATTGTGACGCACTTTAACTTGCCGTGTGAATGAACTGTTCTACACAAATAATACATTTACTATAACTTATCCGACGGTTTAATGGGTGAATCATTACTTTAGTATTAAGGTGCTGACCTGGTTAATAAAAGAGCAAACAGAGACAGTAACACAAATCAACAAATAAAATGATCCCCTAAATGTTTAGTTGCTCCAATTATTTTATTATCAACCATGATTACTAACACTACCATTTTATGTATTTATCGTAGGTGCAGCTGCTGAGGAAAGCTCCCAGGAACCAAAGAAATTGTCAAAAGGTAATCAACATCTGCATCTGCTCGACCTTCTCCCATCATCTCCTGATGCTGTTTGCCAGTGGAACTACACACAAACTTTTTTCGGCATTCTAATAATTTTTCCCACTGTCCATATTTTGCCATTTTGTCAACTGTAATTTGCACTTTTGTGTCTAAACCCTTGGATTTTAGATTTTTGGATTGTTATAATGCTATTTAAAAAATGTTTTATGGATAACATTTTGCTGCAAAAGGAATAAAGTTATTATTTTCAATTAAAATTTATGACTGAATATTGATTGTAACAACTGATTTACAAACATTTTATACACGCTACAATTACCTGGATTAGCCTTCAGTATGATGGTCCTGTCAATTGTACTTTTATGAAACAAAGCATTGTACAGTGGTAACATCTTGATAGCTACAAATTGAGGGAATTCACTGCACGAAAATTAAACATTCTTTACTCAATGTTGTGGAGATAACTGTTTTATACTTTAATCTACCCCAATATATCACCTCATACAGAAATAAATATTAAGTAATGAGTGTACCATTTCTTTCTGGTGTTATTTGGTCACAAACTCAATCTCCTGCCTTTCCTCCATGTCTCATGCTCTTCTGCTCCAAATGCTTTTAGTTTGTTTGATTTAATTTACTGCACATTCTTCACGGAGGCACTGGTTATGGTTATACTATATTTATGGAAGCAAAGGCTGAAAAAGTTTTGGCCTCTGTCTAGTAAATGCAGTAGGCCTAATATCTGTTTTAGGACTGCAGGAGGCACTGTCACGCTAAAGGCATCAAAATAACGATTTAAATGGGGCATGCGCTGTAAAGTTTCGTAATGTAAATACCGGGGTAAACTTCGATAAAGTGGTGATTCTGAGTGCTATATGGATGTATAATGTACACAAACAGGAGGAGGTGGATTGTATGCCTCAGATTCATAGTTTGGACAGGTTATGCCTGTGGAAATGACTCAACATGATGACCGCGGTGAATGCTGTTTAGAGGCTGATTTATGTGGTGACGCGGTAAGTAGCTCCAATAATCAAAATACCGTTTAAAAAAGGTTGAATATAGGTATATTTCTATAGTTTAATCAATGTTGAATCCATGTTTAAAAACATCTGAATTTCGACATCTACTCAACTCCTAATCAATGTTATTTGCATGACATTGATTCCATGTCAGAAAAGATCAAAAATCAACGTTGTGTTCGACATCTATCATATCGAGCGCTTTCAATCGCAGTTCAACGTCATTTTTCAACATCTATTCAATCACAGGCCATAACACTATTTCAATGTTGAAACAATGTCCTTTTGCTATCTGGGATGTCATGTGATATGCTTCAAATAGATGTTTATTTAAATAAAAGAACAATCCAGAACAATGTCTCTTTCTCTCTCTAACCTGTCATATGCTTAACCTCAGGTGGAGTCAGTCCATAATACAGGTCTGCTGTCTGAATCAAATAATCAGCCAACACTTCCTCCTGCACCTCAGAGAAAACTCTGTTGATGCTTCAGTAACCTGCACTGGGATGATCACTGGACCCTGGTCTCTCAGCTTCTGCAGTGTTTTACAGTATCTGCTCAGCTTTACATGGAGCTCCCATGTGCCTTTGCAACTGATCTGACTTGCCCTTATTTCTGACCACACCAGACGCTTTTTTTTAATAAACATTAGCTGGCACAAATCTGTCAGTCTTTCTTTTCCACTGTCTAGGCATCCTGTAAAAGTATTCAAATCAAGAAAGTGTTATTAGTTGTAATAGGGGATGATTGTGTTACAACCATCCCCACCCCTATCAGCCATTGTTCAGCGAGCTCTATCAGCATAATGGTTTGAAATTACCAGGGGAAATGTGCCTCACATTTTGCCTGAGAAACTACAATTTAATCTAATCTAAGTCATATGGTTTTATGTGCAATAGTATAAGCACTAAACAAAATATAGTCCTGGTCAAAAAATGTACTTTCTTACCTCAAAATCAATATTTTCTCTATAGAATCTGCATGAACCTGTTTACAACCTTGACAATCACCATGGGGGATCAGGGAGGAAGTGGGTAAACACTGATATGTCCATTTGACTCCTACAGTACCTTACCCCTGAATGGTGGCATTGGTGGTGTTACAACTCTCCCCATGTTACAACCATAGACTGTTAAAAAGAACCATACCCGCTCTCCCCCTACTTACTTACTTTATCACGGTGAACCGTCGTGGATCCTCTGCCCCCCCGGCCTCCAGCTTTCCCCTGTCCTCGAGATAACACGTCTTTAGTTTCGCTTTTGAAATCACCTCTGCTGCTTAATTAACCTCAAATTCGTATTTTAAAATGAGACAACACCAGCTGTAGAAGAGCCTACCTTTCTTTTAGGAGCCATTCGGATTCGATCTTCGTTCTTTTCCCTTTTATTAAAACAATTCGCTTTATCTGTGCAGGACTGCTGTGGTCACGCGACAGGTTCTGCAGGTTAATTGGCAAAAGCGGAGCGAACCATTATGCACGGGGAAAGGGGTGAAATAGTAAACTAATGACAATCAGATAGCCTAAATAACATGAATAAATCCATAAAGGATATAATAATAATTCAAATATAGGCTACTTTTCCCTGTCAAACATGATGCTATTGTTTTGATTTAGCATAGCCTATGACAGACTAATTATATCAAGAAAAAGTGGCCTAATTAACGTAGGGTTATGTAGCCTATGTAACAGTAAAAAGTCAAATAATTGCTTGAGACATAATTTGTGCACATGGTTCAGAATAACATTTCTTTGAATCCACTATATTAATTGTACCATTGAATATATGTACCAATAGAATATACAAATGAACCAGGAAGCTATATTATAAGCAGAGGTGGGTAGAGTAGCCAAAATATTTACTCAAATAAGAGTAACCTTACTTTGAATTAATTTTACTCAAGTACAAGTGAAAAGTAGTGGCCCAAACAATTACTCAAGTACAAGTAAAAAAGTACTCGTGAACTGTTTGAGTGGGGAAAAAAAGTCTGATTTATTTTCAATGACGCCATAAATTGTGTGAAACAAAACATAAAACCCTGTGGAAATTGGGATATGTACAAAGAAAACTCCCAAAAAAAATGTCTTTAAATATAGAAAACTAAATAATTCTTAAGGACAAGGGGGTAACACTGTATTTTACAGTGCCTTGATACATTGTACTTTTAATTTAGTACAATGTAATGTGCTCTGTAACAATGTGTAATAACTTGTACCTATGGGTCAGATACACAATAACTTGTATTAGTACTTTGTGGGTACATAATGTAATAAGACATAACTCTAACCCTAAAGGTCTCGTGTTCTATTACATTATGTACCTACAAAGTACTAATACAAGTTATTGTGTATCTGACCCATAGGTACAAGTTATTACAGATTGTTAAAGAGCACATTACATTGTACTAATTTAGTTAAGTACAATGTATCAAGGTACTGTAAAATAAAGTGATCCCCAATTATTTTTACTCAAGTAAGAGTACAGATACTTCATTATAGTTTTACTCAAGTAGAAGTTAAAAGTACTGTATGATAAAACTACTGTAAAATGTCTTCAAAAAGTTACTCAAGGTAATTCACAGTTGAGTTTAGAGATGTTGCAGAAATTCAGTGACAGCCCATTGTTCACCACTTAGAACATTACATAATCCTATATAATCTTAAATAAAGCACAGTGAAATAAGTTATTAATTTAAAGATTTTTCCACATGTTTTCTTAAGAGTTTTTTTTTTTTTTTTTTTTTACAGAATTTCATGATTTTGAAGGACCTTTCCTTCTCTTCCCTTCCTGGGAGCCGGATAGATATTACAGTGCAAACAACATTAGCGCTTTAATATCAGTCTAGAATGGCTCCTGCTGAAATCGTCCAAGAAGAAGATGCGCTTTCCACATACACAGCAAAGACGCTACAATCGTAAACATATTTAACATCAAGTTATCGCAGCAGCTGTCTCTGTGTTGTTGACTGTAAAAGCCACAGCAAAGTCTTTGTTCTCTTCCATCTCCAGCAGAGGGCATGTAGAGAAGCCAGTTGTTTTACGCTTTGTAGAAGGTGAAAGAGCGAATATGCAGGATTTCAAGGTGCAAAGGCAAAGTTAAAAGCTTCACATCGGCCCCTCAAAGTCTTTCAAAGTGCGATATGAACATGAGGTGATTAAACGCGGTCACTCTTCGCGGCAGTTGTAGCCCAGTATCATGCACATCTGACAGAGGCGCTGAAGGTGCTGTTGCTTTTATTTGATTTATCCAGTTCATCCGAGGCCTCCAGCGGATACTGTGGGAGGAGAGTAAAAAGTTACACCACTGTTTCATCTTCAAGGGACTAAAATGGGTCTCAATCTGGGATTTCCGAACACCAGGTCCCACCGTTACCCCAGGACAGAACAGTCATTTATTTAAAGCGGGGGTATTATGTAAAATCGACTTTTTCAAGCTTTATATCATGTTATTATGTCATTCCCTCATTAAACACATGCCTGGAGTGTTGCCTTGGCTCATTCGCATATTTTTGAGTAATCAGTAAAAACTTAGACGGCAGCCATTTTAGGTGTAGCTATGCCTCAGTCCTCCTAGGAACGCCCCCACCTCCTGGAGACGCCTCTGGACCTTTCGTCACCAGCCAAGCCACCAACCACTGCTCCTCAGCTCAGCAGAGCCCCCTCCCCGCACAGTAGTGTTGTTTAGATGCCACAGCAGTGTGCTGAAGGGGGCGTGTCGGAAAGCTTCTTAAAGAGACAGAGGCCTATTTCAAGACGTTCAGTACAGCCATTTTTGAGAGGGCAATTTTATTCAAGGCAGTTATTTTACTTTACTGCATATACAGACCAACAGAAGGTTACGTCATCATTGTAGTATGCTATAGACTGGTGCTATGTGATTGAAAAAGAGCATAATACCCCCTCTTTAAATTAACCCATAAAACATTTGGTCTTTTAGCTTTGAATAAACCTATTACGCTGAAGAAATAATCAGAGAACCCAACAGTAGTCATTTTACGAAGTTCCCAAAGTGTTTATCATTTTTGTCGTGATAAATCCTGAAAGAAATGTTCGTGATCCACTGAAGATGGTTCCATGACCCACTTTTACGTCCCGACACACCAGTTGAGAATCATTAATAAAAGCTATAATTAAGCCACCCAGGTCAAAACACCAAAATGTTCAGACAAAACAAGATTACCTCGTTCTAAATCGGAAAATAAGCTGGATAAATATTGGAATAAACCTCTGTCAAGGAAGATTAGACCAGGATTGAACTAAACCTGAACTGAACCAACCAGGTCTTAGGACTAAAGGAGAACCTGACTGAACAAGGTCTGAAACATTGTAAACCATGACTAAATCTGGGAGAGTCACTTACTCTATGGGCAGAGTTACCGCACTTAAGTAGAGTTTTTCAGGATCTCTCATTTACTTGAGTAGTATTATCTGTTGAGAACTTTTCACTTTTGCTCCACAACATTGAAAAATACATATATACTTTCCACTACACATGAGACCTACATTTCGAAAAGGCACTAAAGTAAAAAGTAAATCAGTCCATGTGTTTTCTTCATTATAAAAGCCTAATGATGCATTGCACACTGACCTGTTTGTAGGGGTAGACGTTGATGTGGCACTTTATGCACCCCTGTCCCATGTTGGCCCAGGAGTTGCCGCTCATCCATCCCCTATCACATATGGGGCACTGGTACATCCCAAAACAGCGCTTCTTCCCTGGTACGGAGTCAGGCCTTTGAACGAGGCTGAGAAAAAAACAACAACACACTATCCATAATAGTACAAAGATTCCCTCTCACAGAAAAGTGGATAAAGGAGGAATCTAAATGTTTCCATGCAGGGTCTCCTCAGGCACAAGCGGTCTTTGTATAAGATCATACTCATTTGTTGAATTATCACTTGATTGATATTTCAAGATTTTTGACATTTCCTAGTTATCCAGAGTGTTGTTGATTTTTGGAGATATATTTGTTTTTGTTTTAATTCATGCAGTCCTTATATTTGAAGAGTTTAGTGGTGCTAGGCTAGTGCTAGGCTAGTGCATGTCTATGGTAACTAGTAGCCTGCATTAAAAACAGCCTGACCCAAGCACAGTGCACCTGAGGAAAATCCCTTGTAACACCAGACTACCGATATAAATGTCTGTGTTGACTGGATATTCTTTTAAATATCAGCTTCCTAGTGATCTGCTAGGTTACCGGATCTACAGTAGTTTGTTTACATTCGGCCGGCGTTACTACACGTGTAATTCACGAAGGAGCTTTCTACAAATCAGATATGGCAACGTTTGGAGGACGACCCCATGATTTTGAAGAGGTTTTTAATGGAGGCTACTAGTTACCATAGACATGCACTAGCCTAGCACTAGCCTAGCACCGCTGAACTCTTCAACTATAAGGACTGCATGAATTAAACAAAAATATCTCCAGAAATCAACAACACTCTGGATAACTAGGATATGAGGCCGAATGTCAAACATCCTGAAATATCCCTTTAACCTGCCTCTATACTTTTATAATGCATTTATTACTTGTTTTACATCAGCATTAGCATAAGGCTTATCAGAATCAAGGTCTAACTTTATCCAAGTGGCTCTACCTCAAGCCATGACCACTTGGAACAAAACATTGGCAATTGGCTTTTCACTGTTCACTGTTAACCCACTTTTGAATCAATAAAAACATCTTGCTTATTGGATTATTACATCATAGTCTGGCTTACACTTTAATCACAGCTTTCACACTTAAAATCCGAAATAATTTATTGTCATACCTTCTTTTTGTCATTTTTCTGTTCTCTGTCTGACGTCTCTCGGATTGACAGCTTGAACTCACTACGGAAGCTCAAAGGTGCTTTAAAGAGGCGTGGTCCTCGTCATGCCAGGTGGCACGTCCCATACCAGTGCAATCCAGTCTAACTACTCCAGACTGACAGCACTTAAGTTTCTCTTTGGCTTCCTCTGAAATTGAAACCAACCCAGTGACCTCATGAAATGATTAGAAATATACTGTTGTAATGTAAAAGTAATAACTTAACCCTAGTCCCATGAATATAGCCATGGGTCTGGCATGAATTGGCTAAAAGATAAATTTTATCCCCCAACCTCATGCAAAAAAAGGCAAATCTTAGGGACCACATCCATTCATTATGCTTGTAGTTAATTTGAGATGCTTTGAAAGTCAAGGAGTGCTTCAGCCTAGTTACATCAAACACTAACACACTAAACTAAAACTAAATGAACTGGTAATAGCAGGTACTAGGGCTGAAAGATATATCATTATTGTATCGACATCGAGATATGAACATTCAAGACTGCACTCTTTGTATTATGACGTTTTATTTTTCTGAAAAATAAAATGCTTAGTTTCACCGAACCCGTGGTTATGTCGTATTGATATCGAGATATCTGGCATAAATATCGAGATATGAAATTGTGTACATATCGTTCAGCCCTAGCAGTACTACTATGTTCTCTCTATGATTATATGCAAATACAAGTCTCCAAAATGCTGCATGGATGACAAATGGGCACAAACCCCCCCCCCCCAACAAAACATGCACGCAGCTTCAAACCAAGAATATAATTACATCTATTAATATACTGTGATTTTATCAATCAATAAAAAACATCATAACCAATCCCAGACTTTATAACAGTGTCTTGCGTAAGGACACAGCATCTGTGTCTAACAATCAACCTCAGTACTGCTAATTATTGCGCAAAGCCACAGATTAGTTTCAGTTTCAGAGAAAAGTAAACTGAAACTTTTCAATATGATGATGTTATAGCTGGATCACACAGGTATGGGGTGTGCTACCTGAGAAAGGGAGGACCGATCCTTTACGAAGCGATCTATGAGCTTGTACCAAATCATTTAAAACTTTTATGTAAGCAATTTAAGCTTTGTCCGTTTTGTTGATGTTGTGATGTTGTGATGTGTTAGATTTGTGATGTTGAAATATATTAATAGTACAGCAGAGATCTCCATTTTTACGTTACAAATATGGGAGAGAGGAGGCGCTGTTTCAGAGGAGAACTGAGACCTGGCTCACAATGGCGGCACAGCTCAGTCGCAGCAGCTCAGGACTAACACCTGAACACAGTTTCATTGAACGGTTGTACAATGACAAATACATGACTTACTTACTTATTTACTTGAAACTCAGAATTAGAATATCGTTCAAAAGTTCATGTATTTCTGTAATTCAACTTAAAATGTGAAACTGATATATGATAGACTCATTACAGGCAAAGTGACTTATGTCATTTTCAAAATATTCTAATTTATGAGATTTTTAATTTGGGGTTTTTACAAGCTGAGCCATAATAATCAAATGATAACAAATAAAGGCTATACATATCTCACTTTGCATAATGAGTCTATCATATATCAGTTTCACATTTTAAGTTGAATATTAAAATGTTCCGAGTTTCACCTGTACTACTTATGAGAGATCTTTGCTTCAGTGACACCTTTATAACTACAGTATGTGTGTTAAGTTAAGTTCACCCTGAAGTTAGAAGTCAAAATACAAATTTGGTGACTAGATATAAATAATGTAAGTGATTATAAGTAACACACACTTAAAAAAGTAACCTATAGAATTACCCAATAAATCTAAGGTAACAATTTGCATCTACTTTTTTTGGGTAGATTTAATTCATTTATGGAGTATAAAATACCTGAAATATAAAACTTAATTTCTTAAATAAATTTGGTAGAATTACCTCTTAATTTCTTGTAGATAATACCCAATATTCACCAGTAGATAATACCCAATATTCACAAGTAGATATACCCAATATTCACCAGTAGATAATACCCAATATCACCAGTAATAATACCCAATAATAACAAATAGTTAGACCATTTCTGCATTACCTTGATTGGCATGATTTTCATACAGTTATGTCAATTTCAGAACCAGGAAGGGGGGACAGTTTAAGCATTTTTTACAGGATACAATGTGAATAACTAAAGGAAAGGAATATACAGCACCAAAACTAAACTCACATTTAAGTACTGTTCTGTCCTATGAAAGGGAGTCAAGATTGGTGCTGTATATTCCTTTCCTTACAGTTATGCACATTGTTAACAGCAAAAGTACTTAAAACTGTCCCCCCTTACTGGTTCTGAAACTGACACATCTGTATGAAAACCATGGCAACCAAGGTAATGCAGAAATGGTCCATTACTAATACAAATTAACCAATATCAGTTTCTCACCATTACATATTCAGATAGGGCCAGATATAACCCCCTTTAAAAAAACGGAAAAAAACAAAAAGGCCTTCATATATTTCAATGTCTTTAATACAAAAAAAATTAGACATTTTCTTCCAAGATGACCCTTAAATGGACTGCCATTGTGGTTTTGGGGTTTCCTCAACTGTAGAGACAGAAAAAAAAAATTAGAATGATAGAGTAAACATTATAATAAATAGATAAATGTAATAACTACGACTGTGAAAAACTATTGTATATCGATATCGCGATATTGTTGTGCCGATCCACGTATCGATACTTCATGCAAGTATCAATACTAAGTATGATTCCAGATCCTACAGGTCCTGAATCAGCAGCACCTGCGGCTCCAAGTTGCAGGCTGCCACGCCGCTTACTGCAGACCGGAGATGCTGCAGATTCCAGACCGCCTCTGCACAACTAATTTTACCTTAAAGGAATAGTTCAGGATTTTACAAATTGGACCTTATTTCCTAATGAGCCCGAGTGTTTAGAAATGTGTGGAGAGTTCAATGACTTGCATTGAATGGGAACTTCCTAAACTGCCTTTAAAAACAGTCTTAGTACTCTATAGCGACTTGTGACAAATATGGCACAACGCCAGGGCAACGTTTGGAATATCTGTGTTGATAGAATACGGTTAGGAAGATACCGTTGACTTACATAGAATCCCGTTAGCATTCTCATTGAACACCACGATGTCGTCACCAGAAATAGTTTGAACTTCACAACTGTTAAACCATTTCGAATGTCGACCTTATTAAATGAGGCTCATTGAGAAAATGCCAACAATGAAAAGTGTCGATTTTGAAGAATTAAACATTTAAAAAATATTTTGAGCTTTTCACCCTTTTTTGTTTCCTACATAATTCCATGTGTTAATTCATAGTTTAATGCCTTCAATGAGAATCACACAAAGTAAATAGTTTGAAAGTAAAGAAACGCTGATACATCAAAAGTGTTTCCAAACTTTTGGTCTGTACTGTAAGTGTGTCATAGGTTTCCATCAGAAAGGTAAATGGTTCAGATAAGGAAGTGAATTAATAGCCCGTGTTTGGACTTTCTTACCGTGTGCATTTAATTGGATGCATTCGAGGTGGTGCTATTCTGCATACTTAGCATTTAAGATTTTATTTACAAATTTATTTTATTTATTTATTGGTTTATTTGGTCGGGACAGTGCATGTTAATGAACATACATGGGTCTCATGCATGTAAACAAGCCACACCGGATTGTAGCCTTGGGCTAATTGCATCCGTCGTCCCCCATGCGCACTCTCAAACACACTCTCATTCATCCTGGCCTATTGTACATGTTTTTAGTGGTAGGGGAAACCGGAGTACCCGGAGGAAACCTACGCAGACACGGGGAGAACATGCAAACTCCACACAGAAAGGCCCCGTCCAGGTGGGAATCGAACCAGGACCTTCTAGCTGTGAAGCACAGGCGCTAACCGCTATGCCACCGTGCCGTGCCGTGCAAATACATTACGGAGTCAAGAATGTCATGCAAGCTAAAGAATAAGACCGCAATTAACACTGATACATTATAAACAGTGTAAGTGACTTCTCACATTCAAAGACATCTCAGGTGATTCAAAAAGCAGCCATGTACACTGTAAATAATGTACATGTATCAAATAAGTCATTGTCTTGTTCTTTAGGACTGCAATATTATCATTATCACTGGATCCATTTGACTTGTATTCATCAGCATTTCAGTCCATCTGCTAACATTACGTTCAATGACAGTCCAGCTAATCGTCCGCTCATAAGATGGCCGCCACATTCATAGGCGTGGCCGATACTTTAGATCGGCCACTTTGACCCTCTGGACCAGGGTTGCCAGGTCCGCGGTTAAACCGCGGAATTTGGCGGTTTTTTAAGCCATTCCGCGGGTGAAAAAAACTGTCCGCGGTTTTTAATGTAAAATTGGCTATTTCTATCTTATTTTTTGATCACTATCACGAATCACAAAATCTCAAATTCAAGGCTCTTTGAGCTGCTTTTTCAATACCACAGGGAGAAAGGCGCGGTTCTCATCATCGGGGAGCACATGGGCACCGTTTACTGGTAAACAACATTGAACATTCCAGCCGAGCCATATGTCCGCGGGTTTCCGCGGTTTTTCAGATATTTTTGGGCGGTTTTGCTGCCCAGACCTGGCAACCCTGCTCTGGACCAAAGCTATTGAATGACATTCTAGATATAACACTCCAATTGAAATATATTGCATTTAGAAACTTATTTTTAAATACATTTAAATTGCCATGTCTTTCACATTATGTCAGTCCACAAACAACAAACTTCTGTCTTTTCTTGTCTTGTTGCCACGTTTTTGTCATGTTTTAGTAGTTTTAGTCATGGCTTTTGGACGTGTATTCGTCAATTTGTCATGTTTTACCGCTCATGTTACGCCCAAGAAGCTTTATTTTTGGGTAAAGCCAAACCTGAGGGTTTATTCTAGGCCAAACTGGACAAAATAAGATTGGTTCAGGTGGGGGTTAAGAGGTTACGTGCACTTGTAACGAATGAAGCGTCGCTCACCGCTCCCTTTCTCCATCGCTGAACACCGCAGCGGCAAGTTGTCGTCTAACACATCGCTGCCTCTGCTCCACAAACGTCCATAATCCAAGAAACTGTCTCTCTTCTTAAAACAGTCCGGTTACTGATGTATTCAGTCCGTTTGCTTTTACATCCAGATCAGCTGCGCCTTCTCCTGTTTACTCCCAGAGCACCGCGTCTCTCCTGTGTATCTACGTTAGCTCGTCAATTTCCAGTGTGAATTCTCGTCTAACAGACCGTCTCAGCACTGATCCAGACGCAATTATTACCACTGTATCTCCCGGTGTTTACGAGAAACCATGTTGATGTGCGTCTTTGTAAAAGTAATGAGCTCCGGTTTCTACCATGTGGAGGCTAATCCTTCTGACTGCTTCCGCTTTAGCTCCGAATACAAGCCAAGTGAAATATTTCGTCACGTTATAAATTATCATTTGCATCTGCATTATATACAGCAATAGCCCCATGCAAATAGCTTACCTTTACTCATTTGTCTGTCGGCATCCGGCGCAAAAGGAAGGTGGCACACAAGATGGCTGAAAAACGTGGTCTGATCGTTTGACTCATGCGCAATTGGGAACGCAGGACTGACGCACGCGCAAGCAAGGCCACAGGGCTCACGTCTTTGGGGTGTATTTACCAAATTCTTTGGGGTATATTTACCATATTTTCCACATAACAGTTGTTACTGTTAACAATTAGGTAGCATGTGTAAAATGTACCCATTATTTTATCATTTCATGGCTGCCTACAATAATCGAGTAAAATATATACGGTTTACATAGATTATATTTACAACTCACCAAAATCACTTTTTTCAGTGCAAGAGACATGTTGCTCCTCAAGTCCTGACTGGAGTCCAGTGCAAGTCCAGTGCTGAGGTCACTGCACTGCTTCCTGTTGCTCAGAGAATATACTTTAAAACAACTGGCTTTAAAATTTAGAGTATTATTGATTTTATCCTCAGTCATTTGGTTGTAGTAATCTTTATCTTTTGCCATAACTGGGGCTGAGACATGGCTGCCATTCTGTGCCTGTATTCGTCCTCACCAAACAGTCTGCAATCTATACTTTCTGCATATATGGCATATTTTAGCATTACAAAGTCTCCAACATGCAGCATGGATGACAACTGGACACAAATAAACATAATATAAGAAATTAGGGAATTAATAGAGAACATTAGATTACACATGTCAATTGTCAAAATAAATAAATATAAATACGTTATTTAAAAAATCACTAATCATCTCTGCCTCAATGCAGATAAATATTAAAATAACATCATGATTCATGACCGAAGTAACAAAACCCAAACTTCAAGTTCTATTGTTAAATAAATCTCGATGGCACTCCTTGAATGGCATTGTTGGCTGCATAACGAAACCAACAGGCCTACATGAGGTTTACTGTATTTCCAAGCCTTTGTTGCATGGAGTTGAGGGTTCAGTTTTCTAACATTACAGTAATTCAACACGCCCCAACCAAGTTCATTTGGTCAGGTCAGGCCCTAAATCAAACAACCAACAACTCAGGGCCCCCTTCTGTAAAATGTTAATGTGCAAAACATGTAAAATCTGGTTTAATGATGTTCACTCAAATGTGCTGTTTAAAAATATATATATATATACAGTACAGGCCAAAAGTTTGGACACACTCTTTATGTATGGGCTTTTCTTTATTTTCAACATTATTAACACACTATGATTCTCATTGAAGGCGTTAAACTATGAATGAACACATGGGATTATGAAGGAAACAAAAACAGGTGAAATAACTCCAAATATGTTTATATTCTAAATTCTTCCAAATTGCCGCCCTTTATTCTTGGCATTTTCTCCATGAGCTTCATGAGGTCGTCTTTTGAAATAAGTTTTCAACATGTTTGAGAAGTCAAAACCATTTCTCACTGAGAAAATGTCAAAAGTGTAAAGCAGTGATCAAAGCGAGAGGCGGACATTTGGAAGAATTTATTTTGTTTTTTTTATTTTGTTTATAACACAATTCCTTGTGTGTTCACTCATAAATGAACGACTTCAGTGAGAATCTACCATGGAAACAGTTTGAAATGAAAGGAAAAAACATTTAAAAAAAGTGTGTCCAAACTTTTGCCTGTACTGTGTATATAAAAAATAATAATCGAATCCATGTCAGAAATGTACAAAATGCAGCCGTTATATTCACAGTCACAGATTCATTTGAATTTCAGAGAAAAGTAAACTGAAACTATTTTTGGAATAAAAATAAAAAGCTGAATCAGCTGGTCAGACAGGTATGGGGTGTGCCACCTGTCAAAGGGAGACCAGTCCTTATAAGAAGCGGTCTATGAGATTGGACCAGTGAGTTCAAGCTGATCTTTGAGGAAGACTTCGGAACGAGAAGAAAATATGAGTGCGGTATGGAATGAAAATTCTTTAAAACTTTTAGTAGTCTACTTAAGCAATATTTACTTGTTGTTGTGTTGAAATATTTTTCAAAAATTATAAATATCTAAAATTGTTAATAAATCTTATTTTCTGCTTTAAGAAATGTTACTGAGACATTGAACAACCATGTATGCTTCAATAACACTTCTGTAACTATGTGGCTTATGTGTAGTCAAAACAAATTCTTTAAGTTTTAGCCATTGATTTGTTTTTAGGCTCGAGGCAGAGGCAAAGGCTTGACTCCGTACCAGGGGAAAAAGCAGAGTTTGGAGAGTATCAGTGTTCCAAATGTGGAAGAAATGGAGAAGCTCCCTCTCCTGGGCCGACACAGGACAGGGATGCAGCGCCTGCCAAGTCACCATCTACCCCCATGAACAGGTCAGCCTCTCGCTCTGGTTCAGTCCTTTAAGTCTGATGCAATAGTCCTAATTTATCTCTAAACTGCCAATACTTGAATATTGTAAGGTATGAGTTTAGGCATACATTTTTAGGAATTCAGATTATGACTCAAGTGACATGTTAAGATCATTACTCACTTGGTATTGTTATATTACATATAAATAAGCCTGACAAGTGCTCAATAGGAGCAGTGAGTGGGGAGAAGTGTCTATATTTGAGCTTTGAGCTGCATTAAATAGAAAGAAACACCCAGTGAATTATGATATAATCATAAAATAGCAATCACATTGATCAGGTTACAATTCAAATTTTATCGTGTTATTGAGCCCTAGGTAGAAGTACTTTTAGTCCTGGTTTAGTTCTTTTCTCGTCTGAAAATAAACATAATAAGACTTGGCAATTGACTATGTTCAGAACATAGTAAATTTAGTCCAACTTTTCTGTATTACAATTTGGAGTTTAGACCAGTTTAGTCTTATTTTTTGACCTACAGTAATGTATTAACTTGACGATTGCACCTGAGTAGGAACTGTTTTGTTGTTTTACATTAACAAAAGTACAGAGACAAAAACTGTGTTCTCCTACAGCGACCACTGAAGCCCAAAGCCTCAGACGGAGCAGGCCAAGATAAAAAGCATCCTCAACACCTGTGTGAGAAGTGCAAGAAGCTGGGCCGTCCCTGCTCCTCCTAACGCCGTTAGTGACAAGTGACGGTTTTACTGATGAAGGAACTACTGATTGGTTTCAGATTATATTAATACTGATACTAGTGGGAAAAATATAGTTATAAAACATCTCAAATAAACATGTGAACATCTCTTGTCTAATATCCTGTTTATCCTTGAATCTCATGGTTTTTCCTCCCCCAGCGAAGTGGGCCTCCTGTCTGCCAAGTGGGCTATCGTGACTGAGCCTTAAAGGGATATTTCAATGTTGTTGATTTCTGGAGATATATATTTTTTGTTCATGCAGTCCTTATATTTGAAGAGTTTAATGATGGTAGGCTAGTGCATGTCTATGGTAAGTAGTAGCCTGCAATAAAAACAGTCTGACCCGAGCACAGTGCACCTGAGGCAAATCACTTATAACACCAGACTACCCATATAAATGTCTGCGTTGACTGCCTTTTTTTTTTTTTTTTTTTAAATATAACCATTTTGCATTTAAAATAACTTATATTTGAGCAGCATCAGCTTCCTGGTTGTAAGCTACGCAGCGGCGGAGTGATCTGCTAGGTTACCGGATCTACAGTAGTTTGTTTACCTGCGGCCGGCATCACTACCCGTGTAATTCACAAAGGAGCTTTCTACAAAGCAGATATGGTAACGCTTGGAGGACGACCCATGATTTTGAAGAGGTTTTTAATGCAGGCTACTAGTTACCATAGACATGCGCTTGCCTAGCACTAGCCTAGCACCGCTGAACTCTTCAACTATAAGGACTGCATGAATTAAACAAAAATATCTCCAGAAATCAACAACACTCTGGATAACTAGGAAATGAGGCCGGATGTCAAACATCCTGAAATATCCCTTTAACCTACCTCTATACTTTATAATACATTTATTACTTGTTTTACATCAGCATTTTTAAGGCTTATCAGAATCAAGGTCCAACGTTTATCCAAGTGGCTCTACCTCAAGCCATGACCACTTGGAACAAAACATTGTCTGAATAAATGCAGTTTCATTGGAGTGACTGTACTGGCTTTTTCACTGTTCACTGTTAAACCACTTTTGAATCAATAAAAACATCTTGCTTATTTGGATTATTACATAGTCTGGCTTACAATTTAATCACAGCTTTCACACTTAAAATCCGAAATAATTTATTGTCATTCCTTCTTTTTGTCATTTTTCTGTTCTCTGTCTGACGTCTTTCTCGGATTGACAGCTTGAACTCACTACGGAAGCTCAAAGGTGGTCCTCGTCATGTCAGGTGGCATGTCCCATATCTGTGCAATCCAGTCTAACTACTCCAGACTGACAGCACTTAAGTTTCTCTTTGGCTTCCTCTGAAATTGAAACCAATCCAGTGACCTCATTAGAAGATACAGTTGTAGTGTAAAGGTAAATAACCCAAACCTAGTCCCATGAATATAGCCATGGGTTGTTATGAATTTGGCCAAACGTTGAATTTAATCCCCAACTTAATGCAGAAACGGCTTACTATAAAATGATTTATTTAGATGCTTTGAAAGTCGAGGAGTGCTTTCATCTATAATTCAGAATATCACAGACTGGCATTACACTGCGTGGACAATCATTACGCAGTGAGTTATTTTTTTTTACCATATCTTTTTTTTTTTTCTTCTCATTTTCAAACTCCAAACTGTACAAAACTGAAAGGCTGTTGGATTGAAGTGTCCCAGGTGATGGCAATGTTTGTAACTACAGGAAGTGTGAATCAAATGTACAGAATTATCATGCAGCTATTTTCCTCACACAAAATGGGATGCTGGTCAGAAGGATGCAGCACTCTTGAAATGTGGGGGGAAAAAATAAATAAATGAAAGAAAATCTTGGTACGAGGCCTCAGAACTATCAAACATTTTGTTGCCAATAGCCAACAGGATCGTAAGAAGTGAGATGACAGGAAAAGACTCAAAGTAACTGTCAAAGACTGAAGAAAAATCCAGTGTAAAGCCACCAGGAATCTATTATCCTCCACTGCTGCCATTTTCAGTAGTTATGACCAACCTGAACAAGGCCGTGGGAACCCAGGGTGCTGAGGGTGCATTGATCGGATTACAATTCAAATTTTATTGTGTTATCGAGCCCTAGGTAGAAGTATTTTTATTCCCGGTTTAGTTCTATTCTTGTCTGAACATAGTCAATCGCCATTCTTATTTTAGTCCAACTTCTCTTTATTACAATTTGGAGTTTAGATCAGTTTAATCTTATTTTTGGAAATAATTTCTTAACTTGAAGATGGTACCTGGGTTTGAAATGATTGAAGTATAAATTATGTAATAACTGTTTTGTTGTTTTTACATAAACAAAAGTAATGATACAAAAACTGTGTGTTCTCCTACAGCGACCACTGCAGAAGCCCAAAGCTTCGGACGTATCAGACCCAAACAAAAAGCATCCTCAACACCTGTGTGGGAAGTGCCAGAAGCTGGGCCGTCCCTGCTCCTGCCGACGCCGTTAGTGACAACTGACGAGTTTACAGATGAAGAGACTTCTGATTGGTTTCAGATTATATTAATACTGATACTAGTGGGAAAAATATAGTTATAAAATGCATACTTTCTGTTTCAGTTAACCCATTACATTTCACCTATTTGCACATATTTCCCATGCCATGTTATTGTGATTTTTCTAATTTAAGTGTATTAAAAGTGTACAGTTGATCTATAATGCTTAATAAATAATAATAATTTGAAAGATAATGCATTAACTTCTGATAAAAAGGGGTTCCACAGCTTTGTGCCTAAAATAGATTACTTTTCTCTAGCGTTTTATTGTGGATACTGCATGCAAGGGGGCTCTAAGTCTATGTACTTTCTTGGCTGTAAACCTGGCTGGCTCGTGATTATACTTGCGTTTTAATTAGTATATTTACGATTTTTTTTCTTTCACGTCGAATTTCTTTTTTTTCACCTAAGAACGCAACGTTCTTTTTTATATAGCCCTTTTTTAGGCTATATAAAAAAAATAGAAAGAAATTAAAATAAATAAAAAACACGAAATGTATCTTTATTACGTCAACACCAAGCTAGTAATTAGCTCAGTAACTTTTTATATAAATTTAGATTTCAACCAGGAGAATATGAGCTGAGATGAGTTAATTGTGAGATTACTATAAACCTAACTTTGAACTGTCAATGTGAGACTTTAGTCAATGGAAATAAATTCAGTGAGCATTTTGAGCCTACGTTTATTCGTTGTTTTTTTTGCGCGTATTTTTATATATATATTTTTTTAACATGGGTTATGTAAAGATGAAACAAACACAAACAGGCAACAGGTCCTTCGTAAGTTCGTATGTTTTTGATTTGACTACTCCCCCTGGAGGAGAGAATGCCCCATGATGCTGTGATTCCCAGTCCCCACTGCTCGGCCAAAGGTTACCGCAGCAGCGGGCGGAAACAATGCTCCGGGACCCACCCACCTTCCCCGGGCCGCTGTAAACCAAACAACGTACGCACAAACCCAGCCCCCTTTAACCAACACCACTGCCTTCCTCTGCTGATCTCTGCAGCTGCTCGACTCTTCCTGGTCCCGCACGCCCTTTTTTATTACAAGTAAGTCCAACACGATACTATTTTAACTGTTCCAGCTTTACACGCAAAAACGTAAGCATTTTACGCACCAAACAGCCGTTATGTTACTTAGATGTAACGTTACTTCGACAAAATCACGATAACGGAAGAAGTAGTTTTGAGCTTATAAAACTATTATTCCCTCGTAATAAACTGGTCGACGGTTGTAAATGCGTTGTTATCAGTGGTTTTGTGTGAGTAAAGCGTCAATTTTAAGGTTTTCTACGGTTAAACGTGACTTTTGGAGGCAACACTGTATTGATTGCTAGCTTAACGGCGGGGCTAGGTGGGCTCGAGCGGTTACGTAACGAAAAGTAAAGCCGCTAAAGTGTAAATACAGAGTGACGTTCAAGTAAATGTGCAGTACCAGTGTGTAAAGGAGAGCCCGGGGAGGATAAAAGGTTTAAAAAAAAAAAAATTGTTGCAAGTCTGTGGCTAGAAATGAGAAGTGAAAAGGCCCCGGGATGCTCTATCAAACGGGCGCAGTGCTGACTGTAAATTAGCCAAACATCCCCGTCGCAGATCAGATCTTTGAGTCACGTATACTTTACACGCGTTGCCATTTTTGCTAGCTTTTTCTACACATTTGGTTGGTTACCTCTTTAAAAACGGTAAGGCAAATCTGTACTGGATTTAATTGGATAGAGGGCTTTAAATGCTCCTGAGCCACAGTTTCAGTTGATTTAACCTCTTAACCCCCACCTTAACCGAGCACGTTTTCTGCAGTTCGGCTTTACCCAAATCTAAATGTCTGTCACAGCCTGTATGCCAGTGCCTCATTTGAAAGCTAAGACCCACAAAACGTATCTAAATTGATCTTTTTCCTCGCTGTGTTGCTCTGTTGTTGACACTTTTTGTTGTTGCGTTTTATCCTCGTTTTCATCTAATTTTGGTCACTTTTTTTTTGCTTATTCTTCCTTAGAATCAATATTCAACTTGACATTCTTAGTTTAGTTACCACCAGTGATAGTGCTGTGTGTTTGGATCAAAGATGTGGAACAAAAACCTTTGGAAACTGTCAGTGCAGAGGAAATTCCTTTTTCCGATGACAAGCCTAGTTGTAGCGTTTAGTCTACTGTGGGTGTGTCTATTATTAAGTTCATTCTAGGAAATGTTGCTCAACCTTATGTATTGTAGTGTCTAAAAATGTTGAGCAGTTCAAACACATCAGTTTAGTGTGATGCAAGCAGTGTTTTACATTGTTCATTCACAGTGTTGCTCACGGCCTGAACATTTCTCAATTTAGGTCCTAAGTTTGTGGAAACATTGAGTAAGAGATTCTTATTCGCTTTCAATTCTTTATAGTAAAATATATATGTTTTTACGTTTATCAGACTGTATTCTGAAAGTGCAAAGTTGTGCAATACCAGAGTATTTCTCAGAGGAAACTGAAGGGAGTTCATTTCTGCTTTGTAGCGTGTGAGTTAAGTTACACTGTCAGACAAACTCAAAGATACAGATTATTAAGTTTCATTAAGGGACGATCAAGTGTCAAGTGACCTAAGTGATAGGAAAATGTTAAGAATGTAACTATTGCTTAATGTTGATAGTCTGGGTTTGAGCGAGACACTGTATGGCTGTACCTTTGTTCTTTGTTTTGTGGTAAAATGATTAGATGAGACTATAATAGAGAGACTATAAGAGCTGCTGAAATCATTGTGAAGGTTTTGTTCCACCGCATGTTTTAGAGCATCTTGTTGTCCATTACAGGTGTTGAGATGAGTTACCCTGGATACCCTCCGGCAGGTGGTTACCCCCCTCAGGGCGGGGGATACCCAGGTGGAGCCTACCCTCCTCAGGCAGGAGGATATCCGCCTGCCGGTGGTGGCTACCCCCTGCTCCTGGAGGTTACCCCCCACAGCCTGGACAATACCCTCAGCCAGGAGGCTACCCAGCTCCAGGAGGATATCCCCCTCAGGCTGGGGTTACCCTCCAGGAGGATACCCTCCCCAATCAGGAGGGTACCCCCAACAGCCTGGAGCTGCTGGATACCCCGCCATGCAACCGGCAGGTGAGTCTACTCTACGGGACAAGTTTTATTACTACGGAGAACTGACATGACAATGTTAATCAGTGTGAGCTCTGATGATGCCTCAAACCTTTAGAACTACGTTATTTAGCACTTTTGTGATGAGCTAAAATGATTTATTGTTTGTGAACATTATATACAGTGGTATAAGTTATTGAACGGTTGAAATGACTGTCTGATTCTAAATATAACTTGTTTCAGGCTTCATAAACAAACTTTAATGTTGGCTCCAGTGGTGGAAGTTTAGAACCGCCCTGTCACATGCGCCTGAGGGATTCCCTCTGTTTGTCTTTTTGGTTGTTGTCAGGGAAAACATGACTCGCCCACTGAACACTAAAGACATGTGTAAAGTGCAAACACATGAGTCCAGCCCAGAGCCTGGACTGACTCATCCTAACCTCACATGATGGTGAAGTTTAGCCTATGACAAACCTCACTAGTAACTTATAACAGATCTGAACTTATGTAGTTATTTATACTCTAGGTACTAAATATTTAATATACTAAAATCAGTAATGCGATTTTGATTAATATTGTTTGTTCTTTGCCAGTGAGTGAGCTTTTGTAATACATTGAGAGAATGTATAAAAATAATAGCTCTCATAAGTATCATGCCAGTGGTTGTTAATGTTTGTTTTTTGTAGATTTATCAAAAAATCTGTCCAGCATGTTCTATAGGAGCTGGACGTGTAAATAAAGGGCAGTAATGACTCTTGTGCTAATATTGTTTTTTCAGGTGGAGGCTGGGGATCAGCTCCTGGTGGATATGGAGCGGTAAGTCCAGTCTTCTAAATGTGAGCTCAATTCTGAATCTATTCATGGATTTCAGTCACTTTTTCTATGGGCACCAATGTAACTACTTTTGACCAATGAAATGAGTATAATCTTTAGCAGTCATAACACTACTTCACCAGAAACCTATGGATAAGTTGTGTTCTAAAGAAGCCACTGTTTAACATTTAGGTGGAGGCATCTCAAAATGGCAAGGCAAGGCAAGGCAAGTTTATTTGTAGAGCACAATTCATACACGAGGCAATTCAAAGTGCTTCACAGTTGCAGAAAAAATTACAAGAAAACAGTTAAAATCAATCAATAAAACAACAACACAAAGTTAATCAATTACAGTAAAAGTCAAGAGTGCAGATAAAATACTTTCAGTTTTCATATGCACGGGTAAAAAGAGCTGTTTTCAGCCTGGATTTGAACATTGTCAGAGTTGAGGCCTGTCTCACATCCTCATGAAGACTGTTCCAGATTTTAGCTGCATGAAACTGAAACGCAGCCTCACCGTGTTTATTATTGACTCTGGGAACCACCAGGAGACCCCTCCCTGAAGTTCTCAGGGCCCGAGATGGTTCATACGGCTCTAACATGTCAGAGATGTACTTTGGTGCTAACCATGAAAAGACTTGTACACAAGCAGAGCTGTTTTAAATTCTATTCTCTGAGTGACAGGAAGCCAGTGCAGAGACCGGAGCACTGGACTAATGTGGTCGTATTTCCTGGTTTTTGTCAGGACTCGAGCAGCAGCGTTCTGGATGTACTGCAGCTCTAACAGCTCGTTTAGAAAGGCCAGTGAGCAGCCGTTACAGTAGTCTAACCTGCTGGAGACAAATGCATGGATGAGTCTCTCTAAGTCTGGTTTTGACACTATTCCTCTGATCTTAGCAATGTTCTTCAGATGGTAAAAAGCTGATGATGTTATTGCTTTGATGTGGCTGTTTAAGTTCAGGTCTGAGTCCATGATTACTCCTAGATTTCTAACCTGATTTTTTGGTTTAGAGCAAGAGACTCAAGGTGACTGATAACACTTTGTCTTTGTGTCTGTGGGCCAAAGACAATGCTATGTTTTGTCCTGGTTTCTGGTTATTATCTCTGTAATTACTGTGCCCATCCACATGGAAAGAAAACTGGCACAAAGCTTAAGTCTTGTCAGCAAAGATGAAATGGAGGCAGAGTTTGGAATAGAATGTTGAAAACTGAACTTTAGCAGAGAAATCCTCAATTTTGTAGGGATCTATTCTTGTCTATGGACCAACATTAAAAAAGTGAAAAAAAAGTAGGGGGGAAAACACGCAACAACTCCTTTAGCTGCTGGGTCACAGCTAACACACTGCATTACACTGATTTCTTGTTTATTTTTATTTTTTTTATCTCAATTGTTTTTTGATAAAATCCCAGAAATCTAGTAAAACTAGCAAATGTGTGGCTTATCTGTCCTCACTGCAAAAAAATCATATCTTCATGAGTTATAATGACTGTAATTAAGAATATTAGAACGCAATAACATCTTTTTTTCTTGTTTTATGCACAAACATACTTGTACCATTGGCAGGATATCATACTTACTTGCAAATCAAGGGCAAATGTACTTATTGCAAGTCAGTTTCACCTGTTTTTACATTACTTTTTGTAGACTACTTTGAAAATAGTGAATTGCTCAGATAAATATTGGCCCTGCCCTTCATCTGAGGATAAGACTTCCCCTAGTATCTGGCATTGACTCCTGCCATAAAGTCATTAATATCTCCACATGGTTAGACTAACGACTTTCTTTTGTTTGCAGCCGGGAGGAGCTCCACAAGGTTATCCCACAGGCCCCGCCCAGGGACAACATTACCCAGCAGGCCCAGCACCAGGACAAAATTACCCAGCAGGCCCTGCCCCGGGACAAAATTACCCAGCAGGCCCTGCCCCGGGACAAAATTACCCAGCAGCACCAGGCCCGGGGTATGGAGGGGGAACCCACAGACTCCTGCTATCCCTGTGAGAACGTTTGCCTAAAATGGAAAATGATGTTCTCAGACTTTTGCTTCTAAAATTTTGTAATGACAAATAATTCTATAACTTCAGAAAGGATACCGGGGTTCGATCAAAGACTTTCCTGGGGCGGACCCGCTGAGGGATGTTGAGGTGCTTCGTAAAGCCATGAAGGGTTTTGGTAAGAAAATAAAATGCAACACACAATGGAGGCAGAACGTTGCACGATGATGCCGTTGGTGCTATTTTTTGCTTTGCGTTTAATGAGGGATCTTTATTTCCTTTCCTTGTTTTTCCCCCACACATCTGTCCAACCACAAACAGTTTTTAAATTCCTTTGTTCTCCACAGGCACGGATGAAAACGCCATTATCGAGCTCCTTGGAAACCGAACCATCAAGCAGCGCGTTCCAATGGTGGCCGCGTACAAAACCACTTATGGGAAGGTACTTGGCTTTCCTCTCTGTCTAAAAGAGTCTTTTACTCTATAAATATGTTGATCTATTCTGTTTTCTCTTATTGTTTTTCTCAGGATTTATTTAAAGACTTGAAATCGGAGTTGACTGGAAACTTCGAGGCCCTGGTGGTTGCCATGCTCATGACTCCGACGAAGTTGGATGCAGCTGAAATCAGAGAGGCCATAAAGGTACAACAAGAAGACAGACTTACCAACGGTTTTGGATAATGTTCCTTGCTCTCCAACCTGGGGGAATAATGGCAAGCTGAGAGAAACATACTACAGTCTAATAGGCAAACACAAAATGGACAGGAATTTTCCATTGTTGTAGAGATCGTTGATGTTTTGCTTCTGCCTTAAGAAGCTTCTTCTCTCTCTTGTAGTCAAAATGATAGACTGGTTAAACACACAGGCTATTTAAACTCTGACTGCTCCTGAGGGTATCAGCCAGGCAGGGCGGCCTTAAAGGGATATTTCAGGATTTTTGACACTGGGCCTCATTTCCTAGTTATCCAGAGTGTTGTTGATGTCTGGAGATATTGTTTTCTTAAATTCATGCAGTTCTTATATTTGAAGAGTCTAGTGGCGCTAGGCTAGGGCAAGGCTAAAGCATTTCTATGGTATCAGTTAGCCTGCATTAAAAACAGTCTGACCCACTCCACAGTGCACCTGAGGTAAATCACTTATAACACCAGACTAACCATATAAATGTCTGTGTTGATAGAATAATTTTAACCATTTTGCATTTAAAATAACTTATATTTGAGCAGCATCAGCTTCGTGGCTGTAAGCTAACGCAGCGGCGGAGTGATCTGCGAGAAAATAGTCCTCAAAATGCGGTAATTCATGTGATACAAGGTCAGTTATATTTCAAAAATTATTCTTTTAACACAGACATTTATATGGTTAGTCTGGTGTTATAAGTGATTTACCTCAGGTGCACTGTGGAGTGGGTCAGACTGTTTTTAATGCAGGCTAACTGATACCATAGAAATGCTTTAGCCTTGCCCTAGCCTAGCTCTAGACTCTTCAAATATAAGAACTGCATGAATTTAAGAAAAAAATATCTCCTGACATGAACAACACTCTGGATAACTAGGAAATGAGGCCCTATGTCAAAAATCCTGAAATATGCCTTTAATCCCACGTACTACAGTGTAGAGCTCGCTTGATTCAATCTGGTCAGCAACTCGTAGAGCACAGATGTCCTGAGTATGTCGCTTTTGTTTATGAACCCCAGCAATTTACTACCGATATATTTTGGGCCCAGAAAATTTACATGGCAACCCTGGTGTAGAGTAACCATTTTTGGGGGCTGGGAGGAAACTAGTAGTCATTTCATTTGAATCAACAAAGCCCTGCTGCTCCTTTGACCTGAGGAGTCCATTGTACAGAGGAGACACATGGACCACTTTGTTGACCATCTTGGCAGTCAGCTCCTCAACAGCCGAGTGTCCCGCTACCACCACATCTCAGCGCATTTGGAACAGCCTCAGGAGTGAGCGGTCGCATCAGTCTGTAAACAACCATATGGGCCTGCACTAAATTACAAATAACTTTAGCCATATTTTTATAAACCATGTTTTGCAACACTTCATATGTTGATTTAATTTTTTTGCACAAATGTGGGACAAAGCAGATATATCTTACACCTATTGGCCCTCATTTATCAAACTTGCGTACGGTGAAATCAGAGCGTATGTGGGGTTTACGAAAAATCTCCGCATGTTTGGGCATTTATCAATCTGAGTGCACCGTACACCTGGCGTACGGTGCGCTCAGATCCTACACCAAGTCAGGAGGTGGTGTACATGATACACCAATTTTAACTAAACACTAAACAGCGCTGGAAAACAGTTTTTAACAGCATGAATTGCATTGCCACATCGCATATTATCCTCATTAGTGATTTAAACATGAAACAGGCTACAGCGTTAATGTTTATGGTCAGACTTGATTCAATGTTGCGCTGCATCGACACGGGTCCGAGCGCAGAGGCTCATGAGCCCGGACCAGAGACACTAGAACCTGGACTGCAGCCACAGAGACGCTTATGGTGTTTTTTATATTTATGTTTCGTTTTTTGTTTTTAACAAAAGACCGCTGTATGCGCAAACTTTGTGTGGATTCCCCGCCTCACACCCGCGGCCGCTGCCGTGTACCGGGACACCGGGACTCACCTGGGTCTGCGCGAGGCCATGCTCCGTGTTCTGGTTGGTTTGAGCGCTGAGTCTGTGGACTGTATTCCGTGCTCGCGAGTAGCCCTGGTGTCAAACAAATCCTTTCGACAGCTCCACAGATTTCGTCGGTCCGGACGGGTTCGTAAAGTATGAGCGGTGCACAGGGTCTGGTGACCGCGCGCTCTCCTCTCGTCAGGGGAATGATCGAAGCACGTCTCGTTGGGCTGTCTTTGGTCCGGACTGGTCAGCCCTCCGCGCACCTGTTTCCTCCGGAGGAAAGCTCTGCTGTAAGGCCGAAAGGCGCGTAGTTCTGCCGGCTCCAGCGCTAGAGTCTCCGGAGCTGACAGCTGCTTTTCGCTGGTTCAGATCATGGTCCAGAGTCTGTACTGCAGCGTTATGTCCATGCTTTTTTTATGTGGTCTAATTTTATACCCTTTTTATATAGGCTATTTAGGCCTATACAGCTTATAAAGGTCACTTTTTATTATTAGCCTATTTCTTTCCCCCCCTCTATTTTAATTTAGTAAATGTGATCTTGGATTGGCTATAAGGTTAACGTGGGTTACTGACAGATTTTTAATCTTCCTCATGCGCAAAAATATCATATTTGTTGTGTTAAAAACAACTATTTATCATTTCCTGGTTGGAGAAATGTTCTTTTTTTGCCGTGTTTCGTGCGTGCGTGCCGTAAAACCCGTGGGTGAGGCCTCCTCATCCATGAATGTTTTTGGGCGTTTCATTCAAATGACGCTAGGATTTCTCCGTGGCATTTACTATCAGCAGCGCTTGCGTACGTTAAGATCTGAGCGGAAAGCACAGGTTCATAAATGTCACGCGCCCTCTGGCGTATATCGCAAATACACCTACGCATACACCATTTTTACGCAATGTTGATAAATGAGGGCCATTGTGTTGATGGTGCTTTAGTGAGTAATCTGTCCTCTGTTTGCTTTCCCCGCCCCCACAAAACTATACTGTATGTAAACATTCATTATGTTCTCTATTATTTAGTCACTTGATCACCAAATAGATGCCCAGGGATCAGACAGCTCATCTCAAAATATTTGTAAAATGTTATTCTATTCTGTTAATATATAATATTTGATTTTGCTGAGACCCAACAAAAATGTTTACTCTTTTGCCAATTCTGTAGGTGACAACTGATTTAGCCTTTCATAAAGTATTTTTTGTTCCTATTGGCAATTTTGGCACGTCCTGACAGTCATTTCTTAAATGCGTTTTACAAGACAAGAAGAGAAAGGAAACTGAGCACATGAGCAAAATTATAACTTAAATGATCCCTTACTGTACATCATTTGCAGCAGTGGTGGAAATACCAGTAATTCTAGTTCAGGGTTTGTGGTCGGTCTAATCCATGTTGAGTCATCCCACTAAAGATAGAAAAATGAACACGGATGTCACAACAAGTGACAACATGGACCGTAGTTCTGTTGTGCTGATTGACATGAATGGGAAAATGTTTTACAGTCATTGGTTTTGAGAAACAGTTTTTTTTAATCTATTTTGTCCTTTAGGGCGCTGGCACTGACGAAGCCTGCCTCATTGAAATCCTGTCGTCTCGCTCCAACGCGGAGATTCTAGAGATCAGCAAGCTCTACAAATCAGGTAAATCACAGACACATTTTGTTGCTTGTTGCATTTAAGAAAGTCAGGAATTTCTATCTAATTTGAACCTCTCTCAAAAACATTATAGAACCAATGCTGCTTGTGACCCACTGTAGACTTGCTCATGTACTATATATTTGCATGACTCTTGAGCACATTCAAATCATATTATTTCCCTAACCCTCTCTTTCTCTCTCAGATTACGGGAAGACTTTGGAGGACGCCATCAGCAGCGACACGTCCGGTCACTTCAGGAGACTCCTGATCTCTCTGTCTCAGGTACAAAAAGCTGTTTACGCAGAAACGATAAATAGCTTTGCTCCGTCTTATCTAGTCTTACTTAGCATCAGTCATTTGTTTGCCGTGTCTGTAAATGTTTAGGAGGAAAGTGCAATTTATTGACTACAACACTGGCTCTCCAAACGTCCACTGCAAGAGATGCTTTACTTTTCACAAACTGGGGCTAGAGCGGTGCTACCTGTGCACTGTATGTCAAGACTCAAATATGTAAATATGTATCTAAATATTAAACCCAGATTAAACTAGATGTAACTCACTTCTAAACAAGAACCAAATATGAAGAAGGATTAACCTCTTAACCCCCACCTGAACCCAGCACATTTTCTCCAGTTTGGCATTACTCAAATCTAAAAGCTTCTTGAAAATGGCAACTAAAAAGAGAAGAAAACTTGGATGAAAACGCAACAACAAAATTGACACAAAGGTGATCAAAGTGCAGCAAAAAAGTGTCAACATTGTGACAAAGCCCCCATAAAAAAGCAACACGAAATGGGTTACAAATTAGATGGAAAAAGAATGTGAAAAAGATCTGTTTAAATCAGTTTTGTCGGTCTTAGCTTTCAAATGAGGCACTGACCTATAGGCTGTAAGCTCTAGTCAAGAAGCTTCTAGATTTGGTTAAAGCCGTTGGGGCTGAACGATATGGACAAAATTTCATATCTCGATATTCATGCCAGATATCTCTATCTCGATATCGATACAATACAATATAACTATGGGTTTGTTGAAAACCAAGCATTTTTCAGAAAAATAAAAACATAATAAAGAGTGCAGTTTTATTGATGAAAATCTATATCGTTTATATCTTTTTCGATTTTAATGTTTTGAATGTTCACATCTCGATACGATATATCTTTCAGCCCTAAAAGCCGTACAGGACTGCATAGAATGTTTGTACCCCAGAAAAATCTCAATTTGAAAACCAAAGACTATTAGAAAACAAAAATAAGCCAATTCAATGAATAGGGACGAGTACCCTCACATTTTTTCATTACCAGTACTTCAATGATACTTGGTTTACAATAACAGCACCTGAACAATACTTTTTTGTAATATTTGTCATTTAAAATGATGAAATAGAATAGTAATGTTAAATTGTTCCATAAAAGACAATTGGTTTATCATTAATTTTAGCTAAAACAACCAGGTTTCTTTAGTGCTGGCTCAGGACACATAGGCATCAAAACCTGCTAACAAAGAAAAATATCTAATGTTTCGGTACCAGTTTTTCATACAAAATGTGTTTTATTTTTTCAACACTATACTAGTGTCGTTCAAGGGCACACAGCTCTATCTACGACTCAACAATATCTTATCTTTACCATTGCTGTTACCACATCCTGTCGTAATGAAGCTATAGATATGTTCAAAATGTTATCCCTCCTTCTCTTTCGCAGAACATTATAGTGAAGGTTATTTGTAGTTTTTTTTAAGCCTCAAATACCTCTACAAAAACCACTGTGTGTTCGGAAAAGCCTTGAAACAAAAATGACCATGTATATTTTCCACTTCAGGGAAACCGCGATGAGAGGGAGACTGTCGACATCTCCTTAGCCAAACAGGACGCCCAGGTAACTCCTATTTTGATTATCCTTATAAATCATACACGTTATCCATGAACACTCTCTGACCAATCGCTTTGTGTCGCCTGTCTTCAGAAACTTTACGCCGCCGGAGAGAACAAAACTGGCACAGATGAATCCCAGTTTAACGCTACTCTCTGTGCTCGCAGCAAACCCCATCTCCGTGCAGGTTTGTCACATATCACTTTTTAAAGCCAGTTCGCGTTTCGTTTGACACAATGCAATGTTTCGTAGTATTTCACTTTTGACAGGCCTTACAGTTAACCCTTGTGTCGGATATTCCCCAGTGTTTCATGAGTACCAGCAGATGTGCGGCAGAGACATCGAGAAGAGCATCTGTCGGGAGATGTCCGGGAACGTGGAGTCTGGCATGGTCGCTGTGGGTACGTATGACTTTAGCTCAAGTTAAATGCACGTGAAATCATGCCCTACTGCCAGGCGATTATGGATATATTTCTTTTTCTAGTGAAATGCATCAAGAACACCGCGGCCTATTTCGCAGAGAGGCTGCACAAGGCCATGGCGGTAAGCACAGCTCTTTTCAACATTTGTAAAGTGACTAAAACGTCTTATGTTTGGACATGACGCATCACTAATGGAAATTCTTTTACCAAGCACATTTTCTCCAGTTAGGCTTCACCCAAATCTAAAAGCTTTTCTCGACTGGAGCTCACAGCCTATAGGCCAGTGTGTCACCTCGTTTGAAAGCTAAGGCCTGCAAAATCATCTTAAGATTTTTCCTCGTGTTGTCGCCGCGTTCATGTCACGTGTTTGTTGCTTTTTCATTACTTTTTTTATTGCCTGTTTTGCTGCGTTTTTGTTGGTCTTTTGATATTTTTATCAAGAAGCTTCTAGATTTGGGCAAAGATGAACTGGAGAAAATGAGCTTGGTTTAAGTGGGGGATAAGAGGTTAGCAAAAAACGGTGCAGAATAATCGCCAACAAAATGTGGCCGTTGTAGCTGCAGTCAAGGCAGATTTGAATATTTCATTTCATAATTTTTATTGGTTATTAAAAGACAGCGAATTCATATAAATACAGTTCATAATTAATATTAATATTTCATTTGTTTTTGCAATCATATTTTCTTTCTTGAAACTATGTAAAACCGTAGAGGAGAACTTATTTTTTGGTTCCGCTTTAATTGAGTTGCTACGGGGGCAGTATAGGTGTGGCACAGAGCAACATGAGGCCACCGGCACCCACCTGAAGGAGAGTCCAAGAGAATTAAGAAGATTTTAACTTTATTTCCTTGGAGTTTGAGCGGCCAATGAGGTATTTTATTTAAGCTTTGTGTGATATTCAGGTTATTTGTGACATTATTTTAAGTTTTTATTGTCTTTACTTTTTTTGTTCTGACGGCGTTGTTTGCATTAACGAGGCATGTAAAGACATGATAGTCAAATAAATGTCTGTGGAAACCGAAGAATGACTTGAACCTTGATTAAAACTTATTAGTGAGTCAGCCATAGTTTGAGAGGAGATGGGCCCAGTCAGTCACAGACTAGTGGATTGTCCATAATTTACTGTGCTGTGTGTCGCCAGTTTACCCGGTGTTTGCATTGTGCAGCTTGGAAAATAGAAGTGTGCATTGTGTGTGTGTGTAGCCGGGCCAGCAAGCCTGGGGATCCGTTATGTTTTATATCGCGCCAATCACCAATGGAGCGGGAGACTCAGAAATCACGAACTTTATAACTTCTCTCACCTGTAATTAAAATAGTTCAGCGATTCACCAGTGCAGTATTTTTAGTTAAATGTAATGTTTGTGCATTTCTCTGATTGTTTCTCCAGTTTAGCTTTACCCAAATCTAAAAGGTTACAGCCTATAGGCCAGTGAACGCCTCATTAGTAAGCTAAGACCCACAAAACTGATCTAAATGGATCTTTTTCCTCACGTTGTTGCCGTGTTGTCACTTTTCCCCCATTGCTTTTCTGTTGCGATTTTGTCACACATTTTTATCACTTTTGATCGCTCGTGTTTTTGTTGCATTTTCGCTTCTTTTTTGTTGCTATTCTGACTTTTCAAGAAGCTTTTAGATTTGGGCAAAGCCAAAAATGTGCTCGGTTCAGGTGGGGTTAATCCGTCTGTCAATCACACCCTTCAGAACTCACGCAGATAACGCTGACCACCAGGCTACACGTCTTTATAAAGAATTGGAAAAGTGTCTAGTCTTGCTGGCCAGGCTACATTGTACACTGGCCTTTTAATTAGATTTTTGACAAATGCTTGACTTTCTCAGGACATCTGATTACCCTCAGCGTCAAAAGATCAGAAAGAATGTTCTAAAGATATGAATGTTCTGTCTCATGTGTTTGCAGGGGCAGGCACTAAGGACAGGACCCTGATACGGATCATGGTGTCCCGCTCTGAGGTGGACATGTTGGACATCAGACAGGAGTATCTGAAGCTCTATGGGAAATCCCTCTACACCCACATCTCAGTGAGTACTGCCTTATCACTGCCCCCCTTCTCTTTGTTTTTAGCCATGTCTTAAAGTTGTTTCTTCATCCAAAACATAGCTGGAGTTTGATTTACTCACCTTATTGGCTTAAAATGATCGCCCCACTCCCTTCAATATTTGTGTTGTTGATGCCAGCCTTACGCCCTCTGCTGGTGCAAATTTCACAACAAAAAAGTCCTAGATCCATAGTTTAGATTTCTACAAAAGATACCAAAGCTAATATGTTTTCGCTATTCTCCTGTTCTCCTTGTTACAGCACACATAGATATTTTGTGTTTTTTTTTCTTTAGGGGGACACATCTGGTGACTACAAGAAGATGCTGCTGAAACTCTGTGGTGGAAACGACTAGAGCGAAAGAGACGGCCCCTCATTAAACGACCATGTCCAAAGCCAGACCTTCATGCATGCGGTTAATTTTGTGTTGTGCCAAAATAGTCCAATGCCAAATAGTGGATCTATTTTGTACGTGCAGATTTATAAATTGTTAGCTTTAGAAATGTTCACTATAGACAGAAGGAGTGGCTAACAAAAAGCCCATCGATATTCATTTTGTTAACACGTTGACGGCTAAGGAAACGTGCCAGAATTGAAGGAATAAAACGATCATTGGAATCAAGGTCTTTTATTCCATTGTTTACCAAAAAAAACAAGTGGTCAAATATACTCATACAGCCATATTTTTAATCATTTATATTTTGACACAATATTTGTCTTTTTTTATTTCTATTAATCAATTATCAACAGTACATATGAAGTAGCATTTGTTTTTGAATGTAAGCTCGCATTTAGCACTGATAACGGCAAATATCATGAATTGAATAACTTTTTTTCACCCCTCCACAAATACGATGTCATCTGCTTCTGCCTTATTCTGCTATGCTTTTATTTTCAAGCTCAAGCAATTGGGGCTACGTTTTGTGTTCTGTAAGAAACATATTTAAATTCATAGAGACAGAAAACACATAACAATTCACATCTGTATTTGTTATTGTAGTACATATAGTAGATTTGACTCTAAACACAACATCATGGTGTTGAATCACATACAGCAAGATTCAATGCCCTCTGTGTAAGGGTAAAATTATAATGCAATAGAGACGATATATTTTAAAATCAGCCACAAAAAGATTATTAAAGCTGGAACGACTGAATTAAAAAAAAAAATTATGAGAACATAGATTTATATTAAAAAATATGTATTATTCTTCATATCAGTTTAATCTTGATTGCTGCTTGACAATCTATCTATGCAAATGTTTTGTCAATGTCCCGTCTTTTACTGTGGCCTTTTTGTGAATGCTGCATATCCAAAGCTGCAAAATGATCTATGCTGTGCCTTTAAGATTCATTTAAAACAATCGCCACAGCAAAAGTAATATATTTTTATCCATATCAAATTAGCTTAATATTAAAAAAACGTTTATTAAATAATGACTCAATCAGTCAAAGATCTATTTTTCAGAGCGTGACGCTAAATCTCCCACCAACTGTATCACAAAAGGTTTAACACATTCTGCTTTGTTTACGTGTGCTACGCATTACTGTATTACAAGCGTCCTGCCAGTAGAGGGCGCCATGTGTCGTTTATTCCACTGCTGTAGCCTTTCTATGCACTAACCCCACTCATCCTTATAAAAGTGTAATAGTGAGTCTAAATATAAGCCCTTTTTAGTTCGCTAACATTTTGGATAAAGCAGAGACCAGTCTAAATAAATGATTTTTGCTTGAAATGGTCTGTCTTTGGGTTTTTTACTGCAAAGTGCCACACTTAGATTTGGACATTTCCGAAAGAGCAAACGTCTACAGACTCTACTTATTATGACATATTTGAGCTAAAACACGTTAAAATGTGCAAAAGTTCTGTTTTAGTCATAATTTTCCTTCTTTGGTTCCATTACAGCCTTTTGTTTGTCTTGGTTTAGTATTGTTCTTTAAGTCTTACATGACAAGTTGATGAATAAAAACCCACACAGAAAGGCGCAGGTGGGAATCGAACCCGGGACTTCCCTGCTTTGCGGCACAATCGCTAACCGCTGCACCACCGTACCGGCCGGTTTGACTAATTTCAATGTGATTCTGTCTGGGGAATCATCCTATTGTACATGAATCAAACCACAGATCCTTGTCCAAGCTCCCTACACCTGCAGCGAAGTGGAGGCGTCACAAGAGGAGCTACAGGAAACAAGGGACAAACGAGGAGGTATCCAGGCAAGACTCCCAGCGAAGCCACACATGCCTTCTGTCCCTGCTATTATTCTGGCTAATGGATGTTCTCTGGAGAATAAAACAGATTAACTGCTAAGCTCTTCCCAGGAGATGTTGAAAGACTTCTGTGGAGCGGAGGAGCTGCGCAGGAGGAAGAGGAAGGAGGAGGTGGAGGAACTGACCAGTGCAGGGCGCCACGTTCTGAAACAGGGACAAACCCAGGAGAAGCTGCACCGTTTCAGAGGATCAGAGGAGGACTGAAGGCAGCCAGCCAGGTTTCCCCTACCTCCGGGTCAGGTCAGCACAATGGCTGCCATTGTAGCTCAGTCACAGCTGCTCAGGACTAACACCTGAACACTATTTCGTTGTACGCTTGTACAATGACAAATAAAGCACTTACTTACTTGTTCCTCAAAGGTGAGAGAATAAACCACTAAACCACCGTGATAATGACACTGTTAAAATCACTGTTCTAACCAATGGCCGCTGGCTGCTCTGCTTTGCGACGACGACACTGGAGGCCGCCATTGCTGTAGTACCGCCATATAGCCGCTAGTCCCCCATTGGAATCCATTTCACTTTTGACACGTTAAAAACAACTTTAATGCCCGGTGCCTAATTGTTTGGAACTGTCTACAGCTAGATATTCCTCCTGTGATTACGCTGGGTTAGACACAATCAGAGGCACCGGGCTGGTTATCGTAGGATACATTTTAGAAATCTCCTACTTAATGAGGGTCGGACTGTTAGCATTGGAGCTGCGCGAGCTACATGTCACTCAAGGGCCGAGTCTACAGTGAAGATCCCGCCCTTATGCCCTTATTAGGAACATGCTTCGTCAGAGCTGGGGAGGAGGAGTCTGTAAATCCGCCATGATTTCCCCCTCGAACGTGGTCATTGTGGTAAACAGGGAGGAGTGAGGAGGAGTTGTCTATTCTTTTTAACGGTCTATGGTTCAAACCCACTTTACTTTCTGCGCTGTTTACTTAACCTGTTATCTGCCAATTCAGTTTTAGGGTTATAGAATTGTTTTCTCCGACTATCCAAATCTCAAAGCCTATAGGCCAGTGTGATACCTCAGTAACAAGCCAAGACCTTCTAGATGCTAAGCCAAAGGAAACAAAAAATACTCTGTACTTTTAAAGCATTAGCATACACAGATTTTGGACTATAACTTATTCTACCATTAGATCCCTACTATGGCCACTACTCGTCTGCAGTTGCTCTCAAGCTATTCAAGCCTCAGAAGATACACGGCCTGATCAAGTTTCCACACAAAAAAGTCACACGCTGTAATATTTAGTTGGACCGTCTTTAGCTTTGATTACAGCAAAGTAATCAAAGCCGAATAAAGTAACTCTATTCCACATCTATACCTTCACCTTTTCGTACTTGCTAATAAACCGCACAACTCACCCCTTACATAAGTGACATTTCCGCCCTTCCTGCTGATAGATGGATGGTTGAACATGTCCAGGTTTTTTGCAGTGACTTCTCCGGAGGCTAAATTTAGACGGCAGCCCAGAGAAAGAGAGAGGGAGAGGCGTGTCCTGGCGGTGACTTGTTCTGGCCTTTTTAGTTTGGGCCGCTGAGGGACTGTAACGGGGAACAAATGACCCCCACTTCAGCGGCAAAAGGACAAGGGACGAACAGAAAGAGAGGGATACAAGCTTCCAGTCCTGATAGTGCCAGGAATTAACCTGCTATAGTGTGTGAAAGACAAAGGGGCTGCGTTTGCTGTAGTATCTAAATATATCCCATTTTTACCATTCACTAATGCAGAAGTAAGAGTCTAAATTAGCGCAGTGTTGTCCTGGGTGGTCCGCCCAGTTCACTTCTCAACGCAGTCTCACTCTAAGCTCTTATAGACAGCAGCTAAGACATTTTACTATAGACTATGGTATTTGGTTTTAGGTTTATTTCAAGTTTGTCATCTGAATTTGACCCATCCTCCAATGTTGTTGCTTCAACCTGTCAGGCGCTGATCCTGGGGACCCATCTCCGGATCTCCAAGAGCCCCAATAATAAAAATGTGAATACAAATTTGGTAAACCCCTGACGAAGACCACAATGGCCGGACTACTTTGCCTATCTTCTTTTGATCATCCTGGAAGAGCACCTGTCGGCACAGTTGTCACATGACTCTGTTGTATTCTCGAGCCACAGTAATATTTTCATCTACAAACTGTACTGATTAGGACATTAAACAGATCTGGATGGTCCGAATTCCCTGCTAAATTTCTGGCCTTCGTTCTGGCACAGATTTTGCCTCATACTATTGCAGATTGTTACTCATACAAAAATACACATTGTGGGTTTACTTTTTTCTTCAATTAAAGAGTACAGACAATGACTCAAAATCTTCATCTCTGACCTATAGGTTTATGGAAAATGAGCGCATGTCTTGGGTTGATGGGGGACACCAGAGCACATGCAGTAAACCAATGGATTGCATTGCCGTAGGAACCTCCATATAGCCGCTAGTCTCTCATTAGGAATCATTGCACTTTAGACACATTAAAACAAATTTAGAGCCCGGTGCCTAATTTTTTGGAACTTTCTACAGCTAGATATTCCTCCTGAGATAACGCTGGGTTAGTTACAATTAAAGAAATCAGGCTGGTTTTCGAAAGAATTTTTAGAAATCTCGTACTAATGAGGGTTGGACTGTTAGCATTGGAGCTACGCGAGCTACACGTCACGCAAGGGCCGAGTCTACAGTGACGATCCCAACTTTATGCCCTTTTTAGGAACATGCTTCGTCAGAGCTGGGGAGGAGGAGTCTGTAAATCCGCCATGATTTCCCCTCGAACGTGGTCATTATGGTAAACGGGGAGGAGTGAGGAGAAGTTGTCAATTCTTTTTAACAGTCTATGCAGTAAACCCATTCAGACTTGGAGAGAATACAAACAACTTGGGTGGCACAAATATATCACAAAAGACATCGTTTTGTGGTATTAGGTGATGCAATATCCGTATCGCAAGAAGCCACAATATATCGCAAAATCCCTTAAGTCTTCCATCTATCTGAGATCGACACCTTTTTTTTTCTTTTTACAAAATCGGCCTAAAAAGTGCATGGAACTTGATTTTTTTCCCTGTACTTCCATTTGACCCCATGTTTTGGTGCTGATATAGCATTCTTCGAAGTCTTGTTTTGTCACAACTTGCTGAAAAACAAATGACTTACGAAAGGAATATACCACATTGAAATGGATTAGAAAATTGTCTTCTCTTTTGGAGCATTTTGACGCTACTGGTTTAAAATTCCAAATACAATGATATGAATATTTAATGCCCCCGTATTTCCTCTCGGGTCTGTTATCTCCGAAATATATAGGTCAAAAGGAAATGAAGAAAGGGGCTTGGGGGGTGGGGCGGCTTTTATATTTCGAGACGCACAACAACACTCTCATTTCCAGACAAAATACCTAAATATTTCATGCGTACAGTGACGGTAACACGGTGTGAGCCTAATGCACAGGGTTGACTCTTGCGCTACATTTAATACAAGGCGTTATGGGAGCAGTGCGGATCGATGACCCATGGTTAGACCTAGACATAACGTGTTTTTTGTCTAGCACTACAGTATATTGAAGTCCATGATGTTAAAATATATAATAATCTGTCAAGGTTTGAAATAGAGATGCACCAATCCAGCTTTTTTTGCTTCCGATACCGATACTGGGGGTTTGAGTATCTGCCGATATCCGATATTTACCGACACCGAGAGACTTTCTTAAAAGTGTGGGATCAATAAAGTCTTGTCATGATGATACAGATCAATTATCAATTATATTTATTAATTAACTAATTGAAAAACATTTAACAAGGATCACTGGATTTTCGACACTATCCTTGGGCTAGGCTATTTTATTAGGATGACCAGACATCCCTGTTTACCCGGGACAGTCCCAGTTTTGAGTCCTCTGTCCTATGTCCCCACACATTCCTCCAAAACCATTCATTTGTCCCAGTTTTACACAGGATCTGTCCCAAGTGTCCCAGTTTTTGGCCCATATGATCCACAAAGTAACAAACTTTGCTTGAAAATTCATGTCTTTGGGCCATGCAAATGTCCATTACAAAGTAGAAACCAATAAAAAAATATCAAGTCTATCATGTTAATGCTGATTGGTACATGGTGTAAGATGTTAAGAAGCAGATTTACCATTTAGCGTGGGAAAAACAGTCAATAAATGGCTCCCTGGTTGACCATGCAACTAAAGCCCAAATAGTGTCCCAGTTTTTTAATGAGAAAATCTGGTCACCCTATATTTTATATTAATCTAAACAACTCACATAAAGTGATCTGATCATTACAACTTCTGCATTACAATCTTATATCAGTTATTCTTTAAACTAAAATACAAACCGATTATGTTTTATTAGGCTACTTTCATTTCAGTGGCTACTTTAGGTAATTCATTTATAGTTTCTGACTCAGCCTTGATTAGTTGCAGCTAGCATTAGCATGCTCCCGCTAGCTTTAGCTGTTGCTAACCACGGCATTGTGCGCGGCGATCAGAAATATGTTTGCGGAGGTTAAAACTTCAAAATGACAAACAGAATACATAAATGCCCATATTCTCTCAGATTTAGGCAGTGAAAGTTGTGTTTTTATTTTATTTATTTATTTATTTGACAGGGACAGTGTACATTAATCAACATTTCTGTAAATGCACCGGAATTAGCCAAAAGGCTATTTTTCATCCGTAGTCCCTGGTCAGATGTAAATAGTCTCCCTAAGACAATAAAACATTACGGTCAGTGCAATAAAATACAAAGTAGGACACAGTCACTACACTATACAGGTTAAATACAAATACAAAACAGTGCAAACAATAAAAGAGTCATATCTAAAGCAGTGGGAGCCAAAACAGGTATCGGTTCAGTATCAGATATTTGTAGCTGATACCCGATATCGTATTTTTCCATTATAGAGTTTGGGAATGTGATGTCATATCGCTAAGCATCATGGGATTAGCAGCAATTATAAACGAATGGAGATTTAAAAAGTGAAAATACTGGAGTTATTGTTCACGTTAAAACACTTGGACACCACCATGAGTTAGATGTGTTTACCAGCAGTAACTCAGCAGCTAACGGAGTTGTTCCACGGCTTTTTTTCTCCACTTTTTATACTATTTTTAGCTAATGCTAGTCTATGGAAAATGTAAGCTAACTTCTGCAAACATGGCGGATCTCCATGGTAACTGTGGATTTTCCCGAACTCTATAGGCTCCGATATCCGATACCAGTATCAGATCGGTGCATAGTTTGAAGTCGGAACAAGGAAAATATACCCACAAAGCAGGACAGCAACAAAAACTGGTGATGTTTGATAACTGCAAGTGTCCAAAATCTAGAGATTAAAGGGACTGTTAAATTATGTTTTTTTCCTCCCCCTACATGTTCCAGCCATGTCCTAATGTGTAGAATGAGCCCAGACCTGTTCACCACAACTGCCTTTAAAATCCTGCACTGTCACTCAAAAAGGTGTTAATTCGGGTCCAAAGTGCCGTCATGCACGAGCTTAGAAACTGCAGTTACACGTAAGAACTGAGGTGGCAGTAGTGAGTATAAAAATGACAACTTGCATCTAGTCCCTTTAAGAACTGAAAAAATTAAAGGAACAAGGACCGCTGTAGACAATGAACCGACATGGACATGGGAAACATGAGGTATAAATACATGAGGGAACAGGTGTAACACTTCAGGGCGGGGCAGGTAGTTAACACAGGGGAAGTAAAGCAAAACCATGAGGACAGAACACACGTGTCAAAATAAAACACAGGACTAGACCAGCGACAAAGACAAAGACAAGAAAACGAACCAAAACAGGGGACATAAAAAACAATTACGACTCAATCGAGACAAAATCCTGGCGGCCAATAGGAAATAAAGCTTTCTGGGCCCAAGGGCATGTCCTGATGCAATACCCCAAAGCGGCCACTAGGGGAAAAAACACTGACTGGGCAGAGGGGCGGTACCATATCCAGTTCTTTATTACATCCATGCTCATATGGCATTAACAATGGGGAACCAAACAGCATTTTATATAGTGGCCCAACAACACTAAAAAAACATCTCTGCTTGTGACCTGGATTAATGAAATTATAATAATGTATGCAAGATTACATCATTATTTTCACTCTAAAGAACAAAAGCAACACATTTTACATTACATTTACCTTTATGACCATTTGAACAAGTGCATTAGACATTACTCTCTTACTGGAAATCCTGTTTGCTTAATCCTGTTATCGCAATATAATTTACATCGCGCTCCTATAGTCCGCAGTTTCGTATAATCAGTGAAAGCATAGAGACCGGCCCGTTTGATTTCAACTTGCTGCGGATTTCCTGATGAGGAATGTGACGTTAAAGTGACATTTGGTTGCCAGAGCCCTAATCCCGCTTAAAACTTTGTGAGTGCATATAAGCAAATTACAAACGGCGGGGATTAGACAGTGTGCGCATAATGAGATGAGGCCAGATATGTGCAGCTCTAAAATCATCTGCTGTTTTCCACCAAATGAACTCGCCCATCCTGCTCCGTAACTGCGCTGGAGTGAGTTTGTCCTATAAAGAGGGTTTAAGGGGAAAGGATCGGGGAGTATATGCCTAAAAATAGGTCTAACTGCAAACCCAATGGACTTTGGAGTATAGCAGAGGGGGGAGATCACTTTTACTGAAGAAGCAGAAGTTTCGAGTATTATATAGGCCACTTTGTCGAGGCGCTGAGTGATTTTGCCTCACAATGAGAAGGTCCTGGGTACGATTCTTAGAAAGTGTAGATCTTTGTGTGGAGTGTTGTATGGGTTTACTTTCCTCAAAGTGCTCCGGTTTCCAACTCATTTATACAAACAGCATCTTTGGGAACGCCCACAAATCACGTTTGTGGGCGTTCGAGGGGGAAAACAAAAGAGCTACTTTTTCACCCATTAGTTACTCCACAATTTCTTTAACCCCTTAAAGGATTCAGGATTTTTTACATTGGGCCTCATTTCCTAGTTATCCAGAGTGTTGTTGACGTCTGGAGATATTTTTTCTTAAATTCATGCAGTTCTTATATTTGAGGAGTCTAGTGGCTCTAGGCTAGGGCAAGGCTAAAGCATTTCTATGGTAACAGTTAGCCTGCATTAAAAACAGTCTGACCCACTCCACAGTGCACCTGAGGTACATCACTTATAACACCAGACTAATAAATGTCTGTGTCGATAGAATAATTTTAACCATTTTGCATTTAAAATAACTTATATTTGAGCAGCATCAGCTTCGTGGCTGTAAGCTAACGCAGTGGCGGAGTGATCTGCGAGAAAATAGTCCCTCAAAATGCGGTAATTCATGTGATACAAGGTCAGTTATATTTCAAAAATTATTCTATCGACACAGACATTTATATGGTTAGTCTGGTGTTATAAGTGATTTACCTCAGGTGCACTGTGGTGTGGGTCAGACTGTTTTTAATGCAGGCTAACTGATACCATAGAAATGCTTTAGCCTAGCATTAGCCTAGCGCCTATAAGCTCTTCAAATATAAGAACTGCATGAATTTAAGAAAAAAATATCTCCAGACATCAACAACACTCTGGATAACTAGGAAATGAGGCCCTATGTCAAAAATACTGAAATATGCCTTTAACCCCCATTTGAACTGAGCGCATTATTTCCAGTTGGGCATTACCCAAATCTAAAAGTTTCTTAAAAGCATCAAAATAGCGACAAAAACGAGAAGAAAACACGTACAAAAAAGTATCAAAAAGTGACCAAAAAAGCCACAAAAATAATCAACTAAAATGTGGCAAAAATGTGACAAAATCGTAATAAAAAAGCCACAAAAAATCAACAAAAGGGCAGCAAAAAAGCGACAGGAATGTGATATAAGAGCGATGAAAGTGCAGCAAAAGAGTGACAAAAACACAACAAAAAAGTGAAAAGCTTAGATCAGTTTTGTACGTCTTTCAAATGAGGCGTTACACTGGCCTATAGGTTGTAACCTTTTGGGTAAAACTTAATGCACTCGGTTAACGTGGGGGTAAGAGGTTAACAAAAGATGAATTATGGATGTGTTTTTTACCAAATGAATATAGCCTATGAGACACGGAGAGGAACAAAGTGGTTCAACAGCCCATAAATACATAGATAACACAGAATGCTATAGCCACGATGCTAACGTTAGCTTCATGGTACATGCTAACCGCTAGCTTCGAGTGCCGTTTTTTCTCTTCTACTGGCCAATCCGCTTTAATTTAACGACCCAACATTGACTTTTATTTGTGTGTGTTAAATAAAGTCTGTCATCCCCCTTCAGTCAAGTGTCCCAGCAGGTATGTGCCCCACTGCTGTTATTCTTCAGGTAGGTAACAGGCCTACACTGGGTCGTCTTCAATTTTAGACTTTATTTTGACCGCAAATTATGATATGTGTGCTTTAGTGATGCATTTATCTCTCCCCCAACTGAACTGAGCGCATTTCCTCCAGTTCGACATTACCCAAATCTAATCTTCTTGGGGAAACAAAGCGTAAAAATAGCGACGAAAACGAAGTTGAAAACGCAATTAAAAAAAAAAAACGGAAAAAAGCGACAAAAACACGACAAAAGCCACATAAGAGCGAGGAAAAAAGTGACAAAAATGTGATGAAAAACTGACGAAAACACGACTAAAAAGCATCAAAAAGAGACACAAAAAAGCATGTGAAAAAAATGTGATAAAAACGCCGAGCTCTGCAGTCAAGAAGCTTTTACATTTTGGGTAAAGCCCAATCGGAGACAATGCGCTCAGTTAGATATTGAGAGACATTGTTTACTCCTAATTTTGTCCAATTTAGGTCTTGCTTCAACCCTTTTAGACCTTGATTAATGATTTTACTGGAAAGGTCGAATATGTTTTAAAGGGGGGTATTATGTAAAATCGACTTTTTCAAGCTTTATATCACGTTATTATGTCATTCCCTCATTAAACACATGCCTGGAGTGTTGCCTTGGCTCATTCACATATTTTTGAGTAAAAACTTAAGACGGCAGCCATTTTAGGTGTAGCTATGCCTCAGTCCTCCTAGGAACGCCCCCACCTCCTGGAGACGCCTCTGGACCTTTTGTCACCAGCCAAGCCACCAACCACTGCTCCTCAGCTCAGCAGAGCCCCCTCCCCGCACAGTGTTGTTGTTTAGATGCCACAGCAGTGTGCTGAAGGGGGCGTGTCGGAAAGCTTCTTAAAGAGACAGAGGCCTATTTCAAGACGTTCAGTACAGCCATTTTGAGAGAGCAATTTTATTCAAGGCAGTTATTTTAATTTACTGCATATACAGACCAACAGAAGGTTACGTCATCATTGTAGTATGCTATAGACTGGTGCTATGTGATTGAAAAAAGCATAATACACCCCCTCTTTAAAGTGATACCAAGCTCAAAATCTGAAGATGGCCCACTGCACCTGACAGGTTGCTCACGGCGGCATTGGGGAATGGGTCAAATGCAAAGGACAAATATGGGGACTGTGAAGGCAAGTATACCTTAAATCTTAAACTGTTACATTGCAATAAAGCAGTGCTGTTAGAGGTGAATAAAGAAGCAAGTTTCAGCTCAAAATAAGCACCAATTGTGTAAGCGGATAAGCACTCACTTTGTTTTATTCATCTGTTTTGCAGGCATCAAGTTACAAAACTTTTTTCAAAAGCGTAATTTAGCCCAAAGACAGCTTCCTCCTTATGCCTTCCCTCTTTCTTCTCCCCTCTGTACTTTGTCTCTAGGGCAGCGTGCGGCGAAAAGAACTCAATCTGCGCCGTTACGTAACCACTTACATTTTTCTTTAAACTTAACCATGGAGACATATAGGCACGCTGTGTACTGCATTAAGCTTTAAATCCCTCATGTGTGTGCAGGCCCGGCCCCCCCTGGTCAAGCCATGAAACTATCCCGCAGTCCTAGACACACAATGGGCTCTGTGTGAATTTCAATTTCTTTACATAGACATAGGTGGAGATTAGGCCGAGTCTTCCGTGTGATTTGCTTCTTCGGGACAGTGTTGCGGGATTATATGGAGCAGAAGGAAACGGCAGAGCGGTGCACATGTGTCATGGGACCGGAGCGAGGTGCACAGGCAGGGCAGAGTCAAACAGAAAACAGCATTTATCTGCATGCAGTTGTAAAACACACACTCTCAAAATGGCTTCAAGGTGTTATTGTGAATAAATGTTACTGTATGTATTGCAATAGTCTTCAATTGTGACAAGTGTATGTGAGCCTCAGATGTATTTGTTGGAGCCCCCCCCAAACAAAAACGTCATTGAAAAGTTTGTATTTTATTTGCTGACAACTTACAAGTCATTTAGAATTGCTTAACAGTGTATGTACAATAAAGCTCATTAGTTATTTTTATGACTTGTAACGTAAAACGTAAAAAAGATAAGCCTTTAACCTCTTAACCCCCACCTGCACAAGCACATTTTCTCCAGTTGTTATCCAGGTGTCCAGACATTACCCAAATCCCCTGAAAAAGCCTCAAAATAGCGACCAAAACGAGACATAAATGAAGATGAAAAAGCAAGAAAGAGTGTCAAAAAAGGCGACAATAAAGTTACAAAAATGCAACATCAGTTTTGTAGGTCTTAACTTTCAAATGAGGTGTTACACTGGCCTAGAGGCTGTAACCTTTTAGATTTGGGTAAAGCTGAACTGAAGAAAATGCGCTCCGATAAAGTGGGGTTAAGAGGTTAATGGTCTCACAATGGAACCCTATTGTCCCAAGATCGAAAACGAGGGGTTTTCATATGTCCAGGAGTCAAAAGTGTCCCACGAGGTTCCATAATACTGCATTTTTACAACCAAAGACTAATGGTCAAAGAAGCTCTGCCAAATTCACCCATTTGAATGTTTTCTATTTATCAACAATTCAGTATTGTGGCCCTTACTGAAAAAGTTACCCGCTTTAGACCAGGGTTGCCAAATCTCTCTAAACGGCACCTCCAAAATATTTATACAAACTAATCCTATACAGTTATTAACGCTTGCACTCATTTCAAGGCTCAAACTCCTACATCGAATAATATTTGCTTTAGTTGTTTAAAGGGATATTTCAGTATTTTTGACATAAGGCCTCATTTCCAAGTTATCCAGAGTGTTGTTGATGTCTGGAGATATTTTTTTCTTAAATTCATGCAGTTCTTATATTTGAAGAGTCTAGTGGCGCTAGGCTAGGGCAAGGCTAAAGCATTTCTATGGTATCAGTTAGCCTGCATTAAAAACTGGCCCACTCCACAGTGCACCTGAGGTAAATCACTTATAACACCAGACTAACCATATAAATGTCTGTGTTAATAGAATAATTTTAACCATTTTGCATTTAAAATAACTTATATTTGAGCAGCATCAGCTTCGTGGCTGTAAGCTAACGCAGCGGCGGAGTGATGTGCGAGAAAATAGTCCCTCAAAATGCGGTAATTCATGTGATACAAGGTCAGTTATATTTCAAAAAAATATTCTATTAACACAGACATTTATATGGTTAGTCTGGTGTTATAAGTGATTTACCTCAGGTGCACTGTGGAGTGGGTCAGACTGTTTTTAATGCAGGCTAACTGATACCATAGAAATGCTTTAAGGCCTGTTCATACTCCACAAGACACGAGAACTTTGTTCTTGTTCTTGAGGCAAAAAGAAGAACAACAAAGTTCGTCTGGGCTCTGACATTTCATACTCCACAAGACGTGTTGCTGCCGAACTGCCACGCCCCCTTTTTCGGCAGCCACAATAATCAAGGAATTACAGAAATAACCCCGCCCACTAAACATCCAGCCAATCACAGCAAGAGTTCTCGCAGCCCTGCAGAACAAAGTTCTGCTCAGCTCAGGTGTCAAGAACAACGTGAAAGAACTGCCGAACAGGAGCTCCGAGAACATAATGACGTCATTTTGTTCTCGGAGCTCTGGGTGCGAGAAAAAAGTTCTTGCATCTTGTGGAGTATGAACAGGCTTTTAGCCTTGCCCTAGCCTAGCGCCACTAAGCTCTTCAAATAATAAGAATTGCATGAATTTAAGAAAAAAATATCTCCAGACATCAACAACACTCTGGATAACTAGGAAATGAGGCCCTATGTCAAAAATACTGAAATATCCCTTTAATGTTATTCTCAGATAAGCGTTTTTTAAATTTCAAATTGCATTATTTTGATCATCTTGAAAAATTCCATGAACCCAGCCGTTATAGAGTTGGCTGCTTTCTCAAAAATGGTCAACAACGTAAATGCAAAAGTTGTAATTTCTCCATAGTATCTCCATAATATCATAAACTAAACTCTGCTGCACTTTACGTGTACGTGAATCCAGGTGAGCCGTGCGTGACTCGAGTCCCCGCCCACACCTATAAAACCCCCCGTGCGCGCTCCCATTGGCTTATTCGCTCCCAGCTGCTCCAGAGCCCTACGCCATGGCGGAGTCCGAAAGAGTCCCGAAACTTAACCGAAGTTGCTTTTCTGCCTCGTAATGCTTCCGTGACGCCCGCGGAGTGGATGTTGAGCCGGCGGAGGGCTGCTTTTCGCGGGGGAAAAGACTCGAGAAAGTCTGGGGGGGATATGTGTTGTCATCTTCCTGAAGCGAGCAGCGGCAGGAGCAGCAACGGCAGCAACGGCAGACTTGGGGGAAACAAACATGGCTTCTACTTCTTGCGGATCTTCGCCTGATTCGGATCGTGGCTAACCATCTCTCTGCTAATCAAAACTAGCGAGCAGACTTTAAAAAAAAAAAGAAACCCCACGGATCGAGCTGTTTGCCCCTGGAGCTTTCGCCCCGTCGCAGGAATGGAGCCGAAACACAAGGAGCTCCTGGAGAGATTTTACCCCAACTTCGTGGAGGATATCACGGATGCGGACCGCGTCGTGGATGCGCTGGTTCAGTCCGGAGCCCTGGCCCAGTCCGAGGGCTTCGAGCTCGGCCACAACTGCTCGTCCAACTCGGAGAAAGTGGATCTCCTCCTGAAAATCCTGCTGAGGAAGGACAGGGACCATTTCTCGGAGTTTTGCGCCGCTTTGGAGGCGACGAATCCCAACTTGCACTCGCTGTTGCTGAACGCTACGGGACCGGTGGACCACACGACTGGTTAGTAACTTTTTCTTAGCTTATTTTGAAAGCATTGGGGAAAACGATGCAGATCTGGCGTCTACAAGAAACTCCACAGAGCAGATTTTCAACAGTAAACTTTGCAGAGCTGTGTTTCATGTGAGCAAAAACAGCAATGCCAAGTAACAGTTCAGTTCAGATTTCAAGGCAGGCTTCATAACAAACCATGCATGATCCTCTCTTTTGTGCCAAGTGTTGGAAATAACTTCCTTCCCAACTCGGGGTCATTTTGATGTATTTTTGGCATTGTTCGAGAGCAGAAGCTGAACCCATAAACGCTCCCTTCTATGTAAACAAAAGAGCAGTGCGCAGAAATGACTCTGCTTGCTTTGCTACACTGTCAAACACCGACTTTTTAAACAAGTTATTGAATGTACAGCTGTTTTTAGATGTTGCAGATGTTGCATATTGACATTGAGGACAGATGTGGCTTCATAAAGTGAACAAATGATCTAGTTCATAAATAGTCCTATGATTTTATGCAGTTCTGGTGGTCACTCCTTTCTGCAAAATGATCTTAAAAGCCATAATTACACGCCCGTGCTCTGTGCTATAGATAGCGTATAGCTTACCATGGACAGATGTGACACTCCCATGTCAACAAATGACAGCCAGATTGGATGCTTTTGAGTTGGTGCTTCATCATTTTCCTCCTGAATGCTAACGCAAGCAGTAAATTCCAAACGTGAAATGCTGTTTTATCCCGCCTTTCTTCTGATGCCTCTTTACCCATCTTGAAACGCATTCACCTCTTACGCTTCTTGGAAAAAGCATCAAAAGTAATGAAAAAGCAACAAAAGATTTATGAGAAAGCATAAAAACCACGGTGAAGAAGCAACTAAAAAGCATCAAAACAGGTGACAAAAAAGTGATGGAAAAGCATCAAAAAATGTATGAAGAAGCAACAAAAACGCAACTAAAAAGCATCAAAACAGGCAACAAAAGGTAATGAAAAAGCAACAAAAGATTTATGAGAAAGCATCAAAAAAGTGGTGAAGAAGCGACAAAAATGCAACAAAACAGGCGACAAAATAGTCAATCAATCAATCAAACTTTACTTATAAAGCGCTTTTCATACCAAAGGTATCACAAAGTGCTTTACAGATTACAACATTTAAATGAAGTATCCAGGCAAACATAATGTCCAAATAAGCGTCAGCAGTAGGTGGCGATGAGCGGCGTGGGTGTCCCCTGTCCTTAGACTCTCCAGCACGGCGAGGAAAAACTAGTGATGGAAAAGCAACAAAAAAATTTATGAGAAGGCATCAAAAAAGTGGTGAAAAAGCAACTAAAGATTTATGAGAAAGCATAAAAACTGGGGTGAAGAAGCAACTAAAAAGCATCAAAACAGGCGACAAAAAAGTGATGGAAGAGCAACAAAAAATGTATGAGAAAGCATCAAAAACGTGGTGAAGAGGCAACTAAAAAGCATCAAAACAGGCAAAAAAGTAGACAAAAAAATACAGACAAAAAGTAGTGAAAAAGCAACAAAAATGTATGAGGAAAGCATCAAAAAAGTGGTGAAGAAGCAACAAAACAGGCGACAAAAAGTGATGGAAAAGCAACAAAAAATGTATGAGAAAGCATCAAAAAGTGTCGAAAAAGCATCAAAACGGGGGACAAAAAGTAGTGAAAAAGCAACAAAAAATGTATGAGAAGGCATCAATACCATGGTGAAGAAGCAACAAAAAAGCATCAAAAAAGCGATGGAAAAGCAACAAAAAATGTATGAAGAAGCAACAAAAACGCAACAAAAAAGCATCAAAACAGGCGACAAAAGATTTATGAGAATGCATCAAAAAAGTGATTAAAAAAAAGCATCAAAAAAGTGGTGAAGAAGATACAAAAATGCAACAAAACGGGTGACAAAAAAGTGATGGAAAAGCAACAAAAACGCAATAAAAAGCATCAAAACAGGCGACAAAAAGTAGTGAAAAAGCAACAAAAGATTTATGAGAAAGCATCAAAAAAGTGGTGAAGAAGCGACAAAAATGCAACAAAACAGGCGACAAAAAAGTGATAAAAAGGAAAAGAAAGTGTTGAAAAAGTAATGGAAAAAACAAAACGGGCGACAAAAAAGTGATGGAAAAGTGACAAAAAAAGCAGCAAAATACAACACAAAAAGTGTCGACAACGCGATCCGATTTGTAGGTCTTGGCTTTCAAATGAGGTGTTACACTATCCACTAACTCAGTGGTTCCCAAAGTGGGGTCTGGGTCCCCCTGGGGGGCCTTGGAGACACTATAAGGGGGCCCCAAAAAGCTTGTCTATAAAGTACATTGAAAAAATATATTTTTTAAAAGGAAAAATACATTTATTCACTAAAATGTATTACTTGAAACCAATGAACTCCACTCATTGGTAGATGTTGCTTTTTATGTAATTTTAGCTGTAAAACAATTTGATTGATTTGATTTATTTTTTTATTTCGAGCTACACACAACACAGGCAAAAAAGCCAAAAGAAAATACAATAAAAGAGAAAATAATAATCAACACTCAAGCTCGAAAAGAAGTGGGAAGAAGACAAGCTTATTAACTCCCACCCCTGTTCATAAACTTAATAATAATGTGGTTGCTACAATAACACTGTTTTAGTTCTTATTTTCTTACAAAACGATTAACAATTAAGTTGGTTACATATTAACAGATGCAACAATGCATTACATTAAGTCAACGTTCACAGTATGTTACACTTTATAACAATTGAATAATTTTTTAAGAGGTTAAATAAAAAAGCTTTCAATATTCCGACAAGACTATTGCATCATTTTACCACACCGTTTAATCACATGCCCCATTTAATCTCAAACTGTGTCAAGACGGGCATTAAAAAACCCCTCCAAAATCGGCACCAAAACGAGGCTCAAATGGAACTGCCAAGTCCTGATACTAAAACCTAAAGCCATATTGAGCAATGCAATGAGAAGAACCTCATAATGTGGGGAGAATAATTATCTAGTTTCTTCCGTGTTTGCAATGACGTGACTTCCCTTTATGTTGGTCCGCGTCCAACTCGCCTTCGATCCGGCGCTAATCTAACTAAAGGTATTGACCAAATGACAACTTGATGAACTTTTAGCCCGGGGGCAGAGACGCGGGGGTAAACACTGTGAGGAAGCGGCATCATGTGACGTCCAGCCTCTTTGGCCTCACACACTGGAGAGCCTGTGGCCGCCTCATGCAGTCGAAGCATTTAATAGGTCTGAAAAAGAGGCCAAAACAATCGATACAGTGACGACATGAGAGCGCGTGAATCAGTAGGAGCTCTGTGGATGTCAGGAGGAAAGGGGGAAAGGGTTAAATGACGAATAATGAACACACTGAAGGCATTTAATGTGGGTGACTTGGGAGATTGAGATTTGAATCTATTGTATCGAGCGCTATTGAAATCTTCATTGCCTTTTTATTATAGGTTTTATCTTTTAACCGCCCCGCCTGAATCAAGCACGCTTTCTCCAGTTTGGCTTTAATCTAAAAGCTTCTTGGGGGGGGAAAAAAAGTGTCAATATGGCAACAAAAACGCAGCAAAAATGTGACAAAAAAGCAACAAAAAAACGTGCCAGAAAAGCAACGATAATCAAACAAAAAAGTGACAAACATGAAACAAATAAGTGACACAAAGCAAAAAAACGAAAAAATAAATAATAAAAAAGATGAAAAAGCAACAGAAACACAAAAGAACTACGAAAACGTGACACAAAAGCGGCGACGACGCAAAAAAAGTTAAGATCAGTTTTGTAGGCCTTAGCTTTCAAATGAGGCATTACACTGTTGCCCTCCAGTCGAGAAGCTTTTAGAGAAAATGGAGAAAATTCACTCGGTTAAGGTTGATCACTAAATTCTTTACCACATGTCACTATAGCTACAATAAGATCCATTACTTTTTTCTCATTTATTTTACTCCACATAGTTACAGAAAAACTCTGTTATTTAAGAAGTAAACATAATTAGGTGTAAAATGACATGACAGTTCGGTATTGTTTCGGTACAAGATAAAACAGCAAAAATGTTAGAACTGAAATAATTTAAAGAGATCCATAAATGTCTCTTTAAAAACTTAAATACAACAATTTCTGGAGACGTCCGAATCAGAATAGTTTTTGTTGCCATTGTTTGAGAACAGGTTCACAAACTAGTAGGGCTGGAGCGATATATCGATATTTAAGATATATCGATATGTTTTTAAATGAGATATGGAATTAGACCATATCGTGTATGTCGGGATATTTCAAATTCAGATAAGCTATTAAGTTAACAAAAAGAAACGGGTAATCTCAAGAGGATTTTTTTTTAAAGTGTATCTTATTCTTAAACTGAGCACTTTATTTTGTTATCTCTTTATATATAAATGCTGCCCTATTTTATTTTCTAGGCTATTTTTATTAAGATGTTTTTTTTATTTCAATGTGCACCTTACAGAGCTTTGTTATACAGTGTTTATCTTTACATTTATAGTGAGTTTTCAATAAAACTACTCGTATTTGGCTTTTTGACTTAACATTTCATGTCACAGCTCTGACTTGGCGGAAAAAAATATCGGGATATATATCGTATATCGATATTCAACCAAAAATATATCGGGATATGACTTTTGGTCCATATCGCCCAGCCCTACAAACTAGGAATTTTTCGTGATGCAGACGTGCAACATAAAACATATAACACAGAATTTAGATAAAACAGAAATTATAAACTTTAAACTATAAGGCTTTAGGGGCATGCATAAAGAATATTAAATAAGATACAAAATAAAAAGTAAAATATGGTAAAACGACAACAATTGACATAGAACAGCGGGATTATATTTACAGACGTGTATAAAGTAAAGCAGCAGATCTAAGTGTGGACACACCACACAGAGCAACAGAGCAGATACATCCATGAGTCTGTAACTAAATTATTGGGTCTTGTTTTTGTTCATGAGTCTGATGGCGGAGGGGAAAAAACTGTTCAAGTGGCGGGGGTGGCGTAGCCTCCTGCCTGAGGGCAGAGGGGTGAATGGTCTATGTCTGGGGTGAGAAGGGTCAGGAAAACCACGCTTTTGCTCAGAGATTCATCCGTCAGAACAAACCGCGGATCGTTAGAGCGATGAGGCGGCGGTCTGCGCACAATAACAGCACATGTGTCGGGCGCAGCTGAAGTTTACCTGGAGGATACGCGAGGTCGACAGGCCCGTGCATCACTGGAATGTAGACGAGTGCTTTTCCACAGACGAGCAAACCGCAGCGCGACTTCAGGGCCAAAGTTTTACTGTCAGAATAACAGGTCGTTTGTGCGTGGTGCTTCGCGATGTCCCGGCAGAGATCTCATGATGGAAGCTCCCGTTAAAGGGGCTATGTGGCAGTTTTGTACTCGCAATTGCCCCCTCAGGCCAAACTCGTATGATAAGCTCGTGCATGAGGAACACCAGAAATAACAGTCCCGTCCTGGTCAATTTACAGATTTGCAGGCGTGACTTCAACTGAGGTAAGAAACATAACTGTTTTGTAAGATATTTAGACCAAATCAGAGTGTATATTTTCCAAGATGCGATTCTTGAGCAAATGCATCGCAAAGTGAATCGAGTGAAGAAGCCAAATAATACAGATAAACGAATGAATGACGTTTGAAGGAAGAGAAAAAAATACTTGTATACTTTGTTTGCCTAAACGTAGGCCTAACTGTAATAAAATAATTCCACTGGTAGAAATGCTACTAGAAAAAGCCAAAATTATCTCTTCAATTCCCTGAGCCAGTAAAGTAAACTATATTGTAAACGGCACATGTCCAGTGTTTACTTTTTGTAGTCGTTTCACTACTTGTAAATCCGTGAACAGTCGTGCTTATTTTGCGGCCAAGAAAAGCTAACATTAGCAACATTATTTTTGCCATTGTAAATACTACACCATTACCACTGTTACTACGCAAATGTTTTGTAGGTACAGCACGATTACTGTTATTACTGACACTACTAGTCTGCTACTAATACTACACAACTTCTCTGTAGGTATAAAACTATTAGATCAACTAGTTGGTCTAACTTCAAAATATAATTACTTTATGGCTTGTTTCAGTGAAGTTTGTTCAAACATGCACGGACACCGCTGTTTTGAAAGCATCAACAACACTTTTCTCCACGTATTTAGTAATAACTTCTTATTCTCCGCTAAATCCATCCTTCCAAAGTTACCCCTCGCTCGGCAGCTTCAGTACGGAGGAGCTAGCTGCTAACGCTACAGCTGAGTGTGAACACGTGTGACGTCAATACGCTTTACGCTGTTTGCTTGTTCGCCCCGAGCATAGACTATTCAAGTGAGTTTACAGACATACAGAGGCAATCGAGAGATCGAAAAGGCCAGGGCTCATTCTACTCACCAGGGCATTGCTGGAGCATGTATGAGGAAGACGTTTTAAATTTGTATATATTTATTTTTGGTCAAACTTATGTATCCACCTTATTCCTGGTGCGGCTCATGTAGAAACGAAACGCTCTGAGCCATTGGTTTACATTGGTTTCCAGGGCGAGTTTTCGTTTCACATAGCGGTTTATTTCCACATTTTAAGATGATTTTCCAAACGATCAGCCTCCGTAACATTTGAAAAGACGTCCTCGCGCAGCTCTGGAACACGTTACGCTGTTCGTGGTTTAATTAAAAAAAACAGAGAACGTGACACTTGTGGCTGTGGAACGTGCAGTGTTTGGGACATGCTAAAACTGGCCTTAAACTGACATGTTTGGGGCAATTTTTTTGAACATGCTAGATGCTACTGACTCACATAAATGTATGAAGAAAGCCTTAGTTCACGGAGGTAAATAAACACTGTTAACACACGACTGACTGACCTGCTCACACTGTACGAGTGATATGAACCGAGGCCCGTGAGGCGACACAAGCTGAACTTGGTCTGAATACATTGTTTTTTAAATACTTAATTATGCTAAGAGCGTTCCAACTTTTTTCTGGTCGTTTTTTGTGCAAAACCTTTGACCCAATTAAACTACAGACATGGCCTTCTACCACGTGAAGCGGCGTATGTAACGAGGCTTCGTAAACAGACTTTCGCTCAGTTTAATCTGATAATGTGAAGATCTCCACGGATATTTGACCAAGAAACAAAAAGACAGTTTTTATGCTGACAATCCATTCTCTAAACCTAAAGTACCACATCCGAGCAAAGTCTTTGTGAAAGATCGCAGAATTAGAAGATCTCCACAGAGGTTAATTGGAGACAACTTGGCCAACACGTCCACGGGTCAGAAAACTCTTCGAAGGAGCGATTGTCAGTCGTAAGTTTATTGAGAGCAGTTAATCGCGGCTCGTAGTTTGTGTTTCCACATAGTCTACACTTCTAAAGCTCATAAAAAGTGGATTCGAGCGAACGGTCTCCATGCAAACAAACAGCGGCCTCGGTCATACCGGAAATCGCCCACATCTTTCACGCAAAGGCTCATGGGGCGTAGGAATAAGGTCCCTTTAACTTTGGTTCCTCTTTGCTCTTAAACTTGCGCTGCTATATAAATGGACCAACATGCTACCGAACGTGCTGAACTGAAGATTAGGCTGTGTGGGCTAAACAAACACCCAACGTTTTTAGAGTTTTCAAAGTAATTAGCCTCTTGAAATGAAGGTTTTTGGGTTTTCTTTTCTTGCATGTTGAGCAAATTGTTGGAATCAGGAGGTGAAATGTGTCTACTACCTCGTCCTGATGCTGATCTTTATGAATCGTAAGCTAGAGACCTGCACATGTTCGTTGGGTCTCGGACTCATGAAGTCTCCACAACTACAACGAAGAGTTATCTACATCCCCACAGTTTTCTGTCGGTGTCAGCATCTCGCAGAATGACACTTTGTTTTTCCCCCTGTCTCTATTTCTCCAATTTAAAGCGACACAAGGATTAACGTGGTGCCGGATCATTTCTCTTGGAGGTTGGTGATATATTGGTGTGATTGATTGTAAATAATGTGGTCAAACTAACAGTTTTCCCAGTGCTGCATCTAACAACTCTGCTTCGTGAACTTCACTGATCCTTTTGTATTTCTTTTGTATCGTGTAGCCACTGGCGCCATCATATCATCCTTTAAACTCCTTTGATGTAATGTCAATACTGTATTTGTCCATTTCACAACTCTTCCAAGCTTTTCTTCTTTTCATCTAGATATCTTTTTTGAGTGATGTAACATGAGAAGAAAATGCATAGGAACAAAAAAACAGAGTTAAAAAGAGCTGTTCTTTCTTTTAGATTGTATGGCGTGTGTTTGGGGAAAGCTGCACCAACTGATGATGGCTTGGGGACATTTGAAAACATTGACAACCACATGAGAAGACTTTTGATAATTTGATGCATCCTTCTGATGAATTAACCACAGCAACCGGTCTTTGTATGCTGCGACACAACGGCTTTTTATGTCCTCCCGATGCTCGGATCTTGTTTGTCAAAGTCGGGTGAAGTTTTGATGAAAATATCCAAGGCGCTACGTTCAGACTGCAAGTTTTAAAGCTCAATTCAGATATTTGAAGTTATCCGTTTTTTATTTCTATTTGAAGGCGACTTGTGTGTGATCTACTGTCTGTTAGGATTTTTTCTATATAATCGGTGTTGCGGAGCTTGACAATGTTTAAGCTTGTTGTGCGAAGCCAATAAAACCACTCAGACATGATAAGAACCATATCATTTTAAAAGGGAAGCGTTCTTTGAGCCATAAACGTTTGCAGGACAGTGTTACAGTTAAGGTGCTTTATTTGCCATTATACTGTAACTGCAATGAAATCTGTCCTCTGTATTTGACCCATTCTTCGATGCTGCTGGGGAAACCCTTAAGGAGCAGTGGGCGAGGAACCACCTCCAGATGATGCGCCAGGCTAATGGTCAGAATCACCTGCTGGAGGAATATATTTGTTGAGCATATTTTGGAGTGATTGGGGAAACCGAGGTGTCGTTTACACGATAGTCTCCAGGAAAACACAGCAGTCTCGTCCTCGCTCGATCTGCTTTTATTTTAAAACGACGTGCCGACAAACCCGCTGAAACTCCAGTGCGCGCCTTTGTCCAGCAAACAGCGCTGTGTTCTTAACACACACTTTTATACGCGCCGTAAGTGCACAGCGGAAGACGGTTGTCTGTTTATACTTCCTGGGTTGAATATGGCTCTTTAAGGCAACTCTGGAGCTTTCTAAAGTAAAAGAAAGTCATCGCGAATTATTTACAAGCCGTTTTATGACTAAATATCAATGAGTCAATCAATCAGTGTTCAGACAGGGCCGTGACGTGACCTTTCTGAGTTTGTTGAGTTTCCGCAAGAGGCAGAGTGGGGGAGAACGGCCTCCTGCTGAGACGCAAAAGTACCTCCTCTAGAGTTTTCAGTGAGGCGATACGATGTGTGTGGTTCTGTAAAAGAAATGTGCGTTCGATACCAACGTACCACTATTTGGTCGCCGTGTAAACTATGCCCAAAGCACCCGGAGGAAACCCATACTGACACAGAGAGGATATGCAAACAGAAAGACCCGCCCGACCTGGGACTTCTGTGCTGAACCACTCAGCCTATGGGAGCGACGTCTGTACACAGAGATGCTGCTCTGGACTCCAGCGGTGGATAGATTCATGGCAAGTGTCATTTCCTCCCTGCTCCCGTCTACATAAACACTGAATGAATGGCATTTATAGTGCGTTGATGACGTGTCAGATTAATGTGACTTGGCTGTTCAGACAGAAGTCGCTTTGCAAAATCGCCAATATTTATTTGAAGCACACGATCACGCGCACATATCAAAGTGGCCTGGGTTGGATTTGAAAACCTTTTAATCTGTGGTGTTCTTCAGACAGTCATGAAAGATCAGATACTGGTGGCATGCGGGGAAAACAATTGGATTTGGGTCCTTTGGCTCGCAGTGGCACTGGCCACGAGGCAAGTCCTGCGATTGTGAAATGGTATTACTAATTCAAGTCAAGAATCGCACTCAATTCAGAACATATTTAGTGAGGTCTTTAAACTACAGTGTTGTAATTGCAGCCCTTGTGATTCGCTAATCGTGACTGCTCAAATTGCATTTTTAAAACATTCAAAGTGGTAAACTCCTGTTGGAGTGCTGCTGGCCTTTTAGTCTCGCTCACTTTTCTTAGTTACTCAATTCTCTTTGAACCGCAGTGTCATACCCTGTGACTGTGAGCCAAATGCAAAGATCTCAATTATGCATTTATTCCGCGCTCATTATTTATAGACCCAGCTCTCGCGCCTTTGTAAGCTTTCACAATTTTGCACTGCATTAAACAATCACCCAGTCGGTATAAAAGGGTCCAGCGATATACAGAGCTTCAGTTTTTATGGAAGAACGAAAAGATCCATCCCGTAGACATTGGCTTAAGCTTGAAAATGTTACCGTTCAGAATGGTTTAGGTGCCCTCGGGCAGTAAAAGCAGTCGTAATAGTGTCTTGAAGTATCCTCATTGTCAAAGCCACTAAAGGCCCGATTCCCTGTGCTAAGTAGACAGACAGGTTCGTCCGCTGCAGCAGCCACGAGCCGAGCCCAAAACTCCTGTTCAGCTTTTAATATCCGCCCCGTCAGCAGCCTCCGTGCGGGCGGCCAGGAAAGGGTCAGGATACTAACTCATGGCGAACAATGGGGAAACGGCAGCGCACAGAAATCATCAATTATAGGCCTAGTATTTTCTGCCTATTCTGTAAAACCTAAGCGCCATTTGTTATCTTTATATGGTGGTTCGAGCAATAAGTTACAGAGATTTCCTCCCCACAGCGAATAAATGCAGTCTGTGCCGTGTTGAGGTGCATCTTTTTTCTCTCATCAGATGCCCTTCCTCGTCCAATCGTCCAAAAGTTTCGATTGTGGCGGGTAGAGTTCGAGCTACGCCCTCCTCACTGTTTAGTTTGCAGCCGAGGGGGAAGTGGCTGGAATGATGATCTGGTTCTCTCGATACAGCGTCTGCAGTGATGCGGCTCTTGTATCGGACTGTTGTGCCAGGTTCTACTCCCGGGCATTTCCTCCCCGAACCTACACAGACACGGGTTTCTCCAGTTGCTCCGGCTTTCCCTACCACCTAAAATATGACTCCCCTGAAAAAGAGATTAATCTCAGCGGGACTTCCTGGATAAATGATTGTCAAAAATAAAGGCTCCAAAGTTGAAAGCAGGGGTTGGTAGAGTTAGTTTATTAGTTTAGTTTATTTGTTTGAGCAGTTAACCTGTTCAAAGGGAGTGGGCCGAAGCCAAAGGTTTATAAGCGCTCACCCCAAAAATAAAAACAATAGCATTTACATTTAATATTTACAGGGTAGAAAATCATAAACAAAGGAACATAGGGCAAAGTAACAACAAATAATGAAGAACAATAAAAAACAACAGCAAAATAAAGAAACAACAACAAAAGAATGTGCTACAACTCATATCTAAGAAATATAAACTCTTTGTAAACTTTTTTTAAATGTACCAGGTTATTGCAAAGTTTGATGTTTTGATCTAGATTTTTCCATATTTCAACACCACGTCTCATGGGACACATGCTTTTCATGGTTGTTCTTGAGTACTGTTTATTGAAACTCATTTGATCTCAAGTTGTATTTAACTTCTCGTTTGCAGAACATATTTTGCATACTTTCAGGAAGCGACTTTTGTGAGGCTTTGAACATGATTTGAGCATCTTATATTCAATAAGGTCCTCAAATTTCATTGTTTTTTATTTAAAAAATAATGGATTTGTGTGTTCACGGTATTCAGCTAAATTAATTATTCTTATTGCCTTTTTCTGAACTTTAAACAATGGGTCAAGATTACTTTTATACACATTTCCCCAGATCTCTACACAATATGTTAAATGGGGAAGGATAAGTGAACAGTATATAGTATATAGAGCTTTGTTATCAATGATATATTTAAATTTATTCATTATGGCTGAAATCTTTGCAACTTTAGTTTTAATTTTTATGATGTGAGGTTTCCAGCTGATTTTATGAGTGTACACCAAGAAATGTATGTTCATAGACTCAATAGTTTTGTTGCAAATTTTAACTGGTAATTGTACATTCATTACACGATTTCCAAAGAACATTGTTTTGGTTTTCGTAATGTTTAGAGACAGTTTGTTTACGCAGAACCAATCTTTCAATTTATCAATTTCTTCTGTAATCTCGATCACCATTTGCTGTAAGTCTGCACCTGAGAGTATGATTGTATCCTCTGCAAAAAGGACCAGTTTAAGCTTCTTGGAAACCAAGTACAAATCATTGATATATAATAAAAATAGTTTAGGTCCCAGCACCGATCCCTGCGGGACACCACACACTAGGGTATCACACATGGATCTGCACTGCCCCATTATACTGTTTACGGTTTGTTAAATAGGATTCAATCCAATTGAATGCAATACCTCTTATCCCATATTTCTGTAGTTTGTTCAGGAGTATATTGTGGTCCATAGTGTCTAAAGCCTTCTTAAGATCGATGAAAATACCTATTGAATACCTTTCCTTGTCGATATTATTTGTGATTTCCTCTATAAGTTCCATTAACGCAGGAGATCTGCTTTTACGAGTAGCCACAATATTTATTCTAGTAAGAGTAACGTTAGTTTAAAAATGTACTCAAGTAGAAGTAAAAAGTTGTGAAAGAGTAAAAAAGAACTTCAAGTAAAAGCGTAAAAGTCTGTTATTCAAAATTTATGTCACAACTGGAACATAAATCAAACATGAAATTGTTTGAAAATTGTAATATTTTCAATGGAAATACCATTAAAACGCATACAAATGAATCATTATGAAGAATTAAGTAAGAAAACACAAAATACATTTATTTCACGCGTCAAGTTGAAGATTTGCCGCTTAAAGATTTACTCAGTGGCACAAGTTCAGAACTTCAGATACTTCATTTTAACTCTGGTTTGGGCAGCACGGTAGCGCAGCGGTTAAAGCTCTTGCTTCGCAGCTAGAAGGGTTTGGGTTCGATTCCCACCTGGACGGGGCCTTTTTGTATGGAGTTTACATGCTCTCCCTGTGTCTGCGTAGGTTTCCTCAGGGTACTCTGGTTTCCCCTACCACTAAAAACCTGTATAATAGGTGAATCCTCCAGCCAGGTGATTCTGACCATCAGCCTGGCTCCACATCTGGACATGGGTCCTCTGGCGTGGAATTGCCGTCGTTGCTCCTTTCGGGTTGCCCCAGCCGTATTGAAGGATGGAATAAAGTATACAAACAATAAATATAACTGGGTACTTCCCACCTCTGGTTAAAAGTAAACATGGCCACATGTTTTGTTTTTGTTTATTTCAAGAGCCTTAATGCAGACTCCAGAACAACAGGTGGCGCTGTGTGAATGTTCTGTCAATTGCAACGACTCGCAACAAGGACGGAGGTTTGTCCCCATTGTGTTGCTGTACAGGTAGGGAATTTGGGCTTGACTTTTGTGTTTTTGCAGCTGCTAAACTGCTGCTTAACTTACTTAAACTTAGACCTGCTGAAGTCATGAGGCGCTGCTCTTTGCCGCTTTCCAAGTACAGACACCTTGGCGTCATTTACAAAGCATGATCTGCCTGTTTTAGCTTAATTAATTAAACTTCGCTCGACTGTGAAGAAGACCGGACCAGGTTCCATGTTATTTCCTGTTTAATGGACAGGGTATGCCAAGGTGAAGGTGGCGAAATGTGTATCAAAATATGGACAACTACTGTATATGTTCTGTAGTGGACTAGGACGTTGGAACATTATCTAAAAAAACAAGACTCCATTTGTTCTCTTTATAAACATGTCCTAGAGCATTGGCATTTGGACAAAAATATGACCTGCTACACAGATGACTAAACTAACAGGTTTTTAGTTTTCTCCACAACAGATTCCAATAGAGACTTAAACAACTCTGCGAAGCCACAGTGCTGCCATCTGACTACGTTATTTACAGCGCGTCATCTCCTTTCACGTAAAGGAACAATGTAGTGACGCAGTGCACTGTAACTGCAGGGCGTGTGTGCGCTCATGTGCTTGTGTGGTTTTGTGCTTCTCTGTCAACACCAAACAAAGACGCTGTTTAAACCCGACGGAGGCTTGAAACACAAGACGTTCCTCCACAAAGTCTCTCGGTTTTGTGAGATCACCCCACATTCGCCGCTACGTTTCGCACGATTGCCATTATCGCAAAATCTCGTCAGCTTTTCATCTGACTCTGCGTACAAGAATGAGGCATGAAGGCAATCCACGATCGATCCCGCTTTCATGTTCTCGTCCAATGGCCATTATCTCGTCAATATTCTCCTATGGCGGTGGAAATTGATTTAATGTATAGATTCCATTTACCGTCTCACAGATGGATGCAAATATCTGGTTAAAAGTGCTGTGTCCTCAAATGAAGTCTATGTACTGCCAGATAACTAGGTCAAAGAATTCCTGTGCTGGATATAACTTTGATCATCCAATTAGGACTGTGGGATTAGGCAACGATAGTTTTTCTTTTTGAGACAAAGGCTACTTCAAGAGCATTTGTTGTTCCAGGGCTACCAGCTAAAAAGATATCCCCATTTTAAGTTGCACTGTTATAATATATTAACAATATCCTGTCACAAATTTACTGTATGCTTTGAAATGCCCGGACTTACTGAGTCGCCAGAACAGAAATCGCTGCATTTTTAAGAATCAGATGCAAGAAAATTGAACCGTTTTCTTTTCTTTTACAAAAAGGCTCAATGGCTTCTGGGATGCTCCAAAGGGCACTGGGTTGTTGTGAGTGACCTCAGCTCTAAAGCATAAAAGTCACGGGAAGTTGCAATAAACATGACACACAATGAAATACAATTGACTTGCATTGAGCTCATAAACATTTTGTTGATTGGTAATTTCTTAAACGATAAGTTGATCTACAGGTAGGGCTGTTCAATAAATCCAATTAATTTGATTGATTCATGCTTTTAATCACAGACTATGTGGAAAATGGTAAAATCGCATCCGTCACTCCATGTCCCCTCATGTGCCCCATGCGGCCAATTTAGCAGCGTTTCATTCAGATGCTCTGTATTGACTGTTTTCGGAAATGACACCAGTGGAGAACCCAACGACTTTCGGGCGATCCCTGCTACTTTAGCCTCCGTTTTGGAGTTTTCTTCTGCTAAAACAGTTTGGTTTCCCCCACCGTCTGATCCTCTGCTCTTCTCTCCCTCTGAGCTGAGACATGCTCCACTTTCCCAACAGAGCTCGGGGCATGACTAGGATAAAACTATAACGCTTTTGAAAATTCCATGGCTAATTATGAAGTTTTACTTTTGAGAGCAGACAAGGCATATTTAAAACAGAATTTTAAATAATTGTATATTATGAATCTAAATAATACCTGCATATGAGCTATTGCAGTTTTCCGTCCGTCCGTCCGTCCGTTTTCTTTTCCGTTACCGGGTCGTCCAAATCCCATAGCACCAGCCCCTATGGCTCCTCCTGCAGGTGGTGGGTCCACAGAAGGACGGCCTCATGGTTCTAACCGGGCCTGTTGGTCTCTCATAAGGGGCTTCTGAACCGCTCTTTGTCTGAACCGTCACCTAGGACCTGTTTGCAATGGGAGACCCTACCAGGGGCACGAAGCCCCCGACAACAGAGCTCCAGGATCATTGGGGTGCTCAAACACCTCCACCACGTTAAAGTGGCGGTTCCAGGAGGGGATATTGCAGTTTACATCATATGAAATATCAGTAGATCCTTCAAGTTTCATAATCATTTAAATTGTAATCGTCCATACTGAGTAAGAAAATCAAGATTTTAATCTCACAGCCCTATGTACAGGCATTGGTTTAGCACAGGCGTCTTTGACTATTCTGAGAGTCTATTCATCTTGGCGGGAAGAATTGTCTCTTTTAAAGTTCACAGACGCCTAGTTTGACAGTCCATTCATAGTGGCTAATGGAGTCCCCAAAACTACTCTGCATTTGCTTGTATCCATTTGTCCAGCCACCTTTTTATTTAAGTGTTGACCTGGACTACACTGAGATCACATGACTTCCCTTCAGCGCTGAAGTGAGCAGCAGTGAACAGGCCTGTATGGACTCTCACACACAGTCCATGGGAAACTTAAGCTCCCGAGGACAAAGGAGGCTCATCTATGGGAGGCGCATCTCTCCTTTTGTACCGTTTCTATGGAAAAACACTGAGACATGTTCACTTCTGGACTGTCCGTCTGCAGTGAACTTTAATCAGACCTGCTCCAGTGATGGAGTCTGTGGGAATCGTCTGCAGCAGGGTCTGATTTAGAAGCCAATAGAGGAGAGCGCGAGAGAGAAATGATTTCCTTCAACTTTAGATGGAGTAGATTTTACCTTTTTGGTGACTCAATTCCAAGTCATATCTTTTAGTTCATCTTTGTACTGCTATACAGAGTTTTATTCATATTTTTATTCATACAAAACACTATTGGCAGCAGAAGGTGCATGGAAACTGTGACGCGATTATAAATTTGGCTAAAGCTGGTGGCCGTCTCCAGCAAGATTGCATTGAATATCAGTTTGATCTGGGAATTTCAATGGATTTGACCTTTTGAGAGTGTGCTGTTGGTGTGTTGCCATGGTGTTGTCTCATCACAAACTTGTCTGGTGTTGTGTTTTGAGCCATTTGTGCATATTTGAGTAATATTTGATCTTCCACAACAGCTATACAAAGTGCTGTGGCGCTAATTTACCCCAAGTTTCTCCTATGTAACCAGGGGCGCTTTCTCTGTAAAGCATCCAAAGTGTAATTATCGCAATTTTTGATGAAGCAATATCCATATCGTCATGTAGATCTCTATCTGACTGGGATTTTTCTGACAGTTTAAAATAAACAAAACAACAAACTTAAAAAAGGTCAGAAGTTCGGTTTTGTCATGATTTTTTTCCCACCAATTTCGTTCAATTCTAGCCATGTTTTGACACAATTAGCTGAAAAACAAATTACTTGCGATTCTTTTCCTGATTTAACGGAATGTACAAAATTCACCAGTATCAATGAAGTAAATGAAGTATTGAAGCAGGAACCGAAAAAAACGTCTCTCTTTAGATCCAAGTTTTGATGCTGTTGGTTCAGGGACAGCATTAAAGGAAGTGACCTGGTTTCAGCTCAAATAGATCATTCCCCCCCCCCCCCCCCCCCCCCCCATTTTCCCAATTTGTTTCCCCAATTTTTGCTTATGTTTGCCTTAAAGGGGGGGTATTATGTAAAATCGACTTTTTCAAGCTTTATATCATGTTATTATGTCATTCCCTCATTAAACACATGCCTGGAGTGTTGCCATGGCTCATTCACATATTTTTGAGTAATCAGTAAAAACTTAGACGGCAGCCATTTTAGGTGTAGCTATGCCTCAGTCCTCCTAGGAACGCCCCCACCTCCTGGAGACGCCTCTGGACCTTTCGTCACCAGCCAAGCCACCAACCACTGCTCCTCAGCTCAGCAGAGCCCACTCCCCGCACAGTAGTGTTGTTTAGATGCCACAGCAGTGTGCTGAAGGGGGCGTGTCGGAAAGCTTCTTAAAGAGACAGAGGCCTATTTCAAGACGTTCAGTACAGCCATTTTGAGAGAGCAATTTTATTCAAGGCAGTTATTTTAATTTACTGCATATACAGACCAACAGAAGGTTACGTCATCATTGTAGTATGCTATAGACTGGTGCTATGTGATTGAAAAAAGCATACTACCCCCTCTTTAATTTGTTTTCTTGTTTTCCCAATTTTTCCCCATAATTTTTGCTCATTTCCTATTACCAATATTTCCCCCCAATCTTTTCAATCTCTCCCCCCATACCGGGGAAAAACCATAATGGTACCCAGCCTTAGGAGCGAGGGGAGAAGAGTTTTAAAGAGGGAGGCAATTTTGAGCTCATGTCGAACTGAGAGGCCAAGAGAAACTTGTAATAAGCCAGTAAGGCCAATTTAGCATCGTCTAACCACCAAAATGTAAGATGATGATCAAGACGTGTTCCAAATGACCCACTTTTCCCCTTTTTGTCCCATTTCTGTCGTCATTTCAAACAAGACTTTTAGCTCGAGGTCCGCTCTTCTGTGTCCCTTATCCCGCCGTCATCGGGCGATTGTGCGACAGATCAAGGCACTAGTTTAAGTTTCCTTCAGAGAAAAAGCGCCGGGTCCCGGGACAAAAAGGAGGGACTTTCCCGGTTTGGGATGACGGCACAGTGTGGCTGAACACAGAGGCACCCGGGCCCTTTCATGTGCTCTGAGGCCCCTGTGAGAAACCCCAGCTTTTATACTTGAACATAATTAACGGTGCAGAGAGGAGAGGGCTCAGAGGGTTCACAGCGACACGGGGGGAAGTTGGACGATTTCCACTTTAGAGAAGATCCCTTTTCCAGCGAATGGAGTTGGGTTTATTGCAAAATATTCTCCATAAAATGATCTGATGCAATTGGCTGTGAAATGGGATGAATGCATAGGATAAAGTTGGAAAGAGAATGAGGTTTTGATGCCTAAAACAATTTGCTGCAAAGATTTAGAAAGACACAAAACAAAAGCCAATCTAACTAAGATGTCACTGACAAGAATTGTGATGATCTTCAATTTAGCTCCAAAATAGACTTTTTCTCTTATCACAAACAAACATGGAGCTGTGTTTCGATCCACTGGCGCATCTTCGAGTAATCTTTGAATCGGTGGTTCGTGGCACCTCGACGGCAGCGCCCAAAATACTCCTCCTTTTCCCAAAAAGCTCCTTGTGAAGGCCTACTTATCCCGGAAATGCTTTCCTCACCCTTCAATATCCTGCTAAGCTTCATCCTTTCATCGCAAAGTTAGCCAGAAGCCACTTTCTCTTTATTGAAACGGCTGCACAGCAAAGGGGAACAAGACAAGGTGAAACCACTGGATATTTTGTTTGAGCTCTTTTTGATATTGCATTTTCTGACTAACAAAGTAAGATGGTGATTATGATGTGTTTATGATTAATACCAAATATGCTGTATGCAAAAAACATGATACCCACTCTTTTTAAGATAGTTTAAAGTTGGTTGTAAACATAATGAGACCCCATGGTGAATATTACGGTATGTTGTCAGTTTATCTGCCTTAATATTTGCTGTCTTTGCGGTTTACTGATTTGATTTAGAAGTAGCCCAATAGGTCACTTATTTTGACTTGTTGTTGAAAATGTGAATCCCAGTTCAGTCTTTGTGTGGCTGTAAAACCTTTTATCTAATAACCTTGACTTTAATGTGTTGTTTTTCCTCCGCAGGCTCCACATATAGCGTCCTGTCCACCATGCCGTCCGATTCTGAGAGCAGCAGCTCGCTCAGCAGCTTAGGTGAGTCTCCTCCTGAAGTCACGTGTCTTTTAAGCAACTCTGTTTTCTCCCCAGAGGCAAAACAAAAAGGCTTCTTCTTAGGATCTACGTGGAGTGTTAAAATGAAGCCGGTTTCGCCAAGTGCAGGACAGGGCACATGCAAGTTATTAAGCAGATATGAGACTGATTTGGACACGCTCCTACATACACACAGCTTTTTAAGTTTACTATTATTCTATACTTGGTTTGAAAAGTTGAGAACCAATATTTCAGAATAAAACTTTAGTCCAGGTATAGGTGTTGTTGATGCTTTGATTAAAGGGATATTTCAGTATTTTTGACATAGGGCCTCATTTCCTAGTTATCCAGAGTGTTGTTGATGTCTGGAGATATAGACTAATGCTAGGCTAAAGCATTTCTATGGTATCAGTTAGCCTGCATTAAAAACAGTCTGGCCCACTCCACAGTGCACCTGAGGTAAATCACTTATAACGCCAGACTAACCATATAAATGTCTGTGTTAATAGAATATTTTTTTGAAATATAACTGACCTTGTATCACATGAATTACCGCATTTTGATGGACTATTTTCTCGCAGATCACTCCGCCGCTGCGTTAGCTTACAGCCACGAAGCTGATGCTGCTCAAATACAAGTTATTTTAAATGCAAAATGGTTAAAATTATTCTATTAACACAGACATTTATATGGTTAGTCTGGTGTTATAAGTGATTTACCTCAGGTGCACTGTGGAGTGGGTCAGACTGTTTTTAATGCAAGCTAACTGATACCATAGAAATGCTTTAGCCTAGCATTAGCCTAGCGCCACTAGACTCTTCAAATATAAGAACTGCATGAATTTAAGAAAAAAATATCTCCAGACATCAACAACACTCTGGATAACTAGGAAATGAGGCCCTATGTCAAAAATCCTGAAATATCCCTTTAAGACCTTGTTTAAGTTGGATTATAATTTGTAGAAATCTTTAGTGATTTAGAATTGATGTCGCATTTGATTAGACTTTGGTGGCATGTGACATCTTTATTTGAGTAATTTGTCCTTTGTTCCTTTTGGGAACCCTTTGTAATGTTTACAATAGGAGAAGATATCATTTAGTTTACCAATTTATTGTGCACTGCAGCTTGTTTTAAGAAAATTCGGCCACCGCGGCGTCCTCCTATGGGAAACACTATGTGGAAACAACACTGTAAAGTGTTTTGTGTCATGTCCCTGTGCTCTTTCGCAGGCACGCCGGCCGGAGCCTCCTCTCCTCCCCCCGTGCTCCTGGACCCTCCCCTGGTCAGCGAGAAGATGGAGACGCTTCTGTTCCAGCTCCGCCACGTGACGCGCGAGAGAGACGAGCTCCGCAAACGCCTCGCCCTGTCCTCCCCCGGGACCACCTTCGACGACGGCAGGTACGGCAAAAGTGTGACAAAGAGGAGCCGAGTTTGACAAGCCGTGCTGCGATTTTTTTAAAGTGCTTCAGAGAGAAGAGAAGTGTGTTGACAAACTGCTTTTTATTTGTCATATGCAAAGCTGGCTGCATGAAAGATAAGCAAAACACTCCAGGCCCAGGGTTCGATTCCTGGGCCATTTCTGTGTTTCATATAAAAGCGTTTGAATCTGAATCTTCTTATTCTTCAGGCCCAACTCCAAAACGGGCCACGATTACGAGCGCCTGAAGCTGCAGTGCATGAAGGCGATGGCTGATCTCCAGTCTCTGCAGAACCAGCACAGCGGCAGTCTGAAGCGCTGCGAGGAGGCTGTGAAGAAGGCCGACTTTTACCAGTGAGTACCATTTCCCCTCCCCAGCGCCAGAAAACATCTCACCACCACCCCGTCTAAAAACGAAAGAGCTGCTCAAAGTCCCTCGTCAATATTTCAGCAGCTTTTGTCTCTCTCTGCCGCGGGTTCGCTGACATGTTCACGCCAGAGTGCATTGGCCAGATTTGTCTTTTGGTCAAAGGAGCAAATGGGAGGAAGCGCTTCAGGCTGCACGAGTTGGTATTGTTTTTAACTGCTGGCTGCACAATATATTCACTGTTATCACATTTCTAGTTGACACAATGTCCTTGTTGCAGGGAGCCACAATATACGGTATTACAGAGCTGACTGAGATTTGCACTTTCTTTTGCAAACACGGCCTAAATACAAGGCAATTAGGCAGGATATCATCTACAATCAAAATATCTGATTGGAAGACATGCAAATTTATAATATCGAGTTTCTCTCCAATATCATGAAATGTGGAAATGTTTTCGAAAAATGGGGAAAATTTGGAAAAAAAGTGGGGGAATTAAAAAAAACAAATAGGTGGAAAATGGGGGAAATAAAAGGGAAACATGGATAAAAAATTGTGAAGATATGGGGGGAAAATGGGAACAATTGGGAGAAATTAGGGAAAAATCTGGAAAAAAGTGGGGGTGGGTGGTTTATAAATTAAGAAAAAAAGAGGAATAAGGGGAGAAAAATTGATAAATTGGGAAAACAGAGTTTTTCAGCCCTTTTGTCTGTTCAGGACAATTCTCTTTTTGAACGACAAATCAATGTAAATGAAGACGTTTGCAGCACATTTATGCATATTCATGATGGTTTGTAAAAATATCGCTTCATCGTTGTTATTGAGAAAGTCCCCCCAAAAATATTGATCTTCATTTATGTAAATGTGCCCAGCCCAGGATTTTCCTATTGTTCCATTTGAGTCTTGTTTGTGTCCTAATTTTCCATTTTAAGTCTTGCTTTGACACAATTTGATGAAAAAACAAAACCGTGCTTACAAATTTTGCTGCCAAATTTAACGCCTAAAATGTTGATTCCAGTGGGTATTAAATATACATTTTTGTAACATTTTTGTCATCTTAATGAATATTTCTTTAAATTTTGCCCATAGTGTCCAATTTACCGTCAATATTGTTCCTCATTCCAATTGTTATTGCATCTTGGATCGTGTTTGACAATTGCAAAAAAGATGGGTCTTAAAAGATTTAGTCTATCTAAAACCATGCAGCTCTATTCTAAGGCTACATTTGCTTTACAAAACTAACGTCTAAAAATCCCTTGTTAATAATTCACCGGCTTTCGCCCCGTCTGCTCTGGGTTCACAGATATGTTCACGCCAGATTGCGTTTGCCACGTTTCACTTTTAGCCGCTCCGGAAGCTGACGAGCTAAGCCACAGGAAAAAACCAAACAAAATCCCATCATTTAATTTCTGTTTTCCTCTGGTACATTGTTTTTGACCTGGCCTCGTCCTTTTGGCGCCCAGCTGAATTACTCCCTACAAGTGTTCTATAAGTAATGCCCTTCTCGTGCCAAAGAGCTCCATGCAATCAGACACATGACATCTGCGCCATGCAATCAGAGGCGGGATTACGATTTTAATCGATTTGATTGGAAATAAACTTAATAATAATGCATCGGTTTTATATAGCGCTTTTCTGAACACTCAAAGACACTTATTCATTATTCATTCACCCCATACTTAGCGGTGGCAAGCTACTATTGTAGCCACAGCTGCCCTAGGGTAGACTGACGGAAGCGAGACAACCAGTCTGCGCCATCGGCCCCTCCGACCACCACCAACCACTCACTCACTCACTACATTCGCTAGGCTTCCTGGTGTTCCCAAACGGTCTCCCATCCAAGTACCGACCAGGCCCTTCCCTGCTTAGCTTCCAAGGTCTGACGGGATCAGGCAGAGCAAAGGCGGGATGGGGTTAAAGTCTCCTGATCTTTCATATGAAGAAAACTGCTCAGAGTCTTGCTCATTAATATTTCATAATATAACCTTCAATTAGGCCCATTAAGATGACCCTTTATTTAAAAATGGTTATTGCTTAAATATTCCTTGTCTCTTAAAAGTAAAACTTCTTAATAAGCCAAAAGTGTTTTAGTTTTATCCTCATGCCTCTGCTGTGATTGACAACCGTCTCCATGGAGACTCAAGGGGAAAAGGGCGGAGTTAAAAGGGTGCTCCGCTCTGAGCAGAGTGAGTCAAAGGCACAGGAGCAGACCCAGGGAAAGTCTGTTTTAGCGGAGGAAAACTCCACCACACACTCTTAAACACAACACGCGGCCTTTGTGAAGCAGCAGAGATCGTCAGAAAGTCACTGGCTTCTCCACTGGTGCCATTTTTCTATGGAGCGTCTAAACGCTGCTAAATTGGCCGCACATGAGGGGACATGGAGCGGCGGACACGATGTTACGATTTAGCCATTTTCCACATCGTCTGTTTTTAAAAGCATGAATTAATTGAATTCGATTTATCGCCCAGCCCGAACTCCTATTCAGTTAAGGTTTGCTTTTTGTGGGGTCAGAAACACATCCGTGGCCATTAAACTTAATCTTATAAGATATGGGATAGAACGTTTAATTTAAATGGGGTCCGGGATTCAACGACTAATAAAATGTGACCCGCCGTGGGAGTTCACAAGGAATTAACCTTCCATTTACACAAAATCAAGCTCTCTACAAACTTAAACTACTCCATAAATGTAGTCAGTGCAGCCCTAGCTTTCAGCCACTTCTTATTTGAGAGAGATCCGCTTCATATTTTCGGTTTTATGGTTAGATGAAGTTACGCTGGGTGTGTGCAGTGAAACGTAAACAACGCGATCACGCACGGCAATGCGTCGCAATGTCGGCCTTTTCCTCATGTGTATGTGCATTACAAAAGTAGTACAGGAGTCTTTTCTACAGTTATAACTTCAGTTATGTCTGGAGTCTGTAACTCTCTCTCAGCGTGAGGCTCCAGCAGCTCACGGAGGTGGAGCTGACACAGGGAGGCGGCACTGACACAAAAGCTGGGGAGAAGCACGCAGGATTTTGTCTGTAAATTAAAGAGTAGGCTACACTATGTCCATTATCTACATCACTATATGGCCTAGTGTTTTCTGTGGCTCTGGTACAAGCATGCAATACCTAACCTTATAGAAAGAAAGCTGTGTGTGCAAGTTACTTATAATATTTATTTATTTATATATTACCTGTATTTTTTTCTTTGATGGCACATTTTTCTTGCTTTTTGCCTTTTCTCCCCCCTGTGCTTTACAGCTTTACGGGGGAGCGGGTGTGGCTTATCTAAATGAGATGTAAATGCACCCTATTGTCACTCGAGCAGCAGAGAGAGGTGAGAACTGCCCAAATCTTTGGAGAGCTTTTCCTGCCCTTTGGGCTTTTAAGAGTTGTTAAATTCAAATCACCGCTACGTCTCCAAATATGATTAGATTTCCATGTGTTACACATTGTTGGAAAGCTTGGAGACTACACGTTAACAATCTGTGAAAAGCTCAAAATGCCCAGAACCGACCTGTGTCCCTGATTCCTGTGGCTGGTCACAAATGTGCGCATTTGTAGGAACAGACACTGATACATTGTGATTTCTAAGATTGACTCCCCAAGTTTCAGATCACAGGACACATTTTAAACACTGCAGTTTGTCTTTTCTCAAATGCTAAAGCTCCTACAGACGAGTATGGTCGGATTGCAATTAATTAGATTGGATATATTGTTCCTTATCAATAACGAACAGTCTAAAATCCAGTATAAATTCTGCTAATCCTGTGAGTTTAAACCTCTAAAAACATTGAAATCGCATTTTGTCTTTGCCGGGAAAAAATAACCATTGCATTGGTTGAAATATCGCTGGGTGACAATACTTTGCGTGCTTGTGCATTAGTGTAATTTACTGATGCCATAGTGTCTGTAGGGGCCAGACATCTGGCCCAAATGGAAACAGACAGATGAGGGATTAAGGCCCGGGTCTAAGCCGTGCCCTCCTCATGCACCCTGCGCTGAACCGTCCCGGCTGCTCTGAGGTCCAGAACAATCTGCAAACGGGGGCAGGTCACAAACTTATGGCAAATGAAATGCAAGGTGCTGCTTTGATGGACAATTTTGTGAACTCAAAATTACATTACGTTTTGACCATCGCCTCACAGCAAGACCCTAGTTACTGCGATACTATCTGTTGTGGTATTTAACTTTACTTTGAGTAATGTTGCTAAATTTGATCATTTCTTCTTTGAGGTATAACCCCTGGACTTGTCCTCACCTGTTCTGCGTTTGCTGCATTCATTACACCAATTTGTTAGCATGCCGTTAGCTTTACAGTTGTAGTTGCATCTGAATGTAGGGGACCCCTTGCGATTATGCATAAAAATAAGTCTTTTCATACAATTATTCTTGGGGCAGTGTCAACTTGAGGTCAACTCCAGAGCTTTACAATGGCTTCCAGATGTTTAGCTCCTGTCAGATACGTTAATCCATGTCGTGTTTTGAGGGCAGACGGGGACACATTGACCTGCAGAGGAGAAAGGGTGATATTAATGCAGCTGCTGTGTAGATCACACATAACACTTCAATTTAAAAAAAAAAGCCTAGCAGATTTATGGCCTGGTTGGGTAAAGTAAACATGGAAGGGACTTGTGGATAATTCTTGAAAATGGCATGATTGTAAATGGAATTTTCTGCATGGAAATGAAAATATAGTTTTTCCTCTCAGTTCTACGTTGGTATCAATAAATTTGGACAAGTACGTGATACAGTTTTACACTAATACCTTTTTAATCATCATAGTTTTATCCTGTGCTCATTTTGTCGACTATAATATTTTGTCAAAGTAATGTTTTTGCCGACTACAATTGGACTAAAACTAAATTAAAAGTAGATAATGAGACTAAAATCATAAATAAGTATCATAAATAGTCGTTAAATTCACTGCCAAAGGAACAAGAGAATAAAACTAGACTAAAACTTAAGAGAACTAGATTTTAGGATTTTTTTGATTAATCTGCAGATTATTTTTTACAGCTAATCGCTTGGCTGTGAAAGGCGCATAAACATTTAGTTTTTTCCAACCTTTTTCCCGCATAAAGGTAAAGTGACGCCACTAGAGGACTTGTTTATGGGGTAAACTTAAAGGTGCATTTTGCAACTTTTCATGCGAAAAACCTTTGACCTTGTAGTGACCCAGCGGCTGTGTGAGTGGTCATGGCACTTTTACTTTTGATCATGGTGGCCTCTGCAACGCTCCAAAATCAATTGTTTTGTAGGTTTTCTGGTGAGAGGCTCCATCAGCAGTGGTAACCTCCATAACAATTGATCCTGGAGCGTCCTAGAGACCACTGTGATGGAAAGTAAAGGCGCCATGCGGACCTCTCATACAGTCGCTGGGTCACTACAAGGTCAAAAACGCACATAAAAAGTTGCATAACCTTTAAAGTGAATGTTTGTAGTAGGTTCTTTGAAAAGGTCACTAAAGCTGAACCTGGTTTGCTCAAAGCTGCACATGATCTAGGCACATGTTTTGTGTGAATAGTCTATTCCTCATTTGAAAGCTGAGAACCGCCAGAGTTCAGCCACTGAGCTGTATCGACTGGAGGCTTTATTGACTGGTTTAAACTGGTTTAAACTTTAGGATCTGGCAACAACGAGGGTGGAGCTGCTTTCTGATTGTATAATTGTCCTTAGTTGTTTTTCATCAAAAAATACTGAATTTTCATTTTTGTTCTTTTTTGGATCTGTGTAAACAAGAAAACAATTAATTCCCATCTAAAATAGTCGACAACTATTTCAATAATCGATTAGTTGATCTTGACTAAAACTCATCAACATTTTCATTAAGACCAAAACTAAATAAAAATGTCAAACTCTTGTGCCCGCAGTACCCTGCACAGCCGTATGTTGAGTGAGCACTCTCAGATGAAGGAGGAGCTGGAGCTGCTCAGACAGGACAACATCCAGCTGGTCCGGGAGCATAACCACGTGAAACAGGCCTGTGACGAGCTGCGGCGGCTGCGCGAGGACGACCAGAGGGAGGTGGCCGACATGAGGCTGCTGCACCAACAGGTAATGTCTGACTAGGACTGTGTGTGCAATTCATCGATTATTACACTAAACGATTACAAAAATAGCATAATCGAGAAAAAAAAAAAGTACTGTTGTATTTGTCGCAGATCATTTGATTCATTTTTATACTTCGCTCTTGAGATAACGCTACTGATAAGTGCTCACCTTTTGCTGAAAGGAGAACAGAAGTTTAGAAGCCTCTATATCCTTTGCCCAGGCGCTGGTTGTGAAGAAGAATCTAAAACTTTTCCTCTGAAGCAGATCTCAATGGAGCTCAAAGCAAACTTGTATTATTTCATGCCGCTGGGATGACTGTTTATGTCCGACCAAAGCATTTTCCATTAGCACATGAAATGCGAAGGGAACAAAAACAAACAGCGCTATGTGATGATGTCATCAGGCCGCACGCTTGGTTTGCGTGGGCTGCTGTGAGGGCTGGAGGATTAGTTTAGAAACTTGAGCATATTTAATATAATTTGGGTTTTTTAATTGTCCAAAGAGGATATTTAGATTAATTAATAAATAATTATTACAATTATTACTTTGTTATTAAATTTAAAAAAAGGGGAAAAAATCGTGTTATTTTTTCTATAATCGAGCAGCTCTACGTCTGACTATCACGTCTCTCCTCACAGCTGGAAGGGCTCGGCTCCCAGTTCGTGTGGGAAGCTGCGTGTTCTCCTCGTATGTTTTTTCTTTTCTGCCTCTAAAAACATTGTGGTGTCCAATTTTGCGCTACTCTGTGATAAGGACAAAGCAAGCGCAGGATTATAAATATGATACTCCTAAAGGAAATTCTGTTGTGCTATTTCTCAACCCTTCCACACAATAGCACACAAAGCAACAAGGTTTTAGGGACAGGGTGTATTCAACGTGAGACTCTGGGCCGAATCCAGAGAAATTGGTCTAATCTTCTCAGTGAGTCCAATTCGGAGGACTGTGCTTTATGCAGGTATTCGGTAATGATGTCAAACACATCTTTATCACCGTCTTACACTTTGTTGGTTTAAAAAATGCAATATTGATCTGCAACAGCTAAAACTAAACATCCAGTAGGTTCACGTCCTGATTTTCAAGCGATCTGCTCCTTCCTCCTCTTGCTCCCCTTCGCTGCGCAGCTGTTTCAATAAAGAAAATGAAAATGGACCGTTTGGCTGTAGAAAACTCATGGCAAGTGTTTTTTACTTCACAATGAGAGGATCCCTGGATGCGTAGGACCTCAAGAGGAGCTTTAATTGCTGGGTTGAAGGTGACGTCACAGCATTCTAAAGGCCAATACTATTATATGGAGGAAAAATTATTTTGTTTTTTAGGACATTTTTGGTCTTGTATAGAGAGATCATGGACCCAGTGACTGATATTAATGATCATTTTTGTAATTCCTACATTTTCTTTTGAGCTATGACTTGTGACAGTGTAATGCTGTTAATAGGAAAAACTGGCTCCTGTCCCCCGCTGGGTCCAGTGACATCACATTCTAGAAGCTGCAACCCAGCAATAGCCACTGGGGAAGAGTCAAAGATTACTCAAAGATGTGCGAGTGGATCGAAACACAGCTCCAGGAGTGTTTTTGATAAGAGAACATGATAAAGATAATAATGTGTAATATCCCACCATAACATTTTTTTCTGGAGACCCGTCGCTCGACCTCCTTCCTAAACCGAGTGCATTTTCTCCAGTACGGCTTTACCCAAATCTGAAAGCTTGACTGTAGCTTACGGCCTCTAGGCCAGTGTAACGCCTCATTCCAAAGCTAAGGTCTGCAAAACTGATCGTAACTTTTTTGGTCACATTTTTTAAACCTTTTTGTTGCGTTTTGGTCACTTTTATATCGATATTTAAGATATATCTATATACTTTTAATAAGATATGGAATTAGACCATATCGCGTATATCGGGATATTTCAAATTCAGATAAGCCATTAAGTTAACAAAAAGAAACGGGTAATCTCAGGCTGATTTAAAAAAAAAAAAAAAAAAAAAACAGTTTATCTTAAAGAGGGGTATTATGCTTTTTTCAATCACATAGCACAAGTCTATAGCATACTACAATGATGACATAACCTTCTGTTGGTCTGTATATGCAGTAAATTAAAATAACTGCCTTGAATAAAATTGCTCTCTCAAAATGGCTGTACTGAACGTCTTGAAATAGGCCTCTGTCTCTTTAAGAAGCTTTCCGACACGCCCCCTTCAGCACACTGCTGTGGCATCTAAACAACACTACTGTGCGGGAGGGGGCTCTGCTGAGCTGAGGAGCAGTGGTTGGTGGCTTGGCTGGTGACAAAAGGTCCAGAGGCGTCTCCAGGAGGTGGGGGCGTTCCTAGGAGGACTGAGGCATAGCTACACCTAAAATGGCTGCCGTCTCAGTTTTTACTGATTACTCAAAAATATGTGAATGAGCCAAGGCAACACTCCAGGCATGTGTTTAATGAGGGAATGACATAATAACATGATATAAAGCTTGAAAAAGTCGATTTTACATAATACCCCCCCTTTAACATTTCATTTCACAGCTCTCACTTTGCAGAAAAAAATCGGGATATATATCATATATCGATTTTCAACCAAAATATATCGGGATATGACTTTTGGTCCATATCGCCCAGCCCTAGCTCTTCCGTTGCTTTCTTGTTCATTCTTTCTTGCTTTTTCAGAACTCTTTAGCCATGTTTTGTCACTTTTTTTGTTGCGTTATTGTTGCTTTTCCAGCACGTCTTTGTCACTCTTTTGGAAGTGTTTTTGTCGTGTTTTCGTTACTTTTTCATCTAATTTGTGTTTTTTTTTTGTCACTCTTAATTCGTGTGTTTTGTTGTTGATTTTCAGCACGTTTTTGTTGCTCTTTTGCCACTTTTTTTTTGCCTTTTAGATTTGGGTAATGCCACACTGGTGAAAATGTGCTTGGTTCATGTCGAGGTTAAGTCTGAATTATGTATAACTTTGCCTCGCCTAATTTACACCTACATTACACTTACCATTATCCTTTGAGACTTTTTATAATTTTGTAATCTGACAAAAGCCGCACTTATTGCAGTTGATCCTGACTCATAAATGGAAAGTCCAGTTCCGCTCTCGCTCCTAAGAACCACACCTCATCTCCCTGCATTTGATAACGAGAATGAAAGGGCCGTCTGTCTCGATGTCCCATGTCCTGATCAGGAAAACTACTGTTCATTTAAATTAGATCAACTCTGACAGGCCAAAGATAACGCACACTGTAAAAGTTGTTAAGTAGCGGTGATATAAGGCAGCCTTGTCTGTTCCCCCGCCTCATAAAAGGAATTTATTTACATAACGGCGGCTGAACTGCTTTGAACTCGTGTACCAGGAGGCAGAAGAGATGAAGTAAACTTAGAGGAGCTTAAGTAACAAGCATGTTGTTTCAAACTGACTGTAGAAGCTTAAGGGGAAATGTCTGATGAGGGCTTATGCCAGTTGAAATTGTCAAATTGCGATTTATATTTTAAAATCAACATCGGTTTGTAGTGCACCCTTTTAACGTTTTCTGGAGCTCTAATAAAGGAAGCGGTCTAAACTACAAACTTAGCAGCTTTTATACGTAATAAGAACCCATGGAGACAAAGGTAAAGTACAGTAAAGCAATTTTGAGTGCAGTTAGTCCTCGCTTTACTTGCTTTTTTTCACCACGACAAATGCACAGTAACATTCAAAGATATTTATTCAAGCTAAATAAAAGTTATTAGGGCTTAGAGATGGGCAATACATCGTCTACTTTTTTGTTTGGGAACACAAAAATGGACACAACTCGGGACCCCAGTACATAAAGTTATTCCCTCTTATGCTACTTTAGGGCAGAAAAAGACATTTTAAAATAAAGTTCATATGTATTTACGCTGTTTATTTTTATATTTGAATGGAGTTCACAAATTATATGCTGTGTACACTCAAAAATATACTAAAAGCAGTAGCACCCCCATCTAAGGTCTCGCCCCCCCACTTTGGGAACCACTGGTCTACAAGATAATTTTGAAATAATTGTTTTGGAAGATATGCCATTTTACAGTATCTTCAAAAAAAACTGCTGTTGATAAAAATGAAATTGACATAAAGGGTATAAAGTGATTTATTTTATATTTTTTTGCATGTTTATTATTTATTCAAGATAATTATCTATGTGAGCCTCAAAGTACTAAATTGTATTCCCCAGCACATTTATACTTATTTCTGATGGTTTGCCAAAATATTGCTTTATCATCATGACTTTATTTTTGGCAATATCGCCCACCGTTAATAGTGCTGTATAGTATGAGACATTGGGGATTTTGATTCACCGTATATATATATATATATATATTATAAGACTTGGAGAATACAAATCAGGTTAAAGAAAATGAATGAAATTGAACTAAATTGACAAAAATTGAAGTTTTACACAGAACAAAGAATGTGAGTAAACTAATTAAGGGTAACACATTTAGATAAAAATAGGAAAAATGTGGTGCGGGGTATTAAAAATTGTAAAAAGACAAAAAAAAACACATGGATAAATTGTGACAAATTGGAAAAAAGTGAAAATATATATTTTAATGGGGGAAAGTACAATTAGGACAGTGTTTTTTCTGATGGTTTGCAAAAATATTGCTTCGTTGTTATGTTGGAAATCCCCCAAAATACTGAGATATGAATTCCTTTTCTGCCCTAATCTGAGCGTTTCATCTTCCAGGTGATGAGAGAGGGCTCCTCCGAGGTGCTGACCAAACTGTACGACAGCGCCGTGGACAAGTTCGAGGCTTTGAAAACGGACTACGAGACTCTGAGGAAACGGTACAACGACAACATGGCGAGTCACAACGCGGACCTGAGCCGCCTGGACCAGGCCGAGGAGGAGAACCACCAGCTCCAAAAGCAGCTGGAGGTCCTGCTGAAGCAACGCGACGCCGCCTTCCACTACCAGCAGCAGTACTCCTCGTCCATAAGAAGGTCTGTGTGGGGATGTTACAGACTGATACTTCACTGACATGTTCAAAAGTTACAATATGCAGGAAAGGCTTCAATTTCTAGTCTTTTTTTTCATGACATATTTTATAAAGACGACCCACCTCTTCAGACATTATGTGAGTTATGAATCTTCCAACTTCTTTGAGAGCAAAAGTGATATTCTCAAAGTTTCTGAGAATGGCTCCAGGGTTTCCATGTGGCATTAAAAAGCATTAAGTCGTTAAAGGAATTTCGCTATATTAATCGAGACCTTAAATGTCATTAACCTCTTAAACCCCCACCCGAATCGAGTGCATTTTCTCCAATTTAGCTTTACCCAAATCTAAAAGCTTACAGTACGCCCCATTTGAAAGCTAGAACCTAAAAAAACCTTAGTTATTTGCGTTTTGTCACTTTGTCACTTTATTGTTGCTTTTATGTCACGTTTTTGTCGCTATTTTTTCAAGAAGCTTTAGATTTGTGTAATGCCAAACTGGAGAAAGTGTGCTCGGTTCAGGTGGGGGTTAAGAGGTTAAAAAGCATTAAAGTAGATTCAAACTGGCATTAGTTCTCATTAGATTTCTTGAAATTGACCATTTTCTGTTTTAAAGGGACTATACGGAGTTTAAAAATGTTCAAATTAAGTATTTTCCTCACTTACATGTTCCAGTAATGGCCTAATGTGCAGAATGAGCCCAGACCTGTTCACCACAACTGCCTGTAAAATGCTGCACTGTCACTCAAACAGGTGTTACTTCAGGTCCGAAGTGCCGTCACACACGAGCTTAATATAGAAGCTGCACTTACGCGAATGACCTGAGGTGGCAGTGGCGAGTATAAAAATGATCAACTTGCATCTCGTCCAATGGCCGCTATTTTTTGAGCACTTTCTATGGCGACATATTCCTCCTGAGATAACGCTGGGTTAGTCACAAAAAAAGAAACCAGGCTGGTTTTCGTGAAACATTTTTTTGAAATCTTGCACTAATGAGGGTCGGTCTGTTAGCATTGGAGCTACACAAGCTACACGTCACGCAAGGGCCGAGTCTACAGTGAAGATCCCGCCCTTATGCCCTTATTAGGAGCATGCTTCGTCAGAGCTGGGGAGGAGGAGTCTGTAAATCTGCCATGATTTCCCCCTTGAACGTGGGCATTATGGTAAACGGGGAGGAGTGAGGAGGAGATGTCTATTCTTTTTAACGGTCTATGATCTAGTCCCTTTAAAAAGTTGCCTGTTTTTTCCCATTCTCTTGCAAACATAGAAACAGAGGAAAATCTTAAATTAAATATGGCATTAAAACATAGTATTTGGGCATTACAAATAAATTAATCATTAAAAGGCATTAATTTTGACTTGCTTCTGGCTGTATAAACCCTGGGTTTTAACATGTCCAGGAGAAATAACGTTTGAAAGAAGGTTACGGTATAAACTTCTAAACTAATTGAAGAATCACATGCATTTCAGAGCAAGTTTGTAGAAGCCTGAACCAGATGGCATGTTTTAAACATACCCATGGAGACGAGACATTTAGGCCCAATCTCAATTCTCTTTTCTACCCCTACCCCTTCCCCTAGCCCTAGCCCTTGCCCTTTCCCTACACCCTGAAACCAAGGGCTAAGGGCGAGGGTTGAAAATACCACCCTAAGAAATGGGACAGATGATTAAGGTTATGTAAAAAGGTTATGTAAAAAATAAAAATAAAATAAAAATAAAAGCAAGCCTACTAGCATGTTTCTACTGAACCAGTTTATCACTTGACTGATGCTGTTTTGTAACACCTAAACAACAGGACTCGGTCTCAGCCCAAACCCTACAGATTTTCATCTATTTCTGCTACATTCTCCTTCCCCCTGTCCGTGTGTTGCTGCTTCTACCGCGGGTCGCTGTGGCTGCAGCCAGAGCTGCGACAGATCAGCCCCTCCGCTCCTGTAGCGCACTCAGCGGGGACAGTCAGAGGTAGACCCGCTCGCACTGCGCACAGGGCGGGGACAGGCACCCGCAGCCTCCGCTCTGAGCCCAGGGCCTGAGCGGAGGCTGCCGAGGTGCGCTCAGACCGGGGACAGACCGCCTCGGACCCGGGCTCAGAGCACAGCGGCGCGGGGAGAAATCGAGCGCAGCAGCGAGGCACTGAACCCCCTGTGTCATGTCAATAGCGACGTATCGAAAGTTTGGGAGCGTTCGCAGCAGCAAAGCGAAAACGTAGAACTGACACGTTTATAGCAATGGACTGTTCTAATTGTTGCACAAAGCGAATAAAGTCATGAACGAAGCGTTCTGCAGCTTTATAAATGTTGTAAGAGTGCTTATTGATGATATTCGTGAATTCATTTCGCAGCTTATTTCCGTGTTTTGTCAAACTCCTCCTACCCCTTCGTCTGAAGTGTGCATCTGAAAAACCCTCGCTGGAAGGGCTATGTGGCCCTCTCCCTCACCCCTACCCCTCACCGCAAAATAGAATTGGGACACCCCTTCGTCTCTCGTGAACGCGCACAACGAAGGGAAAGGGCTAAGCGGAGGGCTAAGGGGAGAATTGAGATTGGGCCTTAGTTCTTTGCAGAGAGTATTGACTCCCTCTGTTATTTGCTGAATGAATCTGAATCCAAGCTGATATTTCAATGTGATTGCGATTAATATTGCATCCTTTTGTGTCAGATTCATAAACTACAGCCGTCTGTAGCGGTGGAAACAAGTTTGTGGTTCAGTTTTTTTAATGGTTGGAATGAATAATCAACAAATGCAAAGCCTGTAGTAGATGCGTAGATCAACTTCTCTTGTAAAAACAATAGGGGGGTAGTTTAATTGAAATTACAATGAGTTTAAACTCGTCATAATCCCGGACAGATGTGGCGGATACAGATGTGTTCACCTGCTGCTGTGGGGGTTTCTTGAGGCTTCGCTCTGACCTGGTCAAACAAATTACAGAGTCTAAATATAGGGCCAGACAGCTGCGGATCAAGGAGACAGGGTTTGTTAGGCAAATGACTAATTAAAATGTGGTGCGGGGCAGTAGCCTTTTGGATTAGGGCTACAGCACATATGCCAGGGCACTGCTCGTGGGTTTGCCTCCAACAATTTATTTTTTCATCCGGTTTCAAACTGTCCTGTCTAATAAACATTACTTTGTCTTCATTAAATCAGAAAACACTCTCCGTTTCCATAGCAGCATTTGTCAAGTCGTTTTATTTATTGCTTATCTACTACAAGGTGCGAAGAATAAAGAGGAAGACACACATTTCAGTTCACTTAAAATGATCAAAGCCCTCAATTATATAATGCAGCTTTTACACGGCTCAGTACGTGAACTTTAGAGGCCACTTTGAGGTTTCACTGAGCGTTTAGTCTGAGCGAGCAGAGCGTGAGGGGAAATGACTGCCAGCAAATAAACATGTAGGACTGGAAACAGAACTGACATGTAACTAGAGCTGGATATTCACAGTGTACTGCTGACAAGTTATTTGAATGGAAAATGACTTTACACATGTATTTTTTCCTAGTAGTGATGCAATAAAATGGTAGTAAATCTGTTTGTATTTTTAAATGGATGAAAAAAAGGTTCCTTAGAAAGTAGTGGAGGTGGTCGGTAGTAAATTTACTTAAAAACTAAGTACAGTGCTTCACTTGAGTCGAGTTTTGTTTTACACCTACTCCACCACATTTCTACAAAGGCTCCCAAGTAAAACGTAAATTTGTCCATGTGCTTTGTTCATTTAAAAGTGTAAACACTCTATGAACAGTAGGTGGCGCTGTGCAGATGTACTGTCACATGCCACTGCGTCACAATGAAGAAGGTGGTTTGTCCCCGTCGTGTTGCCGTACAGAGGGGGAATTTGGGTGCAATTTTAAAAGCTGCAGTTATTACCTCTTACGTGAACAGATTTGCACTTTCGACATTGCATACTTGAGTATTATCTACAGCAAATACCTCAATATTCAATACACTTATAAGTAAAGGTCGATTAATATGGGTTTTTCTAAGCCCGATGGTGCTTAGAAAACCCATATTAGCCCTATGCCCCTTTATTAGGGGCATAGGGCTGATTTATTCTTAGGTTGAAAGACAAAAATCAGCAGATTCCAAAAAAAAAGAAAAAAAAGTGTCTATCTCTTTTGGTTCTGAAATTATAAGCAAAAGTCTGCAACATAAAATATATAAAAAAGCCTCAGAGGTGAACAAACTTGTGACCGACTTTCACAGCCATCTTTCTCAGCTCTCCTGAAGCCTTGGAGGTTCTGGGAGGACTCATTTTCAAAGCCCCGACTCAGCTCCTTCCAATGCAAAAGGAGCTGAGTGATGGAGACGGGAAGTCTCTTATCACTTTCGGTTCCGGAGATATCGCCCTTTAAGTCTGGAAAATATCTGCCGATGACAGATATGGTAAAATACCCATATATCGACCTCTACTCATAAGCTACTTTAACTTTTATTGGAGTGATATTTGACCAGTAGTATGTGTACTTTTACTCAAGTAATGAAATATATAAGCACTTTGAACACCTCTGGGAAAGCAATAGTCCATTTACCATTTAGTTGTTATTTGTTAAGGTTAGGTAGATTCCCACACAGGGCGAATTTGTCCAGGGCACATGGTTGTGTGTCACACAGAGCATTTATAGTAAAATCAAGGCTTGAAAGCATATGTTAGATGCAAAAAATTGCATAAACATCGATCGAGGAAGGTAATAAAGAGCGTTTGGTCATCGAGGACACAGATATAAAGACTTATGATTCAAGTATGAAGTTAAGTATAATTCATGAACGGATTGCTGTGTCATTTTGGATTGGACTCATTCCTTGTTCCTCGTCTGTTTCAGGTTCGACTGTACGCAGCAGGAGTTGTCCAAGGCCACGGCGCAGTACAAGGAGCTGCAGCGGGAGATGGAGCGGATTCAGTCGGAAACCACGCGTCTCAAGACGCAGCAGCTCAAGGCCCTGAAGGACTGCGACAAGTACAAGGACGAGCGCGACTCTGTGATGAGCGAGTACCGGCTGATCATGAGCGAGCGGGACCAGGTGATCAAAGAGGTGGACCGTCTGCAGACCGGGCTGGAGGCCGCGGAGGCCAGACTCAAGAACAGCTCCTCAGAGCGACGCGTGGCCACAGAGGAGATGGAGGCGCTCCGACAGGTACGGGACGGCCACTCAGGGGATAATCAGAAGTGGTCAAAGTGCTTCATTTCATTGAGTTAAAGTACAGATATCGGGGGTCACAGAAGACATTTTTCAGCTTTACTGCCAAGGTTTTCAACATTTTGCCAAGATACTTACTATGCACACACTCCAGAACAATGAGTAGATAACTCTAAATCACAAGGCTTCAGTATCCAATCCAGAATAATATCATTTACTCAATGCTCCCAATGACCGGGGAGGGTTGGGTCACTATTCTGAAGGGTTGACACACTAACATTTATTCATGACAGGAAGATATCTAACAGAATCTTTTTTAAACTTTTTAACTTTTTTTAAATTTGTATTGTGTTGTATGTGTTTATTTGGTAATGTTAGAATATTGAAACATGAAACCGCTCCTTCACACAGAATTATTATTTTTTTTTAAACAACAATCAGTAAACCGTAGTGTTTGTTATTTCTGATCTTAAATGATCACACTTGATAAACGCCAAGACCTACAGGAAAATTAATAGATCGCTCAGTATCTCCTTACAGATAAAGGAGAACAGCATGAGAACAACAGGCTCTGGATTCAGAAGTTCCTTCCTTCAAAACAGATGATCCACAGTAACAGGCCATCCACCAGTTCTTCAGTCACTTAACCAAAACATGTATATCAATGTCTTCTGTGTGACCCAGCACCCCCCATTTTAGTTGTTTTCACCTCCAGCCAAAAAGCACATGGCATTGAGTCAATGATGAATCCAAATTAGTCTTTATTTTATTACTATTCATCCTGGGAATTATGATAAATGACAGTCAAGTTCTTAAATGTGAAAGCTGACTCTTACTTGACAACCAAAAGTTTACAAAAGTTGGAATGTTTTAGTGTTGTTTTTTTTTTTTGCTCTGGTTTTCTCACTATCCGGCATCCATGAACAGTTAGTGACATCACACTCTGTGACCATGACCTCTTATTAGCTATAAAAGAAGCATGACCCAACCCTCCCCGCTCTCCCTTACTGGTAAATATAATTTCAGTAAAAGTAGAAGTTGCTCCATCTAATTTTGACTTGAGTGAAGCAGACTTAGAAGAAGAAGGCTCCTTAACTTGACTTATTTACTGTCGTTTGGGTCGCTTTAACATCACCACCTTCCTCTCTTCGTTCCAGGAGTTGTCTTCGGCGTTGGTGGACAGGGACCGTGCGATCTGTGAGAAGAACGAGCTGCTGGAGAAATACTGCCACGAGGTGAAGGACAAGGCGGAGGCGCAGAAGGAGCTGAGCCAGGCCTGTAAAGACATCGAGACCGTGAGGGAGGAGAGGGACGTGGCTCGCAAAGAGAGGACGGAGGCCATCATACAGAGGGACCAGCTGCTCAGAGAGTACTACCAGGCCAGACAGGTACCGCCGTAGGAAAGCAGCGTGGGTCACTTGAGGGACGTTTGATTTGGTGGGGACGGCCCCCGCTGGTTTATGTGTTACACAAGGGTGGGGCTACGTTCAAGCTGAGTTTATGGCTAACTTTATGAGAGATAAGACAAGACTTATCTCTCATTCTATTCATTTGTATTTCCCCTTTCTGCACCACTGTTCTACAATCTAACAACTCATGCTGTAATGGATTTAAGTAGTGTTTAGATTCTTTTTAAATGCTTTTCACACAAGAAAGGTTTTGTTTGTATTCTCAAGGTGAGTGCCCATCCGTAATCAGCTATTGCTAACAAGCTAGCTTTGTTTCGCTCAACATTAACTCGCCATTCTCTCAAAATACGACGCCGATGCAAAAGCGCTTTCTTAAATGTATTAGAGGTCAAATGATATGGGTTTTTCTAAGGCCGATGTGTCTATAATCCTGTGCATGATGCTTCTTAACTTCTTAACCCCCACCTGAACCGAGCACATTTTTTCTTTGGCATTACTCAAATCTAAAAACGAGTTGGAAACGAGGAAATTCAAATGTAATAAGAGTGACAAAAAAGTGACAGAAACGCTCCAAAAAAGCCACAAAACGCAGTAAAAAGCGATTAAAAAAAATGACACAAAAGCGACAAAAAAGTGTCAAAAAAAGCGTTTAAAATGACACAAAAAGGCAACAATAAAGTGACAAAAATACGTCCAAAAAGTGACAACGCCAGAGGGGAAAAAAAAAGGATCTGTTTTGTAGGTCTTTAGCTTTCAAATCAGGCATTACACTGGCACAAAAATGTGTTTGGTTAAGCGGGGGTTAAGAGATTAAACTGTAAAATGTGTGAGTGTTAAACTGTGACAGCAGGTGGCGCTTTATTAGAGGCGTAGGGCTGATTTATTCAGGACATTCATCTGTAGTATTTCAGAGGGAGCTCGTTTGAAAGACAAAAATCAGCAAATTCCAAAACAAACAAAAAACACAGGTCTCTTTATGGTTCTGAAATTATAAGCAAAAATCTGCAACATGAACTATATAAAATACAATCCGAGCCTCCAAGGTGTACAACTTTTGACTGGGCTTTTTCCAATGCAGTGTTCGGTTACGGAGATATCTGCCTTTTATCATGTCCCTTTTCGCTCCTATGGAAATGTAATTTAAGACAAAAAGAAGCAACTTTAGGTTATAGAGTAGCGCTAGTTTTAAAGCAGTACTAAGTAACTCTTGCCCCTAGCGGCCATAAGCGCAACTGCAGGTGTCGTAGCAAGTTACGATTTTTTAACTTATTAAACATCTTGGAGAGTAAATACTACGCTGACAGAAAAGGTGAAGGGAGAGAGGGGTGTTGTACATCCAGTTATACAATGGAAATAATTGTTTTCACTCAAACGTGTCTGTAAATACTGTTTAAGTGGCGCTAGCCCGCAGTTAGCTTTGCCCGTTAGCCTGTTAGCTTCTTCTTCGTGATTACATTAGTGTGTATCGGTTGCTCCGCCCCGGTGGCAGTCAAGTTGCAAGCATGGTTTACTGGCCAGAGACACCAGGGGGAGATGAAAGACCCCCCAATCATCCCATTAACACTTGTATTACCCCCAGAGGGACTACGGAAAGGATTTATTAAGGTAAACACGTTACTTAGTACTGCTTTAACAAGGGAACCATGTGAGTGTCAAGTCTGTCTAACCCAGGTCAAATTCTTTTAGTAAACCTGCCCCAAACCGGGACTAAGGACAAAACCAGGCAATATATTGGACTATTACTGTCTAGTCCCACTCCTCCTAAACCAGGCCAAATGTCTCACAATTTTGACAACTACTTGGTATTTTCTCAATGAAGAAGAAAACAAACCATGCCAGAAAGTCAGACATGGACTAAACCAGAAGTCAAGTCCCGTAATGAAAGACCAGCTCCTCCACGAGAGTACTACTGTTATTACTACACCGCGCAGGTTCCCAAACAGTCCGCACCGGATTTACAAACAGATTGATTTATTCCCACTACGCCTATAATCCCTTCATATCATCATCATCATCACATAGAGACTGTTATTTTCAGCAGCTGGCGTCCGTCCACTCATCGATTCACTCGTGTTTTATCAGCTGCGCTCTGCCAGATTAATTGCAGTAAAAGTCTATATATAACTCTCCATTAGGGAATTACCTCGAATTTGGACTTTAAAGTTCCCCCAAAAAAAACAAAAAACTGCTGTGTATCCAGAAGAGGTAATTGGGCAGACGGCCTTAGATGGAGCAGTAATTAGTGATTTTGCTAAAGTAAAATGTCTATGCGTAAATTAAAGCTGCAGAGACCTTGATGAGGAAAAATGATGATACGCCGAGCCCTTTCATCTGTGCAGCTTTGTAAATATAGTACGTTTATTATTGGCTACTGGGAAGTTGCAACTTGAGTCCTGTGTTACTTCTCACACTGCTGCCTTTTTTCTATCAAAACGCAAAAGGTGAGAGAACGGGAACTTAAAACAGAAACCAATCTGCATATTATTGCAGTCTTACTGTCAGAAGGCTCCAGCTTTAAAATGGTGAGCAACCGTCATGTTATTAAATGGAGACTGTTTTATATACAGAATATCTCTCTGGAAAATAAGTTTGACGGTGCTAGAATTTACAATACTGTACAATCAGCAAATTACACACACTTAAGGCATGTAAACTTTGAGCAGCCATTGCGATTTCAGTTCTGTATTGGCACATATCACATGCAAAAAAGTAACGCTGGGCGAGTGAAGCCTTGTGACACTTCAAGGCTTTCCTGGCAAAAAGTCTCGTAAGGATTCGGAGCTTCTGCGCTGCTTCATTATTATTATTGCGACTTCTTCTTGACGTTTGAATGACCAGACCAGTCACAGGCCAATAAATAAGAGTAGGCACATTTTTTTAGGATAAAGTTCCATGCTCCACAGAGCTCCAATGGGCGGGGCCGACCTTGTTGTAGGGCGGGGGAGTAAGGGGTGGAAGCACAGGGAGGGCAGGGAAGGGAGGGAGTTCTTCAGTGGATTCCGTAGTCTCATCCCTGAAGGCATTACTTTGAAGAGACTGTGTGATTCTGACGGATCTGTGGGTGAGACGGGTGGAGTACATGTCCTTAAAGGGATATTTCAGGATTTTGACATAGGGCCTCATTTCCTAGTTATCCAGAGTGTTGTTGATGTCTGGAGATATTTTTTTCTTAAATTCATGCAGAAGAGTCTAGTGGCGCTAGGCTAGGGCAAGGCTAACGCATTTCTATGGTATCAGTTAGCCTGCATTAAAAACAGCCTGACCCACTCCACAGTAGGGATGGGTATCGTTAAGGATTTATCGATACTACTACTCTTATCGATACTCCTTATCGATCCGGTACTTTAACGGTACTCTTATCGGTACTTTAACAGAAAAATATACTGTATATAGGTAGATTGAGACTATCGTATACGTAGGCATTAATCCTTGGTCTATATTATTTATTTATTACTCTACATTTCATTTCCATTTTGCGCATACACTTAATATATGGGAGTTAAAATACTTCACTTACATCGCTTTAAAAAAAAAAATCATTATTATTATCTAGTAAATCAAGGCTGTTGGTTAGATTTGGCTGTAGCTCCAAATGAGTCCAAATGAAAACTTAGTGCAGTAAAATAATGAACTGTTTTCTGCCTCTCAGCTTGTGTCCAGCGGGTCGACACCGGCTCGCGCTGACGTGTGAGCGCGCACGCATGTGCACGTACATGCCACTGTGTACGCCGTTTGTGGAAAAATAGACTCCACCCGAAACTCTTTAGTTTGGGTATTTGTGAAAGAAGAAAAGTGCGAGTGGCTCGTCTGTCTGTTCAATACGAAGTCGTTACGTTTCGCTTTTTTACTGCGGGTTAGCGGTAGCAGCTCGTAACACCGCGTGTCTTTTCCGTGCGCACCTGTCTCGCTGCACACGGCTGCAGAGGGGAGACAGGGCAGTGGCAGAGCGCAGGGGGGACACCCTGCACTTTCGTGTGGGGTAGCGGGGATGAAACAGATTCGATGCATCGAACGCATCCATGAGGGGGGAGTGATTATTTGAGCGCAGCAGCCCCGTTAAGAAGACCGTTAAGGCTGGAGCTTATCGGTCCGGGTGGACCGACACACGTGGCCCCGGGGCCGTTATGATACCGGGGTTCGGTACCCATCCCTACTCCACAGTGCACCTGAGGTAAATCACTTATAACACCAGACTAACCATATAAATGTCTGTGTCGATAGAATAATTTTTTAAATATGACTGACCTTGTATCACATGAATTACAGCATTTTGAGGGACTATTTTCTCGCAGATCACTCCGCCGCTGCGTTAGCTTACAGCCACGAAGCTGATGCTGCTCAAATATAAGTTATTTTAAATGCAAAATGGTTAAAATTATTCTATTAACACAGACATTTATATGGTTAGTCTGGCGTTATAAGTGATTTACCTCAGGTGCACTGTGGAGTGGGTCAGACTGTTTTTAATGCATGAATTCAAGAAAAAAATATCTCAAGACATCAACAACATTCTGGATAACTAGGAAATGAGGCCCAATGTCAAAAATCCTGAAATATCCCTTTAATGGAGGGGAGAGGGGCTCCGCAGATCTTCTCCGCTGCTCTCACGATGCGCTGGATGCTCCTTCAGCAGGAGGCAGTGCTGGCGCCGTGCCACACAAGTCCCTCTGTAGAAAAATAATACAACAGAAATATTACCGAACATTTCAGTCCATTTCTGTGGCGTTTGTGTTAAAGTCGCCGCTTCATTCAGAATTCCCACAGCACAAGGGGCAAAAGATTTCTTAAACGCAGCCTTTGTAGCCAGTCGAACTCTGTATTGCCTCCTACAGATTAGAAGCTCGTTTCCCACGCAGAAATATTTACACCATGTGAACGCAGTTAAATGGGAAACGGTTTCAGTTATGGTTTACAAAGTGTGGACCAGAAAACATCCGGGGTTTAGCACCTCGTCGCTCAAAAACGCTATGAGCCAATGAGCCGCTTTGACTTAACCACGACTTGGTTAGGTTAGGTGTTCTTCTGACCCAAACAAGTGGAGATTATCCATAACAGAGGACAACAACATTTGACCATCGAAAGCTTGAAAATAACAATGGGGTTCTATGTATTGATGGCTCTTTTAGTCTCAAGAGTTCAACAACCAAAAGGTAAAATGAAATCTGTGGGGTACTGGGACTTTTCTGATGTAAATGTGTCGTCCCCGAACAGCAACAAGACTCGGCCACTCTGGACATGGAGCGTTTGAACAAAGAGATCGACGTTTTGAGGAAACAGTACGAGGCGATCTCTCAGGAGCTGAAGGACGCGCTGCAGGAAGCCGAAGTCGCCAAGTGTCGCAGAGACTGGGCCTTTCAGGAGCGGGACAAGATCGTGGCCGAGAGGGAGAGCATTCGGTAACTGAGAATGTCTTTGGTTTTGTTCCGCCATGCGCTTTGACATTATTGCAGGGGAGTATTAGCCCCTTTTTGGCCATATTGTTCACTTGGTGATACATGCACCAACTTATGGCACACAATGAACGTTGCCTAGGACCTCGTGTTTCAGAAAAGCCCATGTTTTTGTTTTCTAACTATATTATTTTTAGTTGGAGTTGACCTCAGCCCACTACAAGGTCATAATCCAGTTAGGATATTTCAGACCAGCCACAGTCTTTCAAATGAATCTGGTCCAAAAAAGAGCTTTCTGACATGATGAGGATCATTATTAAATACTTTATTACTAATTGTGTTTATACCTAGGGCTGGATACTGTTAAATGATACTAGTATGGTATAGGAAAAAAAGTTGAGGTATTACTGGTATCAGGGGGAAAATAAGAGTATCTAAAGCAGGTTCTGAAAAAATTAGAGAGAGAGACCAAGTTTTGATCCTTAGTCCAGGGACAGCATTAAAGGATCTGTATCATGCTATTTTAGCCATTCCAAAGTAAAGTATAGGCATATATATGATATATTTTACCTCTATCACTATGGAGTACTCATTTTTGAGAGAAATATAAGTATTTTTGGGGGGTATTTCCCTACCCGGAAGATAAGACGCTTCGATTCAGTTAACTCCGCCCCTCTCCCTGCTCATTCCACATTTGCAGTATTATAAATATAAATATCGCTGCAAAAAGTGAAGTTACTTCACATAATGCAGTTATAAGGAGTTGACATGTGCAAAGCAGTTTCATAAATGGCTAACACACACGCTAACACACACGCTAACATGCGTTTTGATTGACTCACCGCTCAGTTTGGACTCCCATGAGATCGCGTTGGTTATAAAAGTTATAAAAGTTAATCCACTTTGATTCTGGCCAAGGTTCACCAAGCATCCATCAGGTTGGTTGATATAGTAGCTAGCTTAATCCCGGAAAGAAATTCCAACTTCTGGCGAGTGCACTCTTCTTTAGGAAGGTTGAATAGTCCTGTTCCTCTCGTAGCCAAACGTGCATCCGTGGCATTATCGGTAAGAAAAAAGAGCAGGCGGTGTCCAGAGTAGGTTAGAAAGAGCTCAGTCTTCAAAAACAACACTTATGCTCGGATCCATGGCTCCTCCAGCCGTGGGTGCGCTTGATTAGCGTCGTGGGACAGCACAGACCCTTCGGAGGGTTGCTGTTTTTTTTTTTTTTGTTTTTTTTTCAAAAAAAAAAAAAAAAAAAAAAAAAAAGCTGTTTTATAAATAAAAATCAGGCCGTAAGGCATTACATTACAGACGTAGAGCACTTCCGTTCCGCTGTGACGACACAACTGAACAGCTCAGTGGTTTACCAGGAGAGGGCGGAGCAGCTGCTCAGAGAGCAGGATTCAGGAGGATTACTTAGAACTGCGTGAATGAAGCCAAAAACCGCTCTGGGGGTGTTTTTGAGAAGGAAATAGCATAACAACATGGCTAAAAGCTCCAAAAAGTCGATTTGCATGATATAGGACCTTTAAAGGAAGTGACTTGGTTGTTTTAGCGCAAATAAATGATACAAATCTGAAAAGAAATGGTATTTTATGGAATATATCAACATTATTGTTCTGTTTTCTGGTTCTAAATTATAAATATTTTAGTATAGGCAGAGTGGGGGAAAAAATATTTAGTCAGCCAACAATTGTGCAAGTTCTCCCACTTAAAAAGATGAGAGAGGCCTGTAATTTTCATCATAGGTAAACCTCAACTATGAGAGACAAAGTAAGAAAAAAATCCAGAAAATCACATTGTCTGATTTTTTTTTTAAAGAATTAATTTGCAAATTATGGTGGAAAATATCGCGGATACAAGCGGCCGAAATGAGTTTCCTTCGCATGGTGGCTGGGCGCACCCTCCGAGATCGGGTGAGGAGCTCAGTTACCCGGGATGAGCTCGGGGTAGAGTCGCTGCTCCTTCACGTCGATAGGAGCCAGCTGAGGTGGCTAGGGCATCTGTTCCGGATGCCTCCTGGTCGCCTCTCTCGGGAGGTGCTCCAGGCATGTCCTATTGGGAGGAGGCCTTGTGGAAGGCCCGGGACACGCTGGTGGGACTATGTCTCCGAGCTGGCCTGGTGTCGCCTCGGGGTCCCCCAGAACAGCTGGAGGAGGTGTGCGTGGATCGGGAAGTCTGGGCATCTCTGCTGAGACTGCTGCCTCCGCGACCCGGCCCCGGATAAAGCGGAAGAAAATGGATGGATGGATGGATGGATGGATGGTGGAAAATAAGTAAGACAAGCAAGATTTCTGTCTCTCACAGACCTGTAACTTCTTCTTTAAGAGGCTCCTCTGTCCTCCACTCGTTACCTGTATTAATGGCCCCTGTTTGAACTTGTTATCAGTATAAAAGACACCTGTCCACAACCTCAAACAGTCACACTCCAAACTCCACTATGGTCAAGACCAAAGAGCTGTCGAAAGACACCAGAAACAAAATTGTAGACCTGCACCAGGCTGGGAGGACTGAATCTGCAATTGGTAAGCAGCTTGGTGTGAAGAAATCAACTGTGGAAGCAATTATTAGAAAATGGAAGACATACCTGTACAAGACCACTGATAATCTCCCTCGATCTAGAGCTCCACGCAAGATCTCACCCCGAGGGGTCAAAATGATCACAAGAACGGTGAGCAAAAATCCCAGAACCACGCGGGGGACCTAGTGAATGACCTGCAGAGAGCTGGGACCAAAGTAACAAAGGCTACCGTCAGTAACACACTACGCCGCCAGGGACTCAATTCCTGCAGTGCCAGACGTGTCCCCCTGCTTAAGCCAGGACATGTCCGGGCCCGTCTGAAGTTTGCTAGAGAGCATCTGGATGATCCAGAAGAGGACTGGGAGAATGTCATAGGGTCAGATCAAACCAAAATGGAACCTTTTGGTAAAAACTCAACTGGTCGTGTTTGGAGGAGAAAGAATGCTGAGTTGCATCCAAAGAACACCATACCTACTGTGAAGCATGGGGGTGGAAACATCAGGCTTTGGGGCTGTTTTTCTGCAAAGGGACCAGGACGACTGATCTGTGTAAAGGACAGAATGAATGGGGCCATGTATCGTGAGATTTTGAGTGAAAACCTCCTTCCATCAGCAAGGGCATTGAAAATTAAACGTGGCTGGGTCTTTCAGCATGACATTGATCCCAAACACACCGCCCGGGCAACGAAGGAGTGGCTTCGTAAGAAGCATTTCAAGGTCCTGGAGTGGCCTAGCCAGTCTCCAGATCTCAACCCCATAGAAAATCTTTGGAGGGAGTTGAAAGTCCGTGTTGCCCAGCGCCTGCCCCAAAACATCACTGCTCTAGAGGAGATCTGCATGGAGGAATGGGCCAAAATACCAGCAACAGTGTGTGAAAACCTTGTGAAGACTTACAGGAAACGTTTTTAATAAATTCATTAAAAATCAGTCAATGTGATTTTCTGGATTTTTTTTTTTTTTTTTTTCTTATCATTTTATCTCTCATAGTTGAGGTATACCTATGACGAAAATTACAGGCCTCTCTTTTTAAGTGGGAGAACTTTCACAATTGGTGGCTGACTAAATACTTTTTTCCCCCACTGTATCAAAAAAAGTATTGTTCAGGTATCGGTATAGTAAACCAAGTATCATTAAAGTACCGGTATGAAAAAAACAAAATAACAGTACCCAGCCTGTTTTGGCCACATTTCCCCATATCGACCAATACTTGATCTTTAATTACAAAATCTGAAACTGTCGTCTTGTGCAGGACTCTGTGTGACAACCTGCGCCGGGAGAGGGACCGGGCCGTGAGCGATTTGGCGGAAGCTCTGAGAAATCTGGACGACACGAGGAAACAGAAGAACGACGCCTCCAGGGAGCTCAAGGACATCAAGTAATTAAGACCAAGACGGCTTTATTAGTAGAGTTTTGTTGTTTGCATGCACCATCAGGGTTTTAGGAGTTTGCCATAGAATTTAATACCTCTTACCTGCATATTGTGTTTCTGTGGGCATTCTTTAGACTATTTTCAAGGCTTCTGGGCCATCTAGTGGACAAGTTGTGTCACTGTCGCAATTTTACCAAAACTCAAGTCTTTACAATGAGGAAAAAGCTCAATAATGCCTAAAACTTATGATGATTTTAACATTACTCACTATTAAAGTTGTTCAGTTTACCATTCGCTATATATAACCACACAGCGGAACATCATGTGTATATATAGATACAGGGTGCGATTTGTCAAAAAAACAGAAGGGGGGATAATTACTTAATCACTTTATTGCTGTTGAACTTGAAACCCAGTGTTGTTAGATGTGTTCTATTCTGCAAAAAGATTTCAGTGCCTTCATGTTTTAACATGTCCTGCATGCTTTGGCGGGACTCAGTAGGGCCCTGACCATGGACAGAGAGGCCCGGACTCTGCATCTGACTCGCTGAGCGGAGCTCATTGCATCTTGTCTTAACAGCTCTGGAGGGGGTGGATCTGCCTTGTACATAGACGTCCGAGCTATAGGGGGCGACCCCTCCAGAGCGTGTGTGTTGCTCAGGGAGTTGGGCCGTTTTGGAAAACTCTTGATCAAACTTTGAGTGACCAGGGTAGTGTGACCAGGGCCACAGGTGTCTTTCTTTTTTGAGGGACAGAGCTGGAAATGTTACGTAATGCAGAATGAACGCGCGCGGCTGGTACTTCTCAGAACCGGTGTTCTGTTAAAATCGCTTCCCTTGTCGAAATGTACGGCGTAAAGGTTCCTCATCCTGTTTGTCAAACGGTCGCTATTGTAAAACACACAGGATTTCACACATGGCTGGGGACATTAACGCACCTGATGTGCGGGTTACGGGTTCCCCCGCGGTCCCCGCAGGGCCGGCTGCCCAGACCGTCATAAAATTCCCCTATGATCGCGGGTCGGGTTGGGGCGGTCGCTGCCACTCATTGCCGCAGTGCGCGCATTCATTGTTCAGCCACGATTCATTCTATCATCTTTACAGCGGGGTTTTGACATAAATATGCGGCGGATTTTCACAAAATAAGCAGCGTTTTGCTGAATGTGATCCAAAAAACACTTTTGTGTCTATTTTCCACGGCATGTGCGTCTGTGCACAACTTTTCTGCCCCTCTCAGCGCTCTGAACAGGGAGAGAGAGAGCGCGAGGGGAGCTCATTTTTGTATGTGTGCAAAATAGATTTAACTGATCATAAAGTCAATAAGGACATAACACAGTTCCCTGTGCATAAGATTGATTCATCAGAAATGATACATGCAGTAGCCTTATACACTTAAAAAGTCCAAGAAACAGCGAAAGGTGAAAGTGTTTCTGACTCCCCAGACCCTCGCTCTCTGTGCGCATCAAAGCCGCTAAAGCAGAGATCACCCGCGTCTCATATAAAATGAACAACTGACCAGAAGGTGCACAGACCTTGAACACAGCCAATTTTACAATTCTATCCCCCCTACGTTTAATACAATAATACGCCAGAAGTAGGGATAGGGATTAAAGAAACAGAGACTGGGACAAGAAAACCAGAAGGGGGGAAAATCCCCCCCAGCAAATCGCACCCTGTATAGATATATTAAGACTGAAATGTAAATGTTTGTTGCAGAGAAAAGATGGAGAACCAGATGGAAAAGGAGGCCAGGTTTCACCAGCTCATGGCTCACAGCTCACACGACTCGGCCATCGACACAGACTCCATCGAGTGGGAAACGGAGGTGATCGAACTGGAGAAACAGAGAGTAAGCTTTAAGACACAGCTTTTGTCTCTCATAACATCTTAGTTTTAATGTCAGAGTAAAAAAAAAGGCCAATCTCACCCTTTTCAATGCTTGGATTGCAACGTTTTGTCCGCTAGCGAGCTGAATATATCCAGGAAATGACTACAACTGGGTATTCATTCACAAATATTGACATGTTTGGTATCCAAGGATAGCATGTAAAATCCAAATATGGTCATTTCGTTTATGGAAATAGGACGAATATACAGGCAAATACATGTAGATGTTACTAAACTTTAGGGCCCGTATTCTCAAAATAAGGTTTTCTTTATATTCTTGAAACAATGTTTCCACTTTAGTGTGCTAGTGCAGACGTCAAACTTTCCAATCTTGGACTTAAAGGGATAATTCAGGATTTTGACATAGGAGTGTTGTTGATGTCTGGAGATATGTTTTTCTTAAATTCATGCTGTTCTTATACTGTATTTGAAGAGCTTAGTGGCGCTAGGCTAGGGCAAGGCTAAAGCATTTCTATGGTAACAGTTAGCCTGCATTAAAAACAGTCTGACCCACTCCACAGTGCACCTGAGGCAAATCAGTTATAACACCAGACTAACCATATAAATGTCTGTGTCGATAGACATCAACAACACTCTTATTTTGCCGCTGAAAACCTAGGCAATTTGAATCATTTTTATATGAAAACATAAAATTGCATTTTTTCACATATTTAAGTCGGTAATATTAACACTAAATTAAATTTCTTTTCCCTATTCACCTGCAGTGTCACTCCTTAATTGTCCCAAAAGTAATGCCTTACATGATGTTAAATTGCATTAAATTAGATTCAAACTGGCATTAAATCAACAGTTCTTGGAACATGACACAGCTCAACTATCTTTAGTCCAAAACACATTTAACATCAGTTTTGACTGAAATTCAGTCTGCCCAGGGACTGCAGGTGGAAATTAGCACAAGTGCTACAACCTGGTACAATGCATCTCTCCTTTCTGAGGTTAATGTATATTGTACACTGTCCCTGTTCAAATAAATAAATAAACTAAACTAACTAAAACTAAATTTTACAACTTTTATTTACTCAAAAGTTGCCAGTTGAATCCAAATTGCTGTGAAATGTTGAAATTTCCCCTCTTTCCTGTCTTTTCCATTTAAACTATAGTAGTTGCATGGCAATAAAAAGCATTACATTTGTCTTGCTGCTGCCTGTATAAAGCCTGTTAATGTATATGATCTCAGAAACATAAAAACAAGTCAAAACCAGGACCTAAACCTTGTGTTACTTACTAACAACCGTGTATTTTATGTGTTTGGTTTTTTTTGTATTCTAGGACATGGATTTGAAGGCGCTTGGGTTCGACATTGCTGAGGGGGTGAATGATCCGTATTTACCCGGCGATTGTGGCATTTTTGTGAGTAAGGTGGACAAAGGAAGTATTGCAGAAGGAAGACTGAGGTATTATAAAGTTTTCCAGTCAAAGCCATCACAGCGCTGGACAATTTTGAATAGTTTTTTTTTTTTCCCCGGCAGAGTGAATGATTGGTTACTGAAAGTGAACGACGTGGACCTGACCAATAAGGACAGGAAGCAGGTGATCAAGGCGGTGCTGAGCGGAGAGGGCGTTCTGAACATGGTGGTCCGACGGAGGAAGTCTCTGGGAGGGCGGGTCATCACACCTGTCCAGATCAACCTGACCGGAAGCAAAGGTGCGAGCCGCTCGAAAGCAGGTCAAGATCAGGGCCTGGTTTATTTACAAAACTGTCATCACTGCCCCAAAGTGCACAGTACACTGAATACCGGCTTTCAATAAACACAACAATTAATAAAACGATTGGAGAAAAACTGTGAAGTGAAACTACTGGATATTTTGCTTCATCTGTTTTTGATCAATATAGTATTTTCTAACCAAGATAGTGATAAAAATGTGTTTGAGATTATTACTGAAAACGTGCAAAAAGTATAATACCCGCTCTTTAAATGTATTGACTCAAATGGCACCGCTTTGTGTCTAATAATGGAGCAACATTCATCCTCCTTTTAGTATATGGTAAACTCAGGCATTTGTGGGAAAAGCACTGTGCATCTAATTATAAAGCATTTGTATCAATTTCATGGGAATTGGGAGGCTACAAATATGTTGGAGTAAAGAATGAGTTTGGACACAACATTTAAATTTAGTGGCTTCCTCTTTCATGGTTTGTAATAAAAAATAAATTAAAAAAAATCAGGTATAGGACCTTTTAAATGTTTTAGTCCTTTCTTCATTTCGTCATGTCAATAAAAATATCAAGATTATAGTCATTGTTTTAGTCATTCTGAACTACTTTTACTTTAGTACTGTGAACCTAATTAACCTTAATCTTAAATACTTAACTTTGTTCTCCTGGCGCTTCGGTTTCCCGCCACATGTACAGTAGGCTAATCCTGCGGGTTATTCTGACAAAGTTCCCTCCTAAAGATCTGGAGATTTCCCCGAGGCGCCGCTTTAAGGACGGGTCACATATGGACACATTTCTTTTCATAAACCTTTGTCTCAAAAGATAGTGTTTTAGTACGTTTTTAACCTTGTACAATGAGTGTGAATGGGCGAGTGGTTCCTTGCTGTAAAGCGCTTTGGGCCTGATAAAGGTAGAAAAGCGCTATATAAGTTGAGTCCATTTGCAATTGTTTGTTTGTTTGACCACATTTGATTTGTTGTTTGCTATCCATCATTTATTGACCTCTTGAACTGTTTCAGAAAGTGGAATTGGTTTAGAAAGTGGAGTGTTTGTGGCGACATTAAGTCCGGGAAGTCCAGCCGTCAGAGAAGGGGTGCTCAACATCGGGGACAGACTTTTAGCTGTGAGTATAAAAAAAATATATATATCAATTTCCTTTTAGTGGTAGAAGCTGTAACGACAATACTTACTGCGGTCATCTTCTGCCCTCTTGTGCTGAAGATTAAAATGACACCATCTTTTTTACAGATAAATGGAATAGCGTTGGATAACAAGTCTCTGTCTGAATGTGAAGCCTTGTTGAGAAACTGTCGGGATTCTCTCAGCGTCTCTCTCGTCAAGGTAATTATTCACAAACTGATTTAATATAATGGTTCTGCAGTGTCGAGCAGCTGAGTAAGTCTGAAAAAATGTTAAGTGTTTTCTTTGTGAAAGGACTCTTCTACTTCCACTATCCAGCGTAATTAGCGCTAATGCCGCCTCCTGTTGTTGGTCACTAACTGAATTCTGGAGGGTCTTAGCTTTCAAATGAGGAATAGCAGGTTTCACATACAGTAAACTCGTGCTTGAGTCCTCATTTGCAGCTCAAGGTCATCTGAGACTGCAGGTGAACAAGGAAAAACAAAATAAAATTGAGAGATATCAATTTGACACGTTTTAGATTACTGATTATAAAAATGGGGGGGGGGGGGAGAGGAGTATTTTATGTTATGTTTTCATATTGCTGGGTTTCAGGTGACATCACAGCATTCTAAAGGCCAATACTGTTGAATGGAGGAAAAATTATTTTGTTTTTGAAATGTTTGGTCTTGTACAGAGAGATCATGGAGCCAGTGACTGATATTAATGATATTTTTTGTAATTCTTTGTAATTCATACATTTTGTTTTGAGCTACGACTTGTGAAAGTGTAATGCTGTTAATAGGAAAAACTGGCTCCTGCCCCCCGCTGGGTCCGGTGACATCATCACATTCTAGAACCTGCAACCCAGCAATAAAAACAAGGTGTCAAAACTGCCAAAATTGCCAATTTGTCAACTAAATCCAGATTCAGCGTATTAGTTTAAAAAAAAAAAAGGGATTTCAAATTGAATATGCCATTTATAAGTTGAAGAAATAAATAAAAATCACCTTTTTTTTTGTGGTTCAATGCTCAATAAATCAAGCTTGAAAAAAGTATCAGACTGGAGAGTTTAGAGTCTGTAAGAGCTACTAAAGTGGAGAAATGTTGTAATGTTTACGCGCACAATGTTGTAGTCATTAAATACGTCATTAAATACCGATTGCAAAGGGTGAGTTTTGTCTCTTTACTAGGTCACACTACTTTGGTGTAAACATTGCCCACAGAGAAAAATCAATGTTTTCACCTGCTGTGTCTCGCCTTAACAACGCGACTTCAGTCAAATATTAATGATGTTCTTCTTTTCTAGATTTTTCCGCAGAGCTGCTCGGGCCAAAGTCTCTTATTTGAAAGCGCGCGCGACTCCGAGAAGGCTCCCCGTCTCCAGTCGTGCGAGGTCCACTCCCGAAACTGCCGGAACTCAAAACTCTCCTGCCCCAAATCGAGTCCGAGCGACGCCTGCAGTTGTTGCGAGCAGGACAGCAGCCACAGCAACGGCTCCTACTCGAGCAGCCTACACTCGCGCTCCCTGTCCCATCAGGTTTCGCCTCACAGCCCACGGAACCCCACTGTTATAGGAGGCAGGAGGTCCCGCACCGGCCAATGCCTTTCAGCCCCGCAGTGACAGACTGTAGCCCTCCCCAAGCCGATATAGACAGAGGAGCGCTGTCCCAGACGCAGCCGAGCGGAGGCACGTGGCCCAAAGTCATGGTCGGCGCCTCCATCCCCGAATGCACACATCTTTCTATTTTCAAAAAACCCAAACAGCGGAAGTCCATATTTGACGTGTCCGCTTTCCGAAGACCGGACGCCCCTCCCAAACTGGACTACCTCTCCTTGTCCCACACGCCGATAAAGCACTCGCCACAGAGTTCGCTATCGGAAGCCCCGCCCACGCCCCCCACGAGAAGCGACTCGTTCCGATTCAAGCACCGGCAGCAGAACAGCTCAGCGTCGGATTCCACCATCACGACCGGGACGCCCCCGACCTCCCCCACCGGGCTCACACCCCCGGGTTTGCTCGAGGGCGGTGGAGGCGACGGGGCGGGGAAGCAGTACTACTCGGAGGCGGAAAATGGGGTGAAAGTGTCGGGTGAGGAGGAGGGAGGGCGACACAGGGCGGAGGCGCAGAGGGTGAGGAGGTACAGGCCCAAGTCGGCTCCGGCGCTGAGGAGGAACGTCACGCCGCTGCATATTCGCATCCCGATGCAGGTAAGTCCACCGCCAACCAGTAAATACAGTATGTACAAAAACAAAAAGTGCATTGAACTTATAACTATAACTGAACTTTTTCACATTTATATCCTAATTTAGTTCCAGTTTAACCTTGTTTGGTCCTGATGAGTCTTGTTTTGACCCAGTTTGCTGAAAAACCAGTAGCATTTGATTTGTTTTTATTGGAGCATACAGTGTTGACACTATTCAGTAAAATATACCTTTAGTTTTGTTATCACAAAATTGCAAGTCTTGTTTTGATAATGTGCAGCGCTAGTGTGATGAATAGTAATTTGTCCCAATAAAGATACAACATATATAAGATACCAATATGTATTTTCTCAAAAATGAGCAATTGACTTTCCAAATACCATTTTAATTAGTCTATATTGGGTCTTAATCAGGGGTACCCAAACTTTTTGTCTCCGAGGGCCAAAATTAAAAAGTGCTTGTGGGTCGCACGTCAAGCACGGCGATGTCAAGCGTGAAACACATATAAACTACAAATAATAGTTACTTTTAGTTTACGGTAGCCTATACATTTGCATGATTCTATCTATGCAAATAACATGCTACATTAAAACAAATGTTAACTGCGGCAAACACATAGTTTTAGTAGAATTGCAGCAATATAGTATATAATGTAAACAACATTACACCTGTATCTACAGCACCTACAGTGACTTTCCCTCATTCATTTGTTAACTCAAAGAAAATGCCATATGAGATCATTTTGAACGTGTCTGTTCAGCATCAATTCTTTTTAACACACACCTTTGTTGATGTCAACGACCTTTGCAAAAGTTGGAAAACTGTGAAAGTTGATGCTACAACCCTCTGTGATTGATGAACACCAAGACACCACAATAGTGTTTCCTTAATTTTGCGAAAAGAGTGAAACAGCACCCCCAATTTGACGCTGGTGGCCAAAAAGTGAACTGCATCCATATTTACTATTGAGAATGAATGGGAGACAGTTGGTATGCGGCGCTAAAGTAGGTCACTCTCTGGGCCAATGGAATTGTTCCGGCCGCGGGCCCTACTTTGGGCACCCCTAACCCTAACCCTGGTCTTAATTATGACAAGGTTTCTGCTGGATGGGATAAAGGCATCAACAGTCATTGATTCAAATCATTAAATTGGATTCCAAGTGGCATTAATTTCCAAAATTCTTGGGACATAATGCCATTGTTCAACCATTTACTGACATTTTGATGATTTGCTACCTCTATTCTTAACCCTTCATGATTACCAGGAGTACATTGTGCAGTCTACCAAACAAGGACTAAACTATGGTGAAACTAGCCTTTAATCCAAGTGTCAGGACTAAACTAGAACTAACATATTGGGCATGTATAACTAGGCAGAGGTTTGATAGATTAATGTTTAGTATCTGCAACCTTCTTTCCAATTGAATGTTTCCCAGGTACAAAACTTCTCTAACGACGAGCACTCGCCGGAGCCCATAGACATGTTGCGTTTCTCTCCGATGAGGAACAACCGGTACAGCATGACCTTCTCCCCTCCCAACTACAGCACCATCTCTGGACGTAAGCTGCCGGCATTTAAACATGTCCTCAAAGCACACACAAAAATGAATTTCTGGGAAAACCGATTGTCGTTTTGTTTCCTGCAGACCCCGCCCAGAGAGGCCTGTCCCCCTGCTCCACGGTGACTGCAGTAATGAGGAACCCTGTGTACACGGCCTGGAGCCACGAGGTCCAGACAAACAGCTGCCTGTCGAGTACAAACTCCAGCGGCCACACTCACCCACACACAAGGTACTGACATCTAATATGGGCTTTGATCTGTTCTCTGTATTTCGTCAATTTCTGTTTTGTCAGGATAGTCCCCAAACACAATCTGCACTTTTGTCATTATAATAAACTTTGTATATTTGAACTAATACAAGAAATGTAGTGGCCCGTGATGTACTGTGTTTTGGATGCTGGATGTTTAATGTTGTGCGTTATGTGTCTTAAAGTGATACCAAAGACAAGTTTACAAGTTTTCATATTCATATTGTTCATTAATGTACTATAACATGTTTTGCAATATGAAGCATTGAAACGGTAAGATACTGCAAATTAGTATTACAATAATTCACAAAACAATATTTTTTCCAAGCCCGAGTTCACACTTTGAACCCAAGTGTTACTGTCCGCTCTCCTGATAGCATTTTGGACCAATAATTTGCCAGATTTTTCCGCCCTGAAATGCCCTTCCCGTTTCATCTAGCTATATTACTGGCAAAGTGTCTTACTCAGAGGAACAACACACATAATCTGCTCATTAGCTCATAAGAGAAGTTCTCTGATGAACTTCAAAGTGGCAAATGATGTTGTTGTTTCACTTCACGCGTCATTGTTTACGGCGGCCCAGATCTGAGCGGCAGATGGCTCTCGGAGAACTCCATCCCGTCCAAACTGAATAATTGATTTCCGAGGGACTTATTTGGGACCTCTCTCTCATCCCGCTCCTGTCTGTCTGTTTTAGCTCGCAGCATCAGGGTCGTCTGAGTCTGGACCTGAGCCACAAACGCTCTGGAGACGTGAGCGAGAGCAGCGGGACGTCCCACAACTCCAACTCCCTCCCCTCCTCCAACAGGACCGGTACGCAGGCGGAGATTTAAATTCACAATCAGCAATTAGTCGTCTTTAAGTAGTTGGCAGAAACAAGAAAGTTTTATTTCAAGTCGAAAACGCGTACATAAGGCTGGGTACCGTTAAGCGACACCGGTATGGTATCGGAAAAAAGTTTAGGTACTACCGGTATTGAAAAAATAAAAGTAGTGAAAGCACTGACGGTGTTGATTCAGGGACAGCATTAAAGGGATATTTCAGGATTTTTGACATAGGGCCTCATTTCCTAGTTATCCAGAGTGTTGTTGATTTTTTTTTCATAAATTCATGCAGTTCTTATATTTGAAGAGTCTAGTGGCGCTAGGCTAGGGCAAGGCTAAAGCATTTCTATGGTATCAGTTAGCCTGCATTAAAAACAGTCTGACCCCCTCCACAGTGCACCTGAGGTAAATCACTTATAACACCAGACTAACCATATAAATGTCTGTGTTAATAGAATCATTTTTGAAATATAACTGACCTTGTATCACATGAATTACCGCATTTTGAGGGACTATTTTCTCGCAGATCACTCCGCCACTGCGTTAGCTTACAGCCACGAAGCTGATGCTGCTCAAATATAAGTTATTTTAAATGCAACATGGTTAAAATTATTCTATTAACACAGACATTTATATGGTTAGTCTGGTGTTATAAGTGATTTACCTCCGGTGCACTGTGGAGTGGGTCAGACTGTTTTTAATGCAGGCTAGCTGTTACCATAGAAATGTGTTAGCCTAGCATTAGCCTAGCGCCACTAAGCTCTTCAAATATAAGAACTGCATGAATCTAAGAAAAAAATACAACATCAACAACACTCTGGATAACTAGGAAATTAGGCCCAATGTCAATAATCCTGAAATATCCCTTTAAAGGGGAATGACTTGGTTGTTTCAGCTCATATAAATTCCCCAATTTTTGGTATCGAAAACAAAGCACCGTTAAAGTACTGGTATCAAAAATAATGTAACGGTACCCAGCCCTACGCATATGCTGGTTTTTCCCCAAAGTTATACATTCGAGGCTGCCTTGGTCAAACTTTGTCCTTGTCTGGACTAGAGATGGTGAATTTTAGATGCAGTGGTGGAATGCCAACCCTGCTGAAAGTGTCTCAGTTGGTAAGAGCGTTTGTCCATGGATTAGCCGCTTTAATCTCTTAACCCCCACTTTTCTACTAGACTACTAGACTAGACTAGTGTAACGCCTCATTTGAAAGCTAAGATCTACAAAACTGACCTAAATGGATCTTTTTCATCGCCGTGCTGCTAGGGGTGGGCGATATTGACAAAAATGAATATCTCAATATTTTTTTTCCATATCTCTATATCGATATTCAGACGATATTTTTGCAATCCTTCACAGAAATGTGTGCAAACTGGCAAAGAAGGTTCAGTTGGTCTTTTGACTTGCTGTATCTGACCTATTATTGTATAGAATTACTAGTACATAATAGGGCTGAACGATTTTGGAAAATAATCTAATTGCGATTATTTTCCTCAATATTGCGATTGCGATTAAATATGCGATTATTGTTGCAAGGTCCACTTCTCATGTATTTTTCACCTAACACAAGCAATACATCAGTCTGTTTCATAATAAACAATATTAGATTAATTTGAAATGAAAATTGCAACAATAAAGCAAACCAAATTGTTACCTGACCTATTCAAAATGTGTGAAAATGTGGACTGCACTTCTTATCAACTGTCTGAACTTAACAGTACAGTCTATTGATAAAAGATAAATTATATATAGAGATATTTAAAAAAAAAAAAAAAAGATACTCACTGATCCAGTCAGTAACATCACCCATACAAGTGCAGGAAATTATTAAACTTATTAAACTATTAATACAAAATAAACTATTTATTATTTCGGCCAATCAAATACCGGTCTGCGACTCGTAGTTGCTTCAGATGCGCGTTATTGATGGACACGGAGAGGCCAGATGGAGCACACGCCAAAACACACTGGAATTAGGAGCAGCATTTTGGTTTTGGGATGTAACTTTGGACAATATCAAGAAAGAAGCACAGTGACGCAAGGAGACATGAGGTGCCAAACACAGACACTTTACTTTCTCTTTGACTCGCAGCCATTTAGTGACATTTCAGCTTAAACAGCACATTTACTCAGCAAAATAAGACATGACACGGACTCCTGCCTCGGATCGTAGTTTCCAAAACTTTTCATACAGCAGTTTAGTGTTTATATCTAGCGTCTGTACTACCTACGGAGCGCATATGCGGTAGATGCAAAGGTAAATAAAGGCACATGGCACATCGCCTCCGCGGATACTTAATGGTCATTAACCGTCATTATGCTTTGAGACAAGTTCTTTATCCACAACATTCCCAAACATAAGCCTCCTAAACTGAGCCACAAACGACTCTTTACGCTTTACAAGCAGCACAGGCTCACCTGTGGAGGCAGAGGCGTAATCCGGAGGTGAGGGAGTTTCTGTGATCATCAGAGCGTGTAGTAGCAGCGAGAGAATGGCGTGATTAGCGCTGCGGCTAACGCAATGCTAATGGAGAGGAAAGCAATAGTCCTTCGCGGTGGCTGCATGATAAACGCTGATATTTTCACTGTACATCCACAATCTACCGCGCACCTTAACTAGACTGAGACGTAAACAAAAGCACGCGGCGGAGCGGACTTTGCTGCCATATCTTGCTGCTCCATTCACGTCCAAAATCGCGTGCCCTGCGATTACGAAATCGCGTTGTGTCATATCGCGATAAAATTGCAAATGCAATTAATCGTTCAGCCCTAGTACATAAAGATATGACACATTATTGATTTAAACTTTAGGGCAGGGGAACAAAAATGTATATCACGGTATGAAAAAGAAATATCACAATAACGATGTATTTGGCGATATAATTTACACCTGACAAAATACTTCAAAATCAAAGCCTTTAGACAATAGGGCAAATTCATTTAAAGCTATTTTATTCTGTTTATTCATCTAAAGCTCTACCTTCATCTGGAAGAACCATACTGTCAATGGGAAGAACACGGAAGATAAGATAAAATAATTTTGCTACAATATTTGCAACTTCATCTCCATCACAGTGAAATGCTCCTGTAAGTCCACCTGCCTCTGGGCAGTTTACTTGTGTTTTATTGTAAGGAGACTGGGGATAGATCTGTGAGTATTAACGCGTTTTTCAAAGGATCCAGTTTTTCCCTATTTCTCCTTTTCGCGTCTCTCCTGATGCACACGGGGGGCCGGGGCAGACGCACAGACACACAGGAGGGAAAGAGACAGAGAGGGAGACACGTTTGTCCTGGAACTTGCGTGATCCCGATCGCAACTATTAACGCTAAACTCCACGAAATCAGTGCAGCAACTATTCCAATAATCCGAAATTTCCTTAGCATTTATTCTTTCACTCAACTTAAAGCAGTACTAAGTAACTCTTGCCCCTAGAGGCCATAAGCGCAACTGCAGGTGTCTTAGCAAGTTACGATTTTTTAACTTATTAAATGTCTTGGAGAGTAAATACTACGCTGACAGAAAAGGTGAAGGGAGAGAGGGGTATTGTACATCCAGTTATACAATGGAAATAATTTTTTTCACTCAAACTTGGCTGTAAATACTGTTTAAAGTGGCGCTAGCCTGCAGTTAGCTTTGCCTGTTAGCTTCTTCTTCGTGATTCTATTAGTGTGTATTGGTTGCTCCGCCCCGGTGGCAGTCAAGTTGCAAGCATGGTTTTCTGGCCAGAGACACCAGAGGGAGATGAAAGACCCTCCAATCATCCCATTAACATTTGTATTACCCCCAGAGGGACTACGGAAAGGATTTATTAAGGTAAACAAGTCACTTAGTACTGCTTTAAGTGAGTTTCTGATCAGTTAAAACTTTACTTGTTATATTTGCATGTAGGAAGGACATCTTTGGTTTAAACTGATGGAAAACGCAAAGAGACGTTTGATTTTGACGTAAAAGTGTACTTTCCATCGCAACTTTTGGGAAAATGGCCTGCGAAATCAGACATTTTAGCCTGTAACAATCACAAAAAATGCCAGCGAAATCCTGGAGGCACTGAGTCTCTAGAGTTGATGAATAATGATCACGGCGTAGGGCTTTGAGAAATCTGTCAACTCAAGCTCGTAAAGCACAACACAATTGAATTATGAGATTCTATCAAAATGTTTTGTTGTTCCTGGATCCGTTCTGTGCACTAGACATTTTGTAGTTTTAAGGTGCACTTTTTTGACTTTTTTTTTTTAGTACAAATATATTGCCCATTTCTATAGAACATACAAGTAGATAGAAGGGACCGAAATGCATGCCGCCATTACTGATATTACCTCTCGACTATGGTAAAATTTAATATCCAGTTGGTTTCCTTAGGCGACCCCTACGAGCTGAGTTTTCTATCTTGCTTTTCAGTTTCGTGCACCTGTTGTCATGTTTTCCTTCTTGTTTAGGCTTGGGTTTTCTCTCTGTTCAGGCGCAGGTGCAGAGAAATGCCCTCAGGCTGTAGTTCTGAAAACACCTCAGAGGTTATTTCAACATCTGCTGAGCCCGTGTATGTGTGTGTGGGGAATTTAGCCTTAGGACCCAAGTATGTTCTTATTATTCACTGTTATGTTTTATGAATCGGTGGACACTTCACAGTCGTGACCATTCTCCACTGAATCTCAATATCGTACGTCGTCTGAATACATTTGCAGAGTTTCTCTTTGCACAGGCAGAAGATGAATAATTTACGGAATATTGGAGAACTAACATGAGTCTGGTGAGACGTGAAACAAGGAGACAGCCCCCAAGGTGTGAAAGAAAAACAAACTTGCCCTCATGGAGGTGGACGGAGCAGTAACGAGCCTCCACAGTTCACCAGGACCTGTCAGTCAAAGCCAAAAGCTCAAACTTTGGAAAACCAGAGAGCAAAAACCAGTGTGGTATAAAAATATGATGCGCCCTATGAATTATCACAGCACTTTTCACAACTTTTTCATAACCAGATGCTAGTTTAAGTAAGTGCTTTATTAGTGTTGTTCGGGTGTTAGTCCTGAGTGCTCCTCTGAAACGGTGCAGCGCCTCCTGGGTTTGTCCCCGTTTCAGAGCATGGTGTCCTGCACTGATCAGCTCCTCCTGCGCAGCTCCCTCCGGCCCCACAACAGTCTTTCACCATCGTCTTCAAAGAGCCCAGCAGATAATCTGTTTCATTCTCCAGTGAACGTCCATTAGCGAGAACAATAGGTGTGTGTGGCTTAGCTGTGAGTCTCGCCCGGATACCTCCTCGTTTGTCCCTTCCTTGTTTCCTGTAGCTCCCCTTGTGACGCCTCGTAGCTGTTTACTTTTAAAAAGCTGCTTCTTCAGGATCATTATGGACTCTTTGCAGTAAAAAAAACAAACATCCGAACCCTATAAAAACATGGCAAAGACATACAAACAATGTGGAACACAGAAACCACAAATGCAGCTAGCTGTACCACGAGAGAGTGAGGTTGCTGCCTGTTTACACGTCGCCAGTTGATACAAAGGCTTTATAATTAAACGTACAGCAGAGAGAGGGTTTTTTTCCCCCCACAAATGTCTGCTTTACGTCAGACAAGGGATTTTGACGGTGTATTGCTTTTGGTGACATTACTTCCTTTAAGGCTTTGCTTCGTTGCACCAAGAGTAACAAGTAAGACACCTAATGTTATTTTCTTTTCTTTTGACACTTTTCAGGCACCTCCACGATGCCGTTCAAGCGAATCAAAATCCCTCCAGTGCGTTACCCTCGCTCTACTGGCTCTGACAGAGGTACGGTCTTATTTCAACACCTCTCTCATCAGACTTTAGAACCGCTTCAGTTCAAAAAGGAAAAGTCTATTTGAAACTGGATTTTTTTCCCCCTTATCTAACAGACCTCTTTTCCATTTTTCTTTTGTGTTGTATAAAAGCTGATCGTAGTTTACACTTTCATCGTTTTAACTTCTCAAAACTTTGCAAGTAAAGCTCATTATTTGGAAATCAAGTTACTATCCCTCTGTGTTTTAGGCTCCCTCTCTCACTCCGAGTGCAGCAGTCCCACTCCTCCCATGTCCCCCGTCAATTTGGACACCACCTCCTTCAGCAGCAGCAGCCAATCGCAGAGCTCCATTTCGCCCCAGCCGCGGATCTCCGTCAGCCCGGCTCCCCTGTGCGACAAGAGGAGGGATGGGTAGGCCTCCGAGACATTACTCACGATTTCAGATCAAGTATCTGCGCTCCTGTCTAGAGCTTCAGTATCGAAACAAACTTTTAAGTAGCTTACTACTGGTATCGTAGAACTTAAAAGTATTGAAAGCAGGTACCGGAAAAAATATAAAAACTTTAGATCCAAGTTTTTATGCTGTTGGTCATCAAAAAATGGGAGGAAAATTAAGGGGAATTTGAAAGAAAGAAGTGAAAAATTTAATATATATATACGGTATATATTTTTTTGAAAAATTTGGGGGGAAATATAAAAATTCTAGGAAAAATTTGGGAAAAGGTAGAAAAATGTGGGTATTTTTTTGAAAAAAAAGTAAAACAAAAATTGGGGAAAATTTGGAGAAAAAGTGGGAAAATGGAGGAATAAATTGTAAAAAATTGGGGGAGGGTGAAAGTGGAAACAGAGGAAAAGTGAAATAAAAAGGGTAAAATGGGAGGGAAATGTATTAAAAATGGGGAAAAATTTGGAATAATATGGGGGGAGAATAAAATGGAAAATGTTTTATTTTATTTTATTTTTTATTTATTTATTGGAGAATAGTGGAAACAACATTTGAGAAAGAAGTGGAAAAATTGGAAACATTTTTGAGGAAAAAAAGTGAAAATAAAATTGGGGAAAATGTTTTGGGGGAAAAAGTGGATTTTTTTAAATACTTTTTGGAAAAATTGAGTAAAGTGAAAAACAACTGTGTGGGGAGGGGGGGGTGGAAACATTAGGGAAAAAGGTGAAAAAAGGGTAAAAATGTGATGGGACATGTGTTTAAAAATGGGGAAACAAATTGGAAAAATGTGGAAAGTGTTTTTTTTTCTGTCCTTTTGTAGATAAAGGAAGTTTCTTGGTTGTTTCACCTCAAATAAATGATCCAAATGCAAAAGAAATTAAATGGAAGGAAAATGATTAAATGAACATTATTAATCTGTTTTATGGTACAATATGACAGAAAGCTAAAGTTGCTGTAGATAAAGCAAGACGCCTTCACAGACTCTGTTTTTCATGGCTCTTGGCTCTTGTTGCGTGTGATGAGTTATGTTTAAAACTTTGTCGTTTTTGCCTTCCGTCAGACACGCACACGTTTTTGAGGCTAACTTCTACTCTCTAAGAAGCTTAAGGTTGGTTAGAGAGCGCCCTGTATGTGCATGGAGAGCAAAGTCTTCATTTGCATTTCATACATGTCCTTGGCATTTGAAAGAACAGATGGGTGGAAGTGTAACGTCGATGACTATTACGTTTGGCATGTTATTCGAGTTGCATGCCTGGACTCTCTGTTCCCATGCAACAAACTCGGCATGATCCCAGTTAGACGAGTCTGCCCATTCATCCAGTGTCAGAGTAAAAGACACGATGCTTATTTTATGACATATTTCATTCCACTCCTACAGACTCCAAAATATTGTGAAGTACAAGACTGGAAGGTTTGAAGGTTTTCTCAGTGGGATTTCTGTATTATCTTATGTTACTCTCCACTGACAAAAAATATCTCTTCTACACAGCAGGGGACAGGAATAGAAAGACGATATAAATGTCACTATATAGTTTCCATTTTCATCGTCTCCTTTCAAACCCAATTATTCGAGTCGAGTCCTCTTCATCTGTTGCAGAAATTTCCTCTGGGGTTGTGGATATGCTTCAGTGCGGTGTAGTTGTAAGAATGTTCCTCTCATTTCCCCCGCAGGCCGTACCTGGAGGAGCCTCGAAACGTGACGGTGCAGAAAGGAGCGGAGCCTCTGGGGATCTCCATCGTGAGCGGAGAAAACGGCGGCGTGTTCGTGTCCAAAGTCACCGCCGGCAGCATCGCTCACCAGGCGCGGCTGGAGTACGGAGACCAGCTCCTGGAGGTGACGGTCTCTACACTACAAATATGTTCATCTACTGGAGTTCAAAATAGTCTTTCCCAATCATTATTGCAATATTAAAGTGACACAATATCCAAATCGCAAGCAGCTTCGACATTGTAAAGTTTCCTTGGTCTTCCATCTGGCAGAGATTTACATTTGTTACTAAAAACACATGGCTGTACTCATGATTTTAATATTATAGTTCCATCTTAGCTTTGTTTTAGCTGATGATTTGGTGTGAGCAACTCTTATTTTGACACCATTTGCTCAAAAACAATAACTTTAAAGAGGGGGTATTATGCTTTTTTCAATCACATAGCACCAGTCTATAGCATACTACAATGATGACGTAACCTTCTGTTGGTCTGTATATGCAGTAAATTAAAATAACTGCCTTGAATAAAATTGCTCTCTCAAAATGGCTGTACTGAACGTCTTGAAATAGGCCTCTGTCTCTTTAAGAAGCTTTCCGACACGCCCCCTTCAGCACACTGCTGTGGCATCTAAACAACACTACTGTGCGGGGAGGGGGCTCTGCTGAGCTGAGGAGCAGTGGTTGGTGGCTTGGCTGGTGACGAAAGGTCCAGAGGCGTCTCCAGGAGGTGGGGGCGTTCCTAGGAGGACTGAGGCATAGCTACACCTAAAATGGCTGCCGTCTAAGTTTTTACTGATTACTCAAAAATATGTGAATGAGCCAAGGCAACACTCCAGGCATGTGTTTAATGAGGGAATGACATCATAACATGATATAAAGCTTGAAAAAGTCGATTTTACATATTACCCCCCTTTAAATGCTTTTTGTTTGGTTTAACTGGAGCGTACCGTGTTGGGGTTCACGGTTTTAGTAAAATATTTTTGATATACTGTGTAGCCCTAGTTAACCTCTTAACCCCGCCTTAACCAAGCACATTTTCTCCAGTTCAGCTTTGCCTAAATCTACAGCTTACAGGCCAGTGTAACATCTCATTTGAAAGCTTAGCTCTACAATACTGTGGACTATCCCTTGCTTTTTCATCACTTTTTTGTCATCTGTTTTGTTGCTCTTTGTCGCTCTTTTGATGATTTTTTATTTAATTTTTTTGTAACTGCGTTTTCATTCTCATTTACATCTCGTTTTTGTCGCCATTTTGATGCATCTTTCAAGAAGCTTTTAGGTTTGGGTAAAGTCGGAGAAAATGCGCTCGGTTAAGTATCAATATTATGTGCAAGTGATTTGAGCTAGAGGAAACGTGAAGGATTAGTTACCCAAAACATGTGGACTGGAAGGAAAACGATGAGCTCAAAAACCCAATTATTATTTTGACACCTATTTGATATACTGTAGGAAATGAATAAGTATGAATGGATGCATTGCGGTGTGGTACTGAAAAAAAAATCTCAAGGTTGGCAGGTCTGGTATAGAATTTTGAAACCAAACGTATAAATTTGTATGAATCTCTTTCTTTTTTCTCTTGCAGTTCAACGGGATAAACCTGAGGAATGCCAACGAGCAGCAGGCGAGGCTCGTGATTGGACAGCAGTGCGACACGGTCACCATTTTGGCCCAGTACAACCCACACATGTTTCAACTCAGCAACCACTCGCGCTCAGGGTGAGAGGAGACGACGACTGTGACGACTCCAATCATCTTAAATGGATGTGTTATTACTTTATGGTGATTTTTTCCTCCTTGTTTTCGTGCAGCTCTCGTATGGAGTCGATCAGTAACCAGCCCACGCCCCTCGACAGCGCAGCCACGACCCCGGATCACCTCAGCTCTGCGGAGGCTCTGAGCGAGGAACAGGAGGAGGGAACCATGACCCGCCTTCCAAACAGACCACTCCCGCTACCAGCCCCAACAGCTCCTTCAGGTACAAAGAGTGTTTCATTGGTTATTTCAGCGGCTTTGGCAGTGAATGTTTGTGTGACAAGGGGTAGTTTATTTTGATGCCTCTTCTGTATTTGCAAATATGCTGTTTTCAATTGAATCGTATTAAATGCAGTGAAAGATTTTATAATGTCTTGAAATTATATTAGGACTCCCAGCTCAGAGCCTCGCCACACAACTTAGGGAACCCCTGTATTAATGTACCCAACAATGACTACTTTTTGAACACTTTTACTTGAAATGATTGTTTAAAGGCGCACTATGCAACCTTTTAATGTGGAAGTAGATATTTGTGCGTATTTAGTTCTGCTCAAAGGGAGTATTTGACCTTGTAGTGCATAAGGGCGGGATCGTCACTGTAGACTCGGCCCTTGCGTGACGTGTAGCTCGCGCAGCTCCAATGCTAACAGTCCGACCCTCATGAAGTACGAGATTTCTAAAATTTTTGTGTCTAACCCAGCGTAATCACAGGAGGAATATCGAGCTGTAGACAGTTCCAAAAAATTAGGCACCGGGCATTAAAGTTGTTTTTAACGTGTCTAACGTGCAATGGATTCCAATGGGAGACTAGCGGCTATATGGCGGCCTCCAGTGTCGTCGTTGCAGAGCAGACAGCGGCCATTGGGGCGGAGCCTCTCACCAGAAAACCTACAAAACAATTGATTCTGGAGCCTTGTAGAGACCAATGTGATCAAAAGTGAAGGTGCCATGTTGACCACTCATACAGCCGCTGGGTCACTACAAGGTCAAACACGCACAAATATCAACTTGTTTGTTGTTTACTGCTGGAATGCAGCGTCGGTGTGCAAAAAAAGATGTAAAAAGGCTTAATGTTGCTAATAATTTACATGAGGACAATTGACTAATAAATAAATTTAGACAGACTGAAGCCTCTCAAAGCTGTCATTAAAAAAGTAACTTATTTCTCCCTAGTACTTGCATATGAATTCACTACAAAAACAATGTTGTGTATGAAGAATTGCTGATGTATAAAAATATACCTTTTTTTAACAATATACTTCTACTATTGTCTGAAACTGTGGGCCCAAAATGCAACAACACCAAATAATTACATACAAAATACAAAATAGTGAATTTGAAAGGAAATTAATACCCGTTTGTTAAAATTTACTACTATTTTGTCATTATAAGCTGTAACACGTAACCACTTCGTTTAATGGAGTAAATTATTATTATTATTAGGGGGGGCAATAAGGCAGCCTCGAAGCTCTAGACTTAAGGAATGGCTGGTGTAAAGGAATTGCCCAGAGTGATCTAATGTGAGGGTGTCTAAAGTCCCCTAAGGCCCATATTTCTTGAAAATGTATTAAATAAACTTGATTCTCCTCTGATGTCTTACAGACTGGGCTCGGGGCAGCACAGGTCGGCGGAGGTGCGGTGGGTGCGTCTGAAGCGGGTACAGGGGGAGCTGGGGGTGCAGGTCTGCGGGGGGAACGTCTCTGGGGTTTTTGTGGAGAGTTTGGACGACGACAGTCCCGCCAAGTGTCCCGACGGACTGCTGCCTGGAGATCTCTTACTCGAGGTGATCCATAACTAGGTGTTTGTTAATTCCTACGTCAGACCTTAGTTAAAACTGGTTTGGCGCTGGATGTGACGTGACTCGTTTCTAATTTTATCCAAATAGTCGTCACTACCAGTTTGCCACTAGTCACTTTCGTTTCATCTTGTTTGAAATGAGTCATCTGCAGTTTCAGCTTTGTTTATTTGTTTTGATGTGATTTCCAGTACAATGGTGTGAGCATGAGGAACAAAACCAAAGAGGAGGCCTACCTGGAAATGTTGAAACCGGCTGAAACCATCACAATCAAGGTCCAGAACTGTGTGGACGAACTCAGTGCGGTCAGAGAGACGCCCGGGGACGGATTTTTCATCAGGTACAACAGTGTTTAACATTACTTTGTAAACCCAGGGGTATTTATGCATTTTACAGGGATTTGGTAATCATTTCAAACACATTTCGAACACTACTTTGGAATTTAGTTGGTCAGAAAATGCAATATGAATCTAAAACTGCTTAGTCAAAGTTACTCTTGGCTTGGTTTCTGTTTAGATACAGTACAGTGTGCTGCACATAGTTTCTGTTTCCAAGACTCGCCTGCCTTTGCACTCGATCAGAATAAACTCCACTGCCTCTCTGTCTCCACATGGATACTGCCGGACATCAGTGCTAGGATTAAAAGGTTTTTGCAGCATGTTCATTTGTAACAAAGCTTCAGTGGTATTTTAGCCTCTTGTTGCTCTGTTGGGAAGGGTCATAGTAAGTGCCATTGAACTTTGAATAGCTAACGTGACATGTTTTGTCTTCCTCCGCAGAGCACTTTACGAGCGCGTGGCAGACTTGGAGCCGGAGCTGAGCTTTAAAAAAGACGACATCCTTTTTGTGGAGGACACTCTTCCAAACGGGAACCTGGGCTTCTGGACGGCCTGGCAGCTGGACGAGAACGCGCAGAGGCTGCAGAGAGGACAGGTCCCCAGCCAGTACATGTGAGTGTTGGATATTCGGTATTCAGAGAAGTTGCACTTTTTATTTAGTCTTAAAGATTTGGTCATAATTTCTCTAAATTAATATTGTTTTAGCACAATTTGAAGACATGACAGATTGCTGGACTGTACTGTGTTGAAATGGTCTAGTACAATATCACAATATTCAAGATGGTTAACCCAAAATATTCCAGTATTATGCATTTGTTGGTAGAATAAAGACAAACTGCTCTTGATGATACAATTTCTAAACTATGTAACTATTAGAAACACCATTAGTCACTGAATGTTGCTGCACCGTTCAGTCTCTGTGTTGTAAATCTGAATATTTATTCCTCCAGCGTGGACCAGGAGCTGTACCGCAGACACGCTCCCGACAGTAAAGACGAGAACAGCAGTAAAACACTGTCGGCCGCCGCTCGCCGCTCGTTTTTCAGACGCCGACAGAAACACAAACGCAGCAGCTCTAAAGACGGAAAAGACTCAATGGGACTGGACTCCATCAGCAACGAGTCCTTCCCCATCAACGAGGGTGAGAAAACCGCCACACATGTAACAAAACGCTCTGTGCACGGGTTTATCTCTAGATCCTGACTCATCCTTTCTTCCCAGACGGCATGTGTCTGGTGTACCAGCGCGTCCTGAAGGTGGAGCCGCTGAGCCCTCGCCCCGTGCTGGTCCTGGGGCCGTTGGTGGAGCCCTGCAAAGAGCAGCTGGTCAAAGAGAGTCCCGACAAGTTCTGCCGCTGCCCGCCCGGTTCGTGTCTCCCTCTGAATAACTCATGACGCACCTCGCTTTGGTTTGCATGGGGCTAGTTTTACACGCAGCCCGCGATCAGCTCACACTGTCGGCTCCTAATTACAGAAGAAGTTCATCCGACGCCGTTGTTTAAAGCGCTGGTTCTTAGTTTGTGTAGCTTCAGGGCAAACTGTCGGTTTCTCATGACAAGACACAACCCAAATAAATAGCATAAAAGGTTATTTGGGCTTTTAAAGAATAAGTAGTAAATGGAAACTATTTTTCCCATGTAAATTTTTTTTGCCCAATGCCCCATTTTTTTTACAGTTTTTTTTTTCTTATTTTTGCCCCAATGCTTTTCTCGTCGTTTTTTGCATTTTTTTTTATTACTAATAATAATTTCCCTAGATTAACCCGATATTGTAAATTTGCTTATTTTCCACACATTATTGCTCTGCTTTCTAGTTCTAGATGACAAATATTTCAGTATAGGTATCGGAAAACATATCGTTCAGGTATCGGTACCTAAGTACCCGCATAGAAAAACATGTAACGGTACCCAGCGCTATTGAACCATGCTATAATCGTACAGTGTACTAGTTTCCTCATCATCAACATTACTGGAGTTTTGTTTTTTAATTTTTGGGTGAGATTAAATGCCTATGTATCAGCTCTACATGAGAAATATGAGACTAAAAGGTCAAATTTGCCTCCTCTATGAATCCTCTTGGTAGAAATGTCCAAAATTAAAATGGAAGAAAAACATATTTTCAGTACATCATCGTCATGCAGATATGTGTTTGTAGTAGTAAGTAAAGTAGTAAGAGGATGGGTCAAATGCAGAGAAGAAATTTCCCTACGGGGATTAATGAAGTATACCATAACCTTGTAGATAGGCTTCTTAATGATTTGGTACACATCACTGAAGATTGTACCTTTTATTGCAAGTTACACATGATTTAAAACATCAAGTATTAATATTTTATGGTGAGACAGAGCTGCATTATGGTTCCAAGCATTAAGAAAGGTGTGGAGGAACGATTTAAACCTCAAACCACCAATGACCATCAATCTGCAGCCCTCCAACGCTTTATACTCTTCAAAATGAAACGGTTGATGAAAATGTTTGGACACCCCTGTTCTAAATAGTGCTTACTCTGTTTAGTGTTTCTGTTTTGAGTCATTGGATGTTTGTGATTTTTGTGTTCAGAGGTGATGAAGGCGTCGCAGCAGGCCATAGAGCGAGGGGTGCAGGATTGCGTTTTCATCGACTACAAACGGCGGAGCGGCCATTTTGACGTGACGACAGTAGCCACCATAAAAGAGATCACGGAAAAGGTGAATTTGAATAGATTTTTCCAACATCAATGTTTTTGTTTATTTTTCCCCCTTCATTTCTTACATCTCTCCCTTTCTGTGTCAGGACTGCCACTGTTTGCTGGACATCGCGCCTCACGCCATCGAGCGACTCCACACCGTTCACATCTACCCGATCGTCATCTTCGTCCGGTACAAAAACGGCAAACAGATCAAGTGAGTGAGCTTTTGATTGTTGAACGCACCCAGACTGGCTCCTCCTGCAGCTGGAGCCGATGTGACAAAGGGAGTGTACCGGGCCTGGTGTCGGAGGATGTTGTCGACACGAGTTAAATAAACCAGGCTCAGTGTGAATAATGTAACGCTCCCGGGAAGTCTCCAAACTGAAATCAGAGCCACAGGCCACTACTAATTAAACTGAACCGTGCAATTACACCAAGGAAGGAGGTAGGCAGGACAGACACGAGAGGGCTCGGCTCAAGACCAGCCTTACTTGGAGCCCTGTTTTACACATTTTTACTCTACAATACAAAAAGACATTTAAACCTACTAGAATAAACAGTGGCACTGAAAGCATTTACACCAGCCTCCACCTGTTTGGAGGCTGGTTTAAATGTCCTCCTAAAAGACACTTCGCCCTGTTGCACTGGTTCGGCGGAAAAATGACAATGATTAAAGTAAACAAACTGGGGATTAGACTTGAGACTTTTTTGCTGTGTGCAGTAGTGGTGGGAACCTCTGGGTACCTCCATAATTCAATACGATACGCGATACATGGCTCACGATAACAATAACCTTACGATAATATATACTGCGACATATTGAACGGGAAAAACCTATGATACAACACAATTTTTAGAGAAACGTATGTAATTTTTAGCCTTTTTTAACATACTACATATTATTCATTTACATTTGTTTCCATGTGCATTGTACACCTTTTCTTAAAGCAGTACTAAGTAACTCTTGCCCCTAGAGGCCATGAGCGCAACTGCAGGTGTCTTAGCAAGTTACGATTTTTTAACTTATTAAATGTCTTGGAGAGTAAATACTACGCTGACAGAAAAGGTGAAGGGAGAGAGGGGTGTTGTACATCCAGTTATACAATGGGAATATTTTTTTTTCACTCAAACTTGGCTGTAAATACTGTTTAAAGTGGCGCTAGCCCGCAGTTAGCTTTGCCCGTTAGCCTGTTAGCTTCTTCTTTGTGATTCTATTAGTGTGTATTGGTTGCTCCGCCCCGGTGGCAGTCAAGTTGCAAGCATGGTTTTCTGGCCTGAGACACCAGGGGGAGATGAAAGACCCTCCAATCATCCATTAACACTTGTATTACCCCCACAGGAACTACGAAAAGGATTTATTAAGGTAAACACGTTACTTAGTACTGCTTTAAATAAGCAAATTAAATGATCAATAACTTGCACACTGAAAATGAGTATATTGATCTGTCAGTGGCACCACAGTCATAAGGAATAAATCAACCACAAATTAATCTTATTTATAATGATAAAAAAAAATCATTAAAAGTCATGTATTTGTGTGACAGTGTTTGGTCCAAGTGCTTAAAATTCTAGTGCTGCCCTCCACTGCTCTGAGTGACATTTTCTCCAGTTCAGCATTACCCAAATAAAATATAATATTATATAATAATAAAAACTTCTTGGAAAAAAGTCAAAGCGTTGACAAAGTGACAAAAAAAGCAACAAAAAAGCGATAAAGTGACAAAGAAAATATGGCAAAATGTGATTTCAAAAAGTGACAAAATTGCAATGAAAAAACTCAAAGTGACGGCAACAACGCAGGGAAAAAGATTTGTTTAGATCAGTTTGCAGGTCTTAGCTTTCATTTGAGGCGTGACACTGGCCTAGAGGCTGTAAGCTCCAGTTGAGAAACTTGGATTTGGGTAAAGCCGAACTGGTGAAAAGGTGGAGGTTAAAAGGTCAATATTGGCCTCTATTGACTGAAAACAGGGGAACACTGCTACCTCATACCTCGTACATTAATATGCATCACTTCATCAAAAGTATTGATATCGGAATAAATCGGTATCATATCGTCCCGCAAAAATCACGATGTATTACAAAATCGATATATTGTCACACCCCTTCTCTGCAGAGGACATTATATCATCTGCCTTTGCAATTTATTTTATTATGATAATTCAAAATGTGTTTTCTATTTCTATATTACTCATTCAATCCTAGTGGACTTGATTATTATCTGCTGGACAGGCTCTTCCTCATAAATCTTCTCACTGTGCCCTGGTCCACACAGGAAGTCCCTATATCCTATATCCGCTGCTTCATAATCCTATTTCTGAAAAGCCAATTGATCAGAATGATTACTTTAGCGGGACATCGCAGGCTCACGCTCCCACCTGCTCCTGCGTCCGTCTCTCTCTCTCTTCATCTCTGTGCCTTGTTTTCATTCGTGATTGCTTTGGGGTCATGCACGAGTTAATCCTGCGTGTAGTTTTGACCCAGTCAGGGCACCGTCTATGAACAGCACGGATTGAATTGTGCCGTCGCTAAGCCATCATCAGCTGAGTGCCATCTGTCCACCGTCTGAGTCCGCCGGGTATGGGGGAACTCGGACGACCCACACACTGCCCGCAAGATACACAGAGATGTTTGATTACACTACACTGTTCTGTTAAATTACAGCCACACTGCGAAACATCTCTGGTTATATTTGACTAAGCCACAAGATCAATTAAAATGATATAAAGCGTAAATGCCATTGAAAGTTGAGAAACATGTTCATCTAGACCAGGGGTCTGCAACCCTTAACATCAAAGAGCCATTTCGGACCATTTCAAACCAAACAATAGCCTCAAGGAGCCGCAATAGTGTAGTTTTAACTTTCAACCGACCGAACAAACTTTACTATTAATATTATTGTTGATATGTTTTTTTAAGTACGAATTCATTCACAATATTGATTGAAATGATTAATTATGTTTTGTTTGTTTTATGTAATACTTATTTGTAGATTTTTTTTATCAATGTATTAATACCATTGATAATTTATCTTATCAATTCATTAACAATAGGCCATAAATTATAATATTTCAACAGGAGAGATAGTAAATTGACCTATTTTGACATAAACTTCCTATCATACGAAGCATTTTTATAAAGGGTATTGTAAAATGGTTATTAAATTAACGGGATTCCTTTCCCTAAAACGTTGGTTTGACTGATTCATCTTGTAACAGCCAGTGTTAACCATGGCGCGCAGCGGAGGAGCTGCACATTAACAGGTTGTTAGTGATTTTCTTACCTTTCTCTCCATTTCTCTCTTTGTATGAACGAGGGTCGAAGGATATTCTTTTCAGCCCTTCAGCGCGGTAGTTTCTCAATGATACCAAGTGCGCAAAAGCACATGTTTCAGCACGTGCGCTTTGTTTTGGTTCCTAAAAACGTAGCAGCTTCACGTATAAGCGTAAAAAAAGAGAACGGATAGATGGACTCATTGCAACGTGTAGCGCGGATCCTAAAACAGACGTTTGGGATGAAGTGCAAGTGGTGCGTGTATCTGCAGCGGCTCCGCGCCTGCAGGTTTATAGTATAAAGAGGCCGCGGCAAAAGCGGCATCAATAAGAGGCATCGTTAATGAAGGAGTCACACGGTTCCGATGGATAACTCAATCAGAACCAGTTCTCCTTGTAAATATACTCGTCGCTGCTCCAGTGGGACAAAGAGCCACTACAAGGAGGCTGAAGAGCCGCATGCGGCTCCGGAGCCGCGGGTTGCCGACCCCTGATCTAGACACTCTCAATGCTTCTTTTTTGTGGGTCGTCCCAGTTGCTGCATCAGGAGAGAGGAGTGAAGCTGTAGCATGCCGGCTTTCTTCGAGTTCTGGTTATAACAATTTTTCGTATGTTTCCCTTCAGACTCATTTCACATGGCACAGTCCCGTTCTATAAAGCCTATTCTAAAAACAAAACAAAAAAACACACATTTTAAAACGGCGTCGCTGCAATATATGGATTTTGTTAGGTGTATTTTGAATTGGCTGATTACACTGTAAGATTCAAGATGCACTAAACTTTGCTTCTCTCGTGATCAGGCGGTTGTACAGTTGTACGGGGGATTTTGACAGTGAGACTGCGGAGATTAGAAATCAAGCCAGGACATCAGGTCAAGTCATGTGCACGGATACAAACATCCCTCTTCCTATTTGCACATCCATGTGTTCACTGTGACATAAAGACAACGGTTATTATAAAGTGGTACCTTGTACATGCCCATTTCAACAGTACAGTATATGTTTAATACTACAAGTACATTTTATTAAAAAGTTACGATCTCTTTGAAATCTCAATCGTGTCTGGTTACAGTCAAATCATAATCATCTGACTCTGCACTGAGTTACTGAAAAACTATTGAGAATTAAATTCTGATTTGTTTAGTAGTGACGTCATTTAAGGCACAAAACCTAAAATTATTAAATTTGTTTTTATAATTTCTAAAGAAATGTATTATGTATTATGTTTATTACTCCTCAAATAGATATAAAAAAGTACTGTTTGATGAGCTACTCTAAGAAGTACAGTTACTGAGATGCCTGTACTTGAGTAAATGTAAATGAGTACTGCTCTCTCTGCTGGGACCACTACAGTCACTTCATTTGTAATTGTAATTTTGCATAATATTATGATGAAATTATGTCTACAGTGATTTACTGTGCTACACCTTATCTGTGAAAAGGCAATAAAAATGAATGTTTGAGAGACTGGAGAAGGAATCATGAAGGAGTGCTACAAACTGGTTGAACTTGTTTGCGCCTCCCACAGCAGTATAACACAGCTCCGGTGAAAGTGAAACTCACACAGTCATTGTCATAAGGAGAAGTCATGGCGCAGAAGGCGTTCGATCAAGAAACTTTAACGTGTGCGATCTGTTTGGAAGTGCTGAAGGATCCGGTGACTATTCCATGTGGCCACAGCTACTGCAGGAGGTGTATAGATGACCACTGGGACCAAGAAGAGGGGAAGGCTAAGGTCAGCTGTCCCGAGTGCAGAGAGAGCTTCAGTCCCAGGCCTGTTCAGGTGAAAAACATCAAGCTGGCGGCTTTAGTGGCACAGATGAAGAAGACTGGGCTAAACCAACCCCCTGCAGACGACTGTGAGTCTGGTCCAGGAGACGTCCCGTGTGATCTATGCACAGACAGGAAGCTGAAGGCGGTCCGCTCCTGTCTGCAGTGTGTGGCTTCATACTGTAAGACTCACCTACAGCCTCATTATGATGTTGCAGTGTTTCAGAAACACCAGCTGGTGGCGCCTTCTGACAAACTCCAGGAGTATCTCTGCTCTGAGCACAGCGAGGTGAAGAAGATGTTCTGCCGCACTGACCAGCAGCTCGTGTGTGTGGTCTGCTGCATGGACCAACACAAAGGCCATGACACTGTGTCCTCTGCAGCCGAGAGGGCTAAGGAGCAGGCGACGCTCGAGAAAAGCAAACGACAGCTGATAAAAACTATCAGTGACAGAGAAATGGATCTGAAGAGGCTCCAGCAGGAGGCCCAGGCCATCGGCCGCTCTGCCCAGCAGGCAGTGCAGCGCAGTGGGAACAGCTTCACTCAGATGATCCGTTTCCTGGAGAAAAGACGCTCTGAGGTGGAGCAGCAGATCCGCTCCCAGGAGAAATCACAACTGAATCGAGTTCAAGAGCTTCAGGACCAAGTGGAGCTGGACATCAGTGAACTGAAGAAGATCATCTCTGAGATGGACACTCTGTTAAACTCAACAGACCACAACCACTTCCTGCAGCACTTTTCTAAACTGACCAAAAAGAGGAGCACTACTGCCTTGTCCAGAGTCTTTCCAGAGGAACTGCATTACTTTGACTCTGTGACCACAGCCATCTCTGCTCTCAGAGAGAAGCTCCAGCTCAGTCTGACCCAGGGCCTCACAGAGGTGTCCTCAGCTCTGAGCGAAGTTGACACTTTACTGCCCTCGAGACAGGCCTTCTTAAAATATGCTTGTGATATTACTCTGGATCCAAACACAGCAAACAAACACCTGCGTCTGTCTGAGGGAAACAGGAGAGCAACGCTCAACACTGAACCACAGAACTATCCCGATCATCCAGACAGATTCAGAGTCTGGCAGCAGGTCCTGAGCAGAGAAGCTCTGACAGGTCGCTGCTACTGGGAGGTGGAGATGAGAGGGAAACACGGCGTTCGTTTAGCTGTGGCTTACAGAGACATTGATAAAACTTCTGGTGGTTTTGGAATTGATAGTCGCTCCTGGGCCCTAAATTGGCAAGAGAAAAGCTATTCCTTTAAGTTTGAGAATGTCTGTTCCAACGTCGTGGGTCCAGTCTCATCTAGACTGGGGGTTTTCCTGGACCATGGTGCGGGACTTCTGTCCTTCTACAGTGTCAATGACCAAACCCTGACCCTGCTCCACAGAGTCGAGACCCAGTTCTCTCAGCCTCTGCATGCTGGACTTTTGATCCATTATGATGATCACTCTGCATATTTTCCCCAAATCAAATAACGTTGTGTTTGATGAAATATATTAATATAATCCATTATTTGTGAAAAGACCTGTTATCTGTTGGCAGATCGCTGTGGCAGCATACAGGACATGGACCAAATTTTGTAAAGAGGGATGCTGTATGATTTATTTAGCAAATTACTGTTTTTCCTTTTTATTAAATCAACTGAGAAAATTACATTATAGTGCTAAATTAAACAATGTAGTGTATTTTTTTTTTTTTTTTTTTTGAGGGGGCTGTAATTTTTAAGGCTTGAAAAGTTTTGGCTATGTCTGCATTAACAAACATTTGTGGTTTCTTACGTATATAAAAATATATGTTTATGTAACATAATAAAGGGGAATAAACATTGACTCCTTTTCATTTAAAAGGTACAGTATAGTCATTCAGTTTTGGTATAATGTACAATATTCCCACCTGTATATTTTATTTGTTTGATATGGTGTAACAATAGCATTGGGCAAACTGCTAATTTGCAACACTTGTCCATAGGAGGCTTTTAGACACATTTAACAAAATGCAAAAAGTTACATTGTTTATGTTTAAAGTCAAACTAAATCTCTTATTTTCTGGCAAATGCAGTCTTGGGGCTAATGGGAACCACTTCTGCAGTCTTTTCACTTTGTCGTGGCAAAGAGAAGGCAAAAGTAAAGGTGTTTTTGTTGCAGTGGTTAGTGCAGTCTCCTGTTCTCTCTGTCTCTTCAAACATTTAATCAATGACATTAACATAAGCCAACGAGCCAAATATTGGTAGATTTCGATTAGTAACTTTAATCTTAAAAGCTACCGTGGGCATCAGTGGTACAATACAGTAAATGTATATGGTACACTGGCTGAAGTCTAGGTATAACTTTGTTTGTTTGTATTTGATAGATTTCAATGCCAGTTCAAACTTTATTTTTCATTGTTGGGAAAGTACTCATTTCAACTTAGTTCTACCCCCAATAAGACATCCATTGGTAACTATAGCTTTTATTATAGTAAAATAAAAACATAACTAATTTGTGGCTAGTAACATTTGTAAAAGACTAGCCACAAGTACTGTAGCCTGCAAGAAGAAGGAAAGGCAAGTTTATTTGTAGAGCACAATTCATACACGGCACGGTAGTACAGTGGTTAGTGCTCGTGCTTCACAGCTAGAAGGTCCCGGGTTTGATTCCCACCTGGACAGGGCCTTTCTGTGTGGAGTTTGCATGTTCTCCCCGTGTCTGCGTAGGTTTCCTCCGGTACTCCGGTTTCCCCTACCACTAAAAACATGTACAATAGGCCAGGATGAATGATAGTGCGCATGGGGGACGACTGATGCAAATTAGCCCAAGGCAACAATCCGGTGTGGCTTGTTTACATGCATGAGTCCCATGTATGTTCATTAACATGCACTGTCCCGACCAAATAAACCAATAAATAAATTCAAAGTGCTTCACAGTTGCATAAAATTACAAGAAAACAGATCAAATCAATCAATAAAACGTCAACATAAAGTTAATCAATGACAGTAAAAGGCAAGAGTGCAGATAAAATACTTTCAGTTTTCATATGCACGGGTAAAAAGAGCTGTTTTCAGCCTGGATTTGAACATGGTCAGAGTTGAGGCCTGTCTCACATCCTCATGAAGACTGTTCCAGATTTTAGCTTTAGCCTCACTGTGTTTAGTCCTGACTCTGGGAACCACCAGGAGACCGCTCCCTGAAGTTCTCACGACCCGAGATGGTTCATACGGCTCTAACACTTTGTGTCTGTGGACCAAAAACAATGATCTCAGTTTTGTCTGAGTTTAGTTGGAGAAAGTTGTTTTGCATCCACAAACTGATCTGTTCAGTGCAGTGACAGAGTCTATCTATGGGCCCATGTTCACAAAGAAAAACGCTGGCCAGTGGCCACCCCTGTCCTTTTTTTTTCTTTCTTTTTTTCTCTCTAATGATGATATTGTTTTCTTTTCCAAAATTATGCAAAAGCCAAACCAGGATCATAAATATGAGCTTCTTGTCAATCCAACATTATCACATCATTGAAACATAATTAACATGCACGTGTAATGTCACGATGTCTTCAAACGGACCCATTCTTACCTATAATTTATTATTTCTTGTGTTTCAGGGAGCAGAAGGACCCTCTTTATCTCCGGGACAAACTCTCTCAGAAACATTCCAAAGAACAGTTCGACGCCGCTCAGAAAGTGGAGCAGGAGTTCGGACGCTTCTTCACAGGTCGGTTTGAATTTTGAGTATTTATTAATTCATCAAATGGTAAATCCTAAACCCCTCTGGTCTTGCAGGTGTGGTCCAGGGCGGCAGCGTCTCCTTCATCTGTTCTCAGATCCTCAGTTTGGTGCAGCAGGAGCAAAGCAAAGTGCTGTGGATCCCAGACGGACCTCCATGAAAACAAAAAGACACTTCCCCCTTTATATTATAGACACTCTCGGCCAATCAGAGCCTGCTCTCAAATCACATGACTTTTTATGTTTATATTTATAAGAAACGGTACGAGCGTATGACGATGTGTTTAACGCCAAGTAGAAAATGTAAAGGAGCTGCAAAAGGCTGCAAGTGACTTTTTAAATCGGAGAGAGACTTTTCTGCAGGAAATGTTACAAAGTGTGGCTTTAATGAAATGTCCTAAAAGCTTCATTTTCACAAACAGAAATATGCAAATCATGTGCACAGCCATTACTAAATCTTTCGTAAATGAAGTCACTCGCGCCTTTTCGACTCTTAACCCCAACTATCGGCACTGACACTCACTCGTATAAAATACCGCTCTATGGATAGACTGTTTACAATAGAGACTAATTCAAGTAGACTGTTTATAAAAGTGGACACAATGGTTTTGACAATGAAGGTACTGTTTGCATGAGCTGGCTCCAGTGGACGTCCAAATGAATGAAGAAGCTTTTACAATGAGTTTAGTCTAAGGTTTAGTCAGTGTTCTTTATTATCAAACGGGAAAATTGCACTTTACTTACAGCAGTAGTAACTGAGAATAATGCATTTTGTAGTTGTTTTTGTTATGTTTTGTCCAGAAAATAATGTTAGTCTTGAGATTTTTTAATATCATGGAACATATGAGGTTTGTGGTTTCCTTGTAATTCCCTTGAGGGCTGAAACAACTCATCGGGTTAAACGCAACCAATCGATTATTGAACTAAACATCAGCTATTGTCATCGATTGTTATCTGGACTATGAAACAGGCCATGTTCTCAGAGAAAGAAGTCTCATCACTCTGACAGAGCAGGAATTGCATCAGAATGACATGAAAATGATGAGAAAGTGCCCATCTCCTCGTGTCTAGTGTGGGTTGTGAGCGCTCCAGTCCAACCCCCAAAAACATGCACAATAGGGACCATCTCCTGAGCAAGATCAGAAGGCACTGGTTGAAGGAGTGAAGAGAACAAGAGCCGCCATGGCCTTAACTACATTACTAATGTACTTCAATGTACGTTTATTTCCATATTTTCTCTCAATGCAAAATGGCCTTGTACTATTAAACAGTGTATATTTCTTTAGTGCTAATAGCTTAACTACTTTTATTTATTGAAATACCTTGTCGAAGTTTGATTACAGCTTTGGCAGATTAATTTTAATGACCGGTACATCACTCCTGCACCTTTTATCTTTATGCAACACATTTCTACCTTCCCTGTTTAAGGTCTTAAGGCGAGACGCTGCAGGTGAATAGGGAAACTTTTAAGATTTAGAGAAACCATTTGAAACTTTTGTTGTATATTACTGGCATAAATGAGAGAGAAATGTATTGCAAGTTTTCTTTAATTTTATGCTTGAAATGCCCAAGAGTTGCCATGTTTTCATTGACACAATCTGAATAATGGATGGAGCCAGGTTTAAGTTTAAGGTTTATTTCGTTGACATATTAGTTACAAAGACTTTATTTCACAGAGGAATTTGGATTTCTTGTTTAGTTTTAAAATAAGCTGTTTTTTTTAGTGGAAAAATCTGTAAACATTGAAATTTCAAACTCAATAAATTGGGCTAAGAATTGGATATCAAAAATCCCTCTGAGAAACCTTCAAAATATTGTTTGGAAATGTAAAGTCTGTAGGCGCCACAATGAGAGGATGAGAAGTGAATGTTTCAAGTTTAATTGCCAGAATACCTCAATATAATGAAACTTCTGGAAGCCACAACCTCCTGTTTGTCCACTTTTACATTCAGTCTATGGTTATTATTACACACTTGAATTCTCCTCCTGTAATATCTCGGACCACATGAAGTTTTACGCAGTTTTACACGGACACTCGAACAGGACCACTACGACTCATTGTGTTTTTGTATGCACATCCTGCCCTCTAATTTATCTGATGAAAAAGCTTATTCACACGTAGCTGTAGCATTTATACTTATTTATAGTGAAAGAATCAGGGCTATAAAGACTTTTTTTTTTTAAATATTTTCTGTTTTATCATTTCAAATATTTGTGCCAAGAAGGAAAAAAGAAAATGCGATACTTTTGGGTCTCTCACGATCAGCAGTGTTTTGTTGTAGCCGTTGCTGCTGATGAAGAAGGGATGTTTTTGTTTTTATTACTCGATGGATGGTTCAAATTACCACTGGGATTTTCTGTCAATCACTACATTTCAGATTCAACACGTTATGCTGTCGCCGCCATCGAAGGTTCGTATTTCTTCTTCAGATGAATATTAAACATTACTTGGATAACAACTTAAGTCTGATTTATTTTTGTTTTTTTTTCTGCCTTTTTTGTCACTTTTCTGTTTTGTTGTTTTTTGGGTCACATTTTCATTTTTTCTCACATTTTCGGTTGCAAAAACACGACAAAAAAGCAACACAGAAAAAGCGATAAAAACTGACGAAACGCTTCAAAATGTGGCGACAAAGTTCCGATCACTTTTGTAGGTCTTAGCGTTCAAATTGCTCTCCAGACGAGAGGCTTTAAGATTTGGGTAAAACCGAACTTCTTACACAATAGTTGCTTTTTAACACCTAACTCTACACAAACCAAATGTTTCAGCTTCTGTTTGATATATTCATTGATGTGTGTTGAGAGTGAGGAGTCACGTACCAACCTGGGTTGATTTGGGGGGCGGCCCCTCTGAGCCGGTCGGCCATGATGGTAGCACACCAGAGGCGCCTCCAGAATTTCACGCATTCCTCACATTACAGAGCACTTACATTTTGGCGCATTTAATGTTTCGGCGGGACAGAGACGGACCTACGAAAAGGAAGAAAGTAAAACAATGCAAATAAATAAGGCGAAAGAAAAGGACCTTACAGGAACAAGCTCATACCAAGCACAAATCCGCGGTATTTGGAGAAGCTTCACATCCAAGACATCGACCCACACGAGCTCCCTGCAGCGCAATGGCACAGAGACCTGGACCATTTACCTCCGTGCACAAACATGGACACAGTAAACTACCTTGTATTTGTGTAAGTTACTACACGATGTAGGAGTTTAAAAGCCACAAGTCTTTGGAAAGTTATGAGACTTTCTGCTGTGGTGGGTCCAGGATTTGGCTCTACAAGCCTCCAGCTGGTGAAAACAGCGTTGTACTGGCAAAAGTAACTTTCTTCACCGCTACAGTTTCTTATTAATTGTAATTTTGCACAACTATTATGATTTCAACAGAAGTCTTAATGTTTATGGCAGATTAAATATGATGTAATTTGCTGCCACTCCAGTCTGTCAAACATTCATTTTGCCGTGTGGTTGAAAAGTGCTGCAGACTGTAGCGCTCCTTCCTCCTTCCTCCTTCAAACCGGTTGAACTTGTTTGCGCCTCCCACAGCTGTAACTCCGCTCCGGTGAGAGTGAAACTCACACAGTCATTGTCAGGAGGAGAAGTCATGGCGCAGAAGGCGTTCGATCAAGAAACTTTAACATGTGCGATCTGTTTGGACGTGCTGAAGGATCCGGTGACTATTCCATGTGGCCACAGCTACTGCAGGAGGTGTATAGATGACCACTGGGACAAAGAAGAGGGGAAGGCTAAGGTCAGCTGTCCCGAGTGCAGAGAGAGCTTCAGTCCCAGGCCTGTTCTGGTGAAAAACATCAAGATGGCGGCTTTAGTGGCACAGATGAAGAAGACTGGGCTAAACCAACCCCTGCAGACGACTGTGAGTCTGGTCCAGGAGACGTCCCGTGTGATCTATGCACAGACAGGAAGCTGAAGGCGGTCCGCTCCTGTCTGCAGTGTGTGGCTTCATACTGTAAGACTCACCTACAGCCTCATTATGATGCTGCAGTGTTACAGAAACACCAGCTGGTGGCGCCTTCTGACAAACTCCAGGAGTATCTCTGCTCTGAGCACAGCGAGGTGAAGAAGATGTTCTGCCGCACTGACCAGCAGCTCGTGTGTGTGGTCTGCTGCATGGACCAACACAAAGGCCATGACACTGTGTCCTCTGCAGCCGAGAGGGCTAAGGAGCAGGCGACGCTCGAGAAAGCAAACAACAGCTGATCAAAACTATCAGTGACAGTGAGACAGACCTGAAGAGGCTCCAGCAGGAGGCCCAGGCCATCGGCCGCTCTGCCCAGCAGGCAGTGCAGAGCAGTGGGGACAGCTTCACTGAGATGATCCGTCTCCTGGAGAAAAGACGCTCTGAGGTGGAGCAGCAGATCCGCTCCCAGGAGAAATCACAACTCACCAGAGTTCAAGAGCTTCAGGACCAAGTGGAGCTGGACATCAGTGAACTGAAGATCATCATCTCTGAGATGGACACTCTGTTAACTCAACAGACCACAACCACTTCCTGCAGCACTTTTCTGACCTGACCAAAGAGAGAAGCATCACAGCCGTGTCCAGAGTCCGTCCAGAGGAACTATGTTACTTTGACTCTGTGACCACAGCCATGTTTGCTCTGAAGGAGAAGCTCCAGCTCAGTCTGACCCAGGGCCTCACAGAGGTGTCCTCAGCTCTGAGTGAAGTCGACACTTTACTGCCCTCGAGACAGGCCTTCTTAAAACATGCTTGTGATATTACTCTGGATCCAAACACAGCAAACGAACACCTGCATCTGTCTGAGGGAAACAGGAGAGCAACGCACAAAACAGAACAACAGAACTATCCCGATCATCCAGACAGATTCAGACTCTGGGAGCAGGTCCTGAGCAGAGAGGCTCTGACAGGTCGCTGCTACTGGGAGGTGGAGATGAGAGGGGAACACACAGTTCGTTTAGCTGTGGCTTACAGAGACATCAATAAAACTTCTGTTGGCTTTGGAACTGATCATAATTCCTGGACCTTAAGTTGGTTTAGCAAAAGTTATTCCTTTGTATTTAACAATGTCAGAGCAAAGGCCTCTGGTCCAGCCTCATCCAGACTGGGGGTTTTCCTGGACCACAGTGCTGGGCTTCTGTCCTTCTACAGCGTCAATGATCAAACCCTGACCCTGATCCACAGATTCAAGGCTCAGTTCACTCGGCCTCTGCACGCTGGAGCCTGGATCTATAGTAAAGAGCAGAGTGTGTATTTCCCCAAAATCAAATAACATTGTGCTTGGTGAAGGTAGAATTCCTGATCAGGTATTTGTGAATAGGGCTGCACAATATATCGCACAAAGACCATATTGTAAAAAGCCACAATATTTAGCATAATCAGTGATGTTTTCCATCTGAGATTTTCACTTTTGTTTTGCGAACACGGCAAACAAAAACAAATGTGCAAAAGTTCAGTTTCTGTCATAATTTTCTTAGTTGAATTTTCTCGTTTTAATCCTGATTTAGTTTTGTCATGTTTTGATACATGTTGATGAAAAAACAAGTTTCTATGAATACACATTATGTTTTGATTTAATTATATGTGTGTGTATTGTTGTAACGATAATGTTGATGGTTTGTTGTATTAACAGATATAACACAATAAAGGGATACAACACATTTCTTTTTCATTTCCTTTTTCTTTTTTATTTAAGACAAACATTCGAGTCATTCAGTTTTGTAAAATGAACGCTCATTATTTTGCATTAATTTAGAATAGGCAAGATTTTAAAATATGTCTAATTCCCATCTGTGTGTGTTGTGCATTGATTAGAAAGTTACACATTATTTTCAGTCTTTCACAGTTGATGTGGTAAAGACAAAGTAACAGCTAAGTTGTTTTTGTTCCAAAGGGCTCTGTGCTCAGCTCCTTCAAAGGTTGTTTAATAGTCGGTCATTAATACAATCCAGCCAGCCAAATATTTCTATTAGTTAAGTAATACCTTTAACCTGTTTCCTACTGTCCCCCATGATCAGGGGACTAGGGTAGGTTAGGGTCCATTAACCCTAATCAGGATATGATCAGGGTTAAGAATGGCAAATGTAATGCAAGTTAAAACAATGTAGTTTCTCAGTCATCCAGGTAGTTAAACTGTCAGCTCTTTTGTGTGTGTAATGTAAGTTGTGTTTCACTCACACACATTTTTAGAAACTAGAAGGTCTTTGCTTTAAATGAGGTATCACACTGGCACATAGGCTGTAAGCTCTCCAGTCAATAAGCTTTGAGATTTGGATATAATTGTTAACCCTAATGTGGCAGTTAACCTAATCAGAAATGTAGTCTATACATCTTTATACGAGTCACATATTTCTGATTTTGATTGAATGATCCTTGAATTCCTTGACAACCATAGTTTTTATTAAATAGAATTCTTAGCAGAAACTTCCAAACTAATATGTAGTTTGTAAAAACGTAGACTTGCCACAAGTTGCCCACAAGACGAAGGCTGGACACTTCTGTCCTATTTATTTATTTATTTAAGTTTATTTGAATAGGGACAAGTATGTCACATAAGCTAATGTTACATACTACAACATTTTAGCCAAAGCTAATTCTCAATGTCCGTCCCTAGTTGGGCCTTTACATAAAAATTAAACAATACATGGTTAAAACATAATTAAAACACATATCATAATAATACAGTACAACACAAACACAGCAGAGCAGACGGTCAGTGGTCACATTTCTGACCTCTGATTAAAGAGTCTTTAAGTTCGTGTTTGAAAGGGACCCAGTTTGACTCTCCCTTCAGGTCAGTGGGTAAACAGTTCCAGGCTTTAGTGCCTTGTACGGAAAAAGCTGATTGTCCAAATGAAGTATTTCGTTTCGGGATCTGACAGTTCCCGTTCTGAGCTCCTCTAGTCCTTGAGCCCACAGCCCTGAGAGGAACTATCCACTCACTCAAGACCTGTGGGGCTTGCTGGTTCAAACATTTGTGCATCAGCTTCAGCTGGGAAAATTTAATAAAGTTTTCAAAAGATAAAATGTTTAAATTCCTCAGACTGATACAATGATGTGACCTAATGGCCTAACAGCGTATGCAGACACATACAATACTTTCACTCTTCTACAAGAAAGGCCAATGCTAAGTTTTTCCACAGTGGTTTAAATGGCCAAACTGGAATCTTAAACATTGGCTTCTTTCCCCATGTAAAGGAGCAACATTATCACATCATTTAAACTATAATTTGCGTATGTTTTCTCTTGTGTTCAGGGAGCAGAAGGACCCTCTTTATCTCCGGGACAAACTCTCTCAGAAACATTCCAAAGAACAGTTCGACGCCGCTCAGAAAGTGGAGCAGGAGTTCGGACGCTTCTTCACAGGTCGGTTTGAATTTTGAGTATTTATTAATGCATCAAATGGTAAATCCTAAACCCCTCTGGTCTTGCAGGTGTGGTCCAGGGCGGCAGCGTCTCCTTCATCTGTTCTCAGATCCTCAGTTTGGTGCAGCAGGAGCAAAGCAAAGTGCTGTGGATCCCAGACGGACCTCCATGAAAACAAAAAGACACTTCCCCCTTTATATTATAGACACTCTCGGCCAATCAGAGCCTGCTCTCAAATCACATGACTTTTTATGTTTATATTATAAGAAACGGTACGAGCGTATGACGATGTGTTTAACGCCAAGTAGAAAATGTAAAGGAGCTGCAAAAGGCTGCAAGTGACTTTTAAATCGGAGAGAGACTTTTCTGCAGGAAATGTTACAAAGTGTGGCTTTAATGAAATGTCCTAAAAGCTTCATTGTCACAAACAGAAATATGCAAATCATGTGCACAGCCATTACTAAATCTTTAGTAAATGAAGTCACTCGCGCCTTTTCGACTCTTAACCCCAACTATCGGCACTGACACTCACTCGTATAAAATACCGCTCTATGGATAGACTTGTTACAATAGAGACTAATTCAAGTAGACTGTTTATAAAAGTGGACACAATGGTTTTGACAATGAAGGTACTGTTTGCATGAGCTGGCTCCAGTGGACGTCCAAATGAATGAAGAAGCTTTTACAATGAGTTTAGTCTAAGGTTTAGTCAGTGTTCTTTATTATCAAACGGGAAAATTGCACTTTACTTACAGCAGTAGTAACTGAGAATAATGCATTTTGTAGTTGTTTTTGTTATGTTTTTGTCCAGAAAATAATGTTAGTCTTGAGATTTTTTATTATCATGGAACATATGAGGTTTGTGGTTTCCTTGTAATTCCCTTGAGGGCTGAAACAACTCATCGGGTTAAACGCAACCAATCGATTATTGAACTAAACATCAGCTATTGTCATCGATTGTTATCCGGACTATGAAACAGGCCATGTTCTCAGAGAAAGAAGTCTCATCACTCTGACAGAGCAGGAATTGCATCAGAATGACTTAAAATGATGAGAAAGTGCCCATCTCCTCGTGTCTAGTGTGGGTTGTGAGCGCTCCAGTCCAACCCCCAAAAACATGCACAATAGGGACCATCTCCTGCGCAAGATCAGAAGGCACTGGTTGAAGGAGTGAAGAGAACAAGAGCCGCCATGGCCTTAACTACATTACTAATGTACTTCAATGTACGTTTATTTCCATATTTTCTCTCAATGCAAAATGACCTTGTGCTATTAAACAGTGTATATTTCTTTAGTGCTAATAGCTTAACTACTTTTATTTATTGAAATACCTTGTCGAAGTTTGATTACAGCTTTGACAGATTAATTTTAATGACCGGTACATCACTCCTGCACCTTTATCTTTATGCAACACATTTCTACCTTCCCTGTTTAAGGTCTTAAGGCGAGACGCTGCAGGTGAATAGGGAAACTTTAAGATTTAGAGAAACCATTTGAAACTTTTGTTGTATATTACTGGCATAAATGAGAGAGAAATGTGATGCAAGTTTTCTTTAATTTTATGCTTGAAATGCCCAAGAGTTGCCATGTTTTTTCACATTGTTTTCTGAAATTTCAAAACTCAATAAATTGGGCTAAGAATTGGATATCAAAAATCCCTCTGAGAAAACCTTTAAAATATTGTTTGGAAATTTAAAGTCTGTAGGCGCCACAATGAGAGGATGAGAAGTGAAAGTTTCAAGTTTAATTGCCAGAATACCTCAATATAATGAAACTTCTGGAAGCCACAACCTCCTGTTTGTCCACTTTTACATTCAGTCTATGGTTATTATTACACACTTGAATTCTCCTCCTGTAATATCTCGGACCACATGAAGTTTTACGCAGTTTTACACGGACACTCGAACAGGACCACTACGACTCATTGTGTTTTTGTATGCACATCCTGCCCTCTAATTTATCTGATGAAAAGCTTATTCACACGTAGCTGTAGCATTTATACTTATTTATAGTGAAAGAATCAGGGCTATAAAGACTTTTTTTTTTTAAAATATTTTCTGTTTTATCATTTCAAATATTTGTGCCAAGAAGGAAAAAGAAAATGCGATACTTTTGGGTCTCTCACGATCAGCAGTGTTTTGTTGTAGCCGTTGCTGCTGATGAAGAAGGGATGTTTTGTTTTTATTACTCGATGGATGGTTCAAATTACCACTGGGATTTTCTGTCAATCACTACATTTCAGATTCAACACGTTATGCTGTCGCCGCCATCGAAGGTTCGTATTTCTTCTTCAGATGAATATTAAACATTACTTGGATAACAACTTAAGTCTGATTTGTTTTTGTTTTTTTTCTGCCTTTTTGTCACTTTTCTGTTTTGTTTTTTTTGGGGTCACATTTCATTTTTTCTCACATTTTCGGTGGCAAAAACAGGACAGAAAAGCAACACAGAAAAAGCAATAAAAACTGACAAAACTCTTCAAAAATGTGGCAGCAAAGTTCCGATCACTTTTGTAGGTCTTAGCGTTCAAATTGCTCTCCAGACGAGAGGCTCTAAAGGAATAGGCCACCGTTTTTACATACTGAGATATGTTCTTACCTTAGCTTTGACGAGTTCATTTGTACCTGTCTGGTCTTCACGTGTGCCTTCTGTAACGTAAACACAGCACAGACGGCGTTAGCATTTAGCCTCTCTCTTCTCCTCTATAGCTCCAAACGAGGTGAAGATAGAAGCTACCAAACTCTTCCACGTTTTCCCTATTTAAATATGGTTACGTGAAGTGTTACACTATAAAGTATAATTACACAAAATTAAACAATGTGGATTTTCTAAGCGGATAAAAAGGGAACTATATTGTAAGGCGTAATAATACTAGGAGTAATTCGGCATCCGCGCAGTAAAGTAAAGATATCACTGCGCGGATGTCGCGTAATAATACTCCTGGTATATCAGGGTGGAACAACCGTATGAACAGGGCTTTTATTTGAAATAAAGAATAGTAACAGCAAACAGGATATGACATCAGCCAGAAGAACAAGTCGTCTTTATGGCTGAGTGAAAAGGTTTGAAAATCTCTTTCAAGAATTGAGGAAAAAAAAGCTTTTTTCCGACTCATAGGTAAACTGTCACACTTTTGGTGTCAGGTGGTACAACAGATGTAAATATTGGAAAATATTATTTTATTGTAAAAGTCTTAATTTGTTTTTAAAGTAAATGTTTACCCATGCTAACAAATGCTAAAGCTAATGTAAGAGTCCACATAAAAGACATTTTAATTTGAAATTAGTTGTTAATGTCAGGTGGTGCAACTGCAAAAAATGTCAAATTACCGTCTACAATTATAGTGATGCACTGATCCAATACTGGTATAAGTATCAGAGTCAATACTAGAAAAAAAACGATCAGATACGGTTTAAAATATCTGATACTGAACCGATAACTGTTTTGGGCTGACACCGAGCACTCCGTCCATGGTCCTCCTGTTTAATTGCTGATTACAGCATCAGTCAGTTACAAATTACAGATGAAATGTTCAGAGGAGAAAGACTGTCTAAGATATACTTGGCAAAGATTTGACTTTGTACAAATCTTTGGAAACTATTTAAATTTTAGAAAAAACTTGGTTGCGCCACCTGACACGTTTTTATACAGAGAAGCTACAAATACATCAAAAAAATACATTTAAATACTTTTAAATGTTATTTACAAACATAACTTGTTTAAACACAAAATTATCGACTCAAAAATATGCACGCCATCAGTTTTGAAAAACCTTTTTGAAAATATGTGTTTTTAGAGCCCTTATACGTCATTGACCCGTTTACGTGACTGAAGGCACACGTGGAGACCAGACAGGTACAAATGAACTCGTCAAAGCTAATGTAAGAACATATCTCAGTATGTAAGGGAAGGGAAGGGAATCTTATTTGTATAGCGCTTTTTATATGACACAAGTCACACCCAAAGCGCTTCACACATGAAAGGGAGGGGGTTCATTCACTCCATGCTGATGGTGGTATAAGCTACATTTAGTAGCCACAGTTTCCCCTGGGGCAGACTGACAGAAGCGAGGCTGCACACATCTGCACCAACGGTCCTCCGACCACCACCAACCACTCACACATAGGCATTGGGTGAAGTGTCTTGCCCAAGGACACAATGTAAAAACGGTGGCCTATTCCTTTAAGATTTGGGTAAAACTGAACTGGTACAATATTCTTACACAATAGTTGCTTTTTAACACCTAACTTTACACAAATCAAATGTTTCAGCTTCTGTTTGATATATTCATTGATGTGTGTTGAGAGTGAGGAGTCACGTACCAACCTGGGTTGATTTGGGGGGCGGCCCTCTGAGCCGGTCGGCCATGATGGTAGCACACCAGAGGCGCCTCCAGAATTTCACGCATTCCTCACATTACAGAGCACTTACATTTTGGCGCATTCAATGTTTTGGTGGGACAGAGACGGACCTACGAAAAGGAAGAAAGTAAAACAATGCAAATAAATAAGGCGAAAGAAAAGGGACCTTACAGGAACAAGCTCATACCAAGCACAAAACCGCGGTATTTGGAGAAGCTTGACATCCAAGACATCGACCCACACGAGCTCCCTGCAGCACAATGGCACAGAGACCTGGACCATTTACCTCCGTGCACAACATGGACACAGTAAACTACCTTGTATTTGGTGTAAGTTACTACACGATGTAGGACTTTCTGCTGTGGCCGAGTCCAGGATTTGGCTCTACAAGCCTCCAGCTGGTGAAAACAGCGTTGTACTGGCAAAAGTAACTTTCTTCACCGCTACAGTTTCTTATTAATTGTAATTTTCACAACTATTATGATTTCAACAGAAGTCTTAATGTTTATGGCAGATTAAATATGATGTAATTTGCTGCCACTCCCACTCTGTCAAACATTCATTTTTATTGCCGTGTGGTTGAAAAGTGCTGCAGACTGTAGCGCTCCTTCCTGATTCCTTCTTCAAACCGGTTGAGCTCGTCTGCGCCTCCCACAGCTGTAACTCCGCTCCGGAGTTACAGCTAAGAATTGGATATCAAAAATCCCTCTGAGAAAATGGCCTTTGAAATGACTATTCCCCAAATAAATCTATGGAGAAACATTGAATCAACAGTTACACACGTTGTTTGTGAAGATTAGGGTTTTTTGTTTTGTTTAAGTGAAAGTTTCAAGTTTAATTGCCAGAATACTTCAATATAATGAAACTTCTGGAAGCCACAACCTCCTGTTTGTCCACTTTTACATTCAGTCTATGGTTATTATTACACACTTGAATTCTCCTCCTGTAATATCTCGGACCACATGAAGTTTTACGCAGTTTTACACGGACACTCGAACAGGACCACTACGACTCATTGTGTTTTTGTATGCACATCCTGCCCTCTAATTTATCTGATGAAAAAGCTTATTCACACGTAGCTGTAGCATTTATACTTATTTATAGTGAAAGAATCAGGGGCTATAAAGACTTTTTTTAAATATTTTCTGTTTTATCATTTCAAATATTTGTGCCAAGAAGGAAAAAAGAAATGCGATACTTTTGTGTCTCTCACGATCAGCAGTGTTTTGTTGTAGCCGTTGCTGCTGATGAAGAAGGGATGTTTTTGTTTTTATTACTCGATGGATGGTTCAAATTACCACTGGGATTTTCTGTCAATCACTACATTTCAGATTCAACACGTTATGCTGTCGCCGCCATCGAAGGTTCGTATTTCTTCTTCAGATGAATATTAAACATTACTTGGATAACAACTTAAGTCTGATTTATTTTATTTTTTTATTGCCTTTTTTGTCACTTTCTGTTGTTGTTTTTTGGGTCACATTTACATTTTTTTCTCACATTTTCGGTTGCAAAAACACGACAAAAAAGCAACACAGAAAGAGCGATAAAAACGGACGAAACGCTTCAAAAATGTGGCGACAAAGTTCCGATCACTTTTGTAGGTCTTAGCGTTCAAATTGCTCTCCAGACGAGAGGCTCTAAAGGAATAGGCCACCGTTTTTACATACTGAGATATGTTCTTACCTGAGCTTAGACGAGTTCATTTGTACCTGTCTGGTCTTCACGTGTGTCTTCAGTAACGTAAACACAGCACAGACGACGTTAGCATTTAGCCTCTCTCTTCTCCTCTATAGCTCCAAACGAGGTGAAGATAGAAGCTACCAAACTCTTCCACGTTTTCCCTATTTAAATATGGTTACGTGAAGTGTTACACTATAAAGTATAATTACACAAAATTAAACAATGTGGATTTTCTAAGCGGATAAAATGGGGAACTATATTGTAAGGCGTAATAATACCAGGAGTAATTCGGCATCCGCGCAGTAAAGTGAAGATATCACTGCGCGGATGTCGCGTAATAATACTCCTGGTATATCAGGGTGGCACAACCGTAAGAACAGGGCTTTTATTTTGAAATAAAGAATAGTAACAGCAAACAGGATATGACATCAGCCAGAAGAACAAGTCGTCTTTATGGCTGAGTGAAAAGGTTTGAAAATCTCTTTCCAGAATTGAGAAAAAAAGCTTTTTTCCGACTCATAGGTAAACTGTCACACTTTTGGTGTCAGGTGGTACAACCGATGTAAATATTGGAACATATTATTTTATTATAAAAGTCTTATTTTGTTTTTAAAGTAAATGTTTACCCATGCTAACAAATGCTAAAGCTAATGTAAGAGTCCACATAAAAGACAATTTAATTTGAAATGAGTTGCTAATGTCAGGTGGTGCAACCAGACAGTCAAGTGGTGCAACTGCAAAAAATGTCAAATTACCGTCTAAAAACGATAGGGATGCACTGATCCAATACTGGTATAAGTATCAGAGTCAATACTAGAAAAAAAATCAGATAAAAAATCCGATACTGAACCGATAACTGTTTTGGGCTGACACTGAGCACTCAGTCCATGGTCCTCCTGTTTTCTTGCTGATTACAGCATCAGTCAGTTACAGATTACAGATGAAATGTTCAGAGGAGAAAGACTGTCTAAGATATACTTGAGAAGAAGATTTGATTTGATTTGACTTTGTTCACATTTTTGGAAACTATTTAAATTTTAGAAAAAACTTTGTTGCACCACCTGACACGTTTTTATACAGAGAAGCTACAAATACATTTTTAAAAATACATTTAAATACTTTTAAATGTTATTTAACAAACATAACTTGTTTAAACACAACATTATCGACTCAAAAATATGCATGCCATCAGTTTTGAAAACACTTTTTGAAAATATGTGTTTTTAGAGCCCTTATACGTCATTGACCCGTTTACGTGACTGAAGGCACACGTGGAGACCAGACAGGTACAAATGAACTCGTCAAAGCTAATGTAAGACATATCTCAGTATGTAAGGGAAGGGAAGGGAATCTTATTTGTATAGGGCTTTTATATGACACTAGTCACACCCAAAGCGCTTCACACATGAAAGGGAGGGGGGTTCATTCACTCCATGCTGATGGTGGTATAAGCTACATTTAGTAGCCACAGTTTCCCCTGGGCAGACTGACAGAAGCGAGGCTGCACACATCTGCACCAACGGTCCCTCCGACCACCACCAACCACTCACACATAAGCATTGGGTGAAGTGTCTTGCCCAAGGACACAACGTAAAAACGGTGGCCTATTCCTTTAAGATTTGGGTAAAACCGAACTGGTGCAATATTCTTACACAATAGTTGCTTTTAACACCTAACTTTACACAAATCAAATGTTTCAGCTTCTGTTTGATATATTCATTGATGTGTGTTGAGAGTGAGGAGTCACGTACCAACCTGGGTTGATTTGGGGGGCGGCCCCTCTGAGCCGGTCGGCCATGATGGCAGCACACCAGAGGCGCCTCCACAATGTCACGCATTCCTCACATTACAGAGCACTTACATTTTGGCGCATTTAATGTTTCAGCGGACAGAGACGGACCTACGAAAAGGAAGGCAAGGCAAGGCAAGGCAAGTTTATTTGTAGAGCACAATTCATACACGAGGCAATTCAAAGTGCTTCACAGTTGCAGAAAAAATTACAAGAAAACAGTTAAAATCAATCAATAAAACAACAACACAAAGTTAATCAATTACAGTAAAAGTCAAGAGTGCAGATAAAATACTTTCAGTTTCATATGCACGGGTAAAAAGAGCTGTTTTCAGCCTGGATTTGAACATTGTCAGAGTTGAGGCCTGTCTCACATCCTCATGAAGACTGTTCCAGATTTTAGCTGCATGAAACTGAAACGCAGCCTCACCGTGTTTATTATTGACTCTGGGAACCACCAGGAGACCCCTCCCTGAAGTTCTCAGGGCCCGAGATGGTTCATACGGCTCTAACATGTCAGAGATGTACTTTGGTGCTAAACCATGAAAAGACTTGTACACAAGCAGAGCTGTTTTAAATTCTATTCTCTGAGTGACAGGAAGCCAGTGCAGAGACCGGAGCACTGGACTAATGTGGTCGTATTTCCTGGTTTTTGTCAGGACTCGAGCAGCAGCGTTCTGGATGTACTGCAGCTGTCTAACAGCTCGTTTAGACAGGCCAGTGAGCAGGCCGTTACAGTAGTCTAACCTGCTAGAGACAAATGCATGGATGAGTCTCTCTAAGTCTGGTTTTGACACTATTCCTCTGATCTTAGCAATGTTCTTCAGATGGTAAAAAGCTGATGATGTTATTGCTTTGATGTGGCTGTTTAAGTTCAGGTCTGAGTCCATGATTACTCCTAGATTTCTAACCTGATTTTTTGGTTTAGAGCGAGAGACTCAAGGTGACTGATAACACTTTGTCTTTGTGTCTGTGGGCCAAAGACAATGATTTCAGTTTGTCTGAATTTAGTTGGAGAAAGTTGTTTTGCATCCACAAACTGATCTGTTCGATGCAGTGACAGAGAGTATCTACAGGCCCATGTTCACCTGCCGTCAGTGACACGTAGATCTGAGTGTCATCTGCGTAGTTGTGGTACGACACATTGTTGCTGTTTATTAGCTGACCCAATGGAAGCATGTACAGGTTGAATAAGAGGGGTCCCAAGATTGACCCCTGGGGGACTCCACAGGTCATGGAAATTTTGTCTGAGACACAGTTGCCAATTTCGACAAAGTACGTCCTATCCTCGAGATAGGACTTGAACCAGTTTAGAGCAGTACCAGAGATTCCCACCCAGTTTTCTAACCTGTGAAGTAAGATCCCATGGTCCACTGTGTCAAAGGCAGCGCTCAGGTCCAGCAGAACTAAAACTGAGACCTTACCTGCATTGGTGTTCATACGGATATCATTTGTCACCTTGATCAGAGCTGTCTCAGTGCTGTGGTGGGGCCTAAATCCTGACTGGAAAGTATCAAACACATTGTTAGATAGGAGAAAGTAAGTGAGCTGTTGATATATTACTTTCTCTAGGACTTTTCCTAAAAACGGTAGGTTTGATATGGGCCGGTAGTTGTTCAGTACCTTGGGATCAAGGCTGCTCTTCTTTAGAAGAGGCTTAATGACCGCGGTTTTCAAGGCCTTTGGAAATGCTCCAGTCTCAAATGAGATGTTAACAAACTGAACAAGTTGTGGTAACAAGCTGGTCAGCACAGACTTCAGAAATCTAGTGGGTAATTCATCAAGGCAGCATGTACATGAACTCAAACCGGAGATGACCTCTTCGATTGTTTTGCCAGTAACAGGAGTGAAATGTGTCAGCTCAAGGTGTCTAGCTGGTGGCAGGGTTGGTATTTGTGTTGTGGAAATTATGGCATTTTTTATGCCTTGGACTTTATCATAAAAAATATTGCAAACTCATTGCACTTAGATGTAGAGATTAGTTCTAAGGGCAGTGAAACTGGAGGGTTAGTTAATCTGTTTACTGTGGAAAACAGAACACGAGAATTGTTTCTGCAGTTTGCGATGATTTTAGAGAAGTACTTCTCCTTTCTCCACGCAAAATCTGGTTGAACTCACAAAGCACTTCTTTGTATATCTCACAATGAACCTGGAGCTTTGACTTGCGCCATTTCCTTTCGGCTTTTCGGCACTCCCTTTTCTGTGCCCTGACCGAATCTTCACTTCTCCAAGGTGCCTTTTGTCTATTGTTAACCATTTTTACCTTGACAGGAGCAATAGTATCCAAAACATTTAAGACGCTTGATGTATAAGAGTCCAACAGATTATCAACATTTGAACATGGAGGATTTACAAATCTGATCATTTCCATAAACTGTGTCCTTGTTGTATCATTTATGTGTCTTCTTTGAATAACTCCAGGCCCAACCACTGGTTTTGGTGTAACAGACAAGTCAAAAAAGACACAAAAATGATCAGATAAAGCAACATCAACAACATTCACATTTGATATATTAACACCTTTTGTAATAACTAGATCTAGAGTGTGACCTTTGTTGTGGGTCGCCTCACTCACGTGCTGAGTTAAACCAAACATTTCAAGAACAGCATTAAGTTCTTTTGCATGCCTGTCATTGGTCACATCCACATGCACATTAAAATCACCTGAAATGACCAAACAATCAAAATCAGTGCATATAAATGAAAGTAATTCAGTGAAGTCTTCGATAAAACAATTCTGTGGTGGTTTGTAAATAGTCATATAAAGAATGGAAGATTGTTTTATCTCCATTTTGAAAGACACATACTCAAATGATAGAAAAACCCCAAATGACAATTTGTGGATGACTATATTGTCCCTGAATATTGCACAGACACCCCCGCCCCTCTGGTTTTGGCGTGTTTCAGACACAAAATTGAAATTTGATGGACTACACTCAATCAAAACTGCGTTACCAGTGTTTTGTCAAGCCATGTTTCAGTTAAAAACATAAAATCTAGATTATAAGAAGAAATAAAACTATTTATTAAAAAGGACTTGTTTTTTAACGATCTGGCATTGAGTACAGCATGTTTAAGATTTATCTGTGTTTGAGTGGATGGAATCTTTTTGCAAGGGATATGGATTAGAGTTCTTTGATTGGACGGTCTGACTGTTGCCCTCTTATCTAATCTATGTTGTTTGACTATACTAATTGTTTCAGAAGAACACATTCCCTCTATGGACCTCTGGTTGGTTTTGAGTTTGCTATGCATGGTAGCAACGCAGAGGCCCTTAATGTCCTAGACAGCAGCAGTGAAGCTGCTGGAAATCGGAGGTGGGGAGGGGCATGATACTTCTTCGAGGATGAAAGCCTTGGTCTTGACATGACTGGAGTGCGGGGAGTCATTTGAATCCCTTGTTTATCAAGGCTTCAAAATGGCTGGGAAATCCCATAGGTGACTTTGGTGATGGGAATGATTCAGAAAAATCTCTGGAGGGTGTAGATGTACCAGTCGGCTCAAGGCCTGCGGTGGAGTTGAAGAAAGTGCTCCTTCGGCTGAATCATTTACTATAGATGCAGGTGGTGCTGAAGCGGAGCTTTTCCCCGGAGATGCAGATGCAGGTGGCGCCGCTGCTATGGTTGAGATGTTTTCCGGCGCAGCTGATTCCTTAACTGTGGCTGGATCCTTAACTGTGGCTGAGTCCTCTACTGTAGGTGCTGCTGGTGCTGCTGTGGCTGGATCCTTAGCTGTGGCTGAGTCCTTTACTGTAGGTGCAGATGATGCAGCTGCGACTGAATCTTTTATTGGGGATGCAGGCGAAACCTTTGCTGGTGAGCCAGGAGCTCTTCTCATGCTCCTCTCTGCTCTCTCTTGTTGCTCAGGCCTCCACGGATTCTGCAGAGCGTGGAGGAGATTTTCCGTCAGTCGTCTCACTCCACCTCTGCTCAAATGTGGGCCATTTCCTTTAAACAGATCGTCGCGTTTCCAGAAAAGATTAAAGTTCTCTATGAAAGTAAGTCCTCTTGACTTACAGACTTTGACAGCCATGTATTCAACTGAAACAGCCGGGAGAATTTGTTTATTCTCCCGTCGATGTTTGGGATAGGTCCACTGATGAAAATTTGTATCGCGTCTTTGTCCAGGCAATCCAGTCTCTCAAAAAGTTTATTAAACTTTTCTTTCAGGACTTCAGACTCTCCGTTTCTTGTGTCCACAGCACCAACATGTAAAACAAGTTTATTTATTCCAGGGTTGTTTGTAATTTCCTTGTTTAGAACATCTATGATGTCAGAAACTGTAGCAGACGGATAAGTGACTGTAGTCATTATCTCATTGTTTATATTAGATATGGCTCCGTCCCCAAGCAACAGGGTATCTCTGGCCTTGACACTTGGAACAGTATTTCTCTCCATCTTTGTTTTGACTTCGTGTTCCTTGTTTTTCTCTGACATTTTTTGCTTGTTATACACATTCTCTGAGAGAGGTGAAAATCTGTTTGTTAACTTTATTTCAGGTGCATTTTTACGAGCATGTTGTCTTTGCTTTGGCCTAGCACCAAGTTGTCTGTTTAGTTTCGGAAATGTTATGGTATCGTTTAGCTTCAGGTTGCAAGTATCAGTTTTTTCCGTCTTCTTACCGGGTTCCACAGGGAGCGTGTCATTAAGTCCTCTTTCCGTCTCTAGAGCATAAATCTTGTCCCGTAGTAGGGAAATTTCTTGTTGATACATCCGACAGCTTTCACAAGGCGATGTTTGCCTTCCTCCCTCAGCCATGTTGACAAGATTGTCGTCGCTGGTTCGTCAAATGAGTTGTAAAAATGGCATTAAAATGAGTAAAAAGCCTTGGTTCACTTAAAAGAAGAGAATAAAATCATATCCAAGACATGTGCCCAAAATAGAATGATTTAAAAAGCAAATAAAGAGGCAAGCGGCAGCAGCAAGCAGAGATACGTCTGCACTCTTGATAAGCAGGAAGCAAAGTAAAACAATGCAAATAAATAAGGCGAAAGAAAAGGGACCTTACAGGAACAAGCTCATACCAAGCACAAAACAGCGGTGTTTGGAGAAGAGCTCCCTGCAGTGGAATGAATATGAGACCTCTGTGCCGTGACAACAACTCCTCACTCTCAAAACAAAAAGACACTTGCATTTTGAGTATCAAAATTGCATGCACCATTTTCACAATTTTTTAGGTTCCTCCTAGCCTGGCTAACGCCAGACTAAAATCACAAGTGATATTTAGTCTGGGGACCACCAATTCATTTTCTCGTAGGAGAGGTGTGGTTTACGATTGTCCATAGCCGTTTATTGGGCGCTATGAATGTCTCTCATGCGTCTGCACGTAGCCATAGCCAATCGTGTCATGGTATCAGATGACGTATGACGTACCTGCTGTAAACTTTTGAGCTAAACTATTTAGAACATGGTCTAAAGCTTGATCGAAAGATGGCATCGCGTCTGCTGCAGTCATGTTGGATCCGCAAATATTTTTTATTTTTTTTTATCCCTAAACAAACTACAAGCTTCCGTATGTCAAATAGCGCGTCATCGTCTTACCGTCCCTCCTCGTTCTGTGATTGGTGCCCAAATCCATGGAAAAATGTCGGCCATGGTCCCCAGGCTGTTGTGAAGTTCGAAAAGATTCGAGCGCACACAGTAGTCTGGCGTTAGCCAGGCTAGGTTCCTCCTGGAACCGCCACCTTAACGTGGTGGAGGGGTTTGAGCCTGAATGATCCTGGGAGCTCTGTTGTCGGGGGCTTTGTCTCCCTGGTAGGGTCTCCCATGGCAAACAGGTCCTAGGTGACGGGTCAGACAAAGAGCGGTTCAGAAACTCCTTATGAGCAGTGTTTGGAATAACGCCGTTTAAAATAACGACGTTATTCTTTCAGTAACGGAGTAATCTAATTCATTACTCTCCCCGGCTGGTCATCCCCACAGCGCGGTGCGGACGCGGGGGAGAATCGATCAGTAGTGTTGGAACTTATTTTTAACCCAAAGACGCGTCTTTCCCCCCTCTCCCTCTCTCTCTCTCAGCGCCTTCTTCCTCTCTCCCCGCTCTCCACTCCAGAGCTAACTTTCTGTTAAGGCATTTAACCTTATATTTGCTGATGACTGTTTTCCGTTTTGCCTGATGAATGAACGGAGAGACTTGCACAATGCCTGTGCGTAAAGTCTGCCTGATCGTTGGCTGCATTGGCACATGTTTCTTTTACTCCTGTTCCTCCTCCTTCTCTGTGAATACAGCCGAGCAGTTTTTAACACAGCAGTGACTTCCAGGCGGTAAAACAGTGCGGAATATCAAGAACCTCCGCTACTACGGCGTTAACAACACACGTAAACAATGTGTATTGCCGCCGGAGCGCAGCCAATATGTCGGCGAGGGGGGGATAGGGAGGGGGGGCTCTGTGCCGTGACGTCAACTCCTCATTCTCAATTCTTACATTAATAAAACAGCGACGCAAATACTGGTCAATACCATTCAGTCACAGAGGCCTCCCCCACTCTACCCCCCATTCAGTTCATTCAGTTACTATGAACATATTTTACATGATAGTACATGAATACAAACACCTGTCTGTTCTACCCATTTCAACTGACTTTTGAAAACTGCAACAAAAAAAAACAAAAAAAATAAAATCAAAATTCTTTGATATAAAGCAATTTTTTTTTTAACAGTAACGCAAATAGTTACTTTCCCTGGTAACAAGTTACTTTCATTATAGAGTAATTCAGTTACTAACTCAGTTACTTTTTGGAACAAGTAGTGAGTAACTATAACTAATTACTTTTTAAAAGTACGTTCCCAACACTGCTTATGAGAGACCAACAGGCCCGGTTAGAACCATGAGGCCGTCCTTCTGTGGACCCACCACCTGCAGGAGGAGCCATAGGGGCTGGTGATTTGGGCAGCTCCAACGGTTGCCCCCATGACCCGGCAACGGACAAGCGGAAGAAAATGGATGGATATACTTGGATTGTGTAACTGCTCACGTAACCGTATTTAAATAGGGAAAACGTGGAAGAGCTTGGTCGCTTTTATTTACTTTGCTACATCCTATCTGTGAAAAACGATAAAAATTAATGTTTGACAGACTGTAGCGCTCCTTCCTGTTTCCTTCTTCAAACCGGTTGAGCTCGTCTGCGCCTCCCACAGCTGTAACTCCGCTCCGGTGAAAGTGAAACTCACACAGTCATTGTCATAAGGAGAAGTCATGGCGCAGAAGGCGTTCGATCAAGAAACTTTAACGTGTGCGATCTGTTTGGAAGTGCTGAAGGATCCGGTGACTATTCCATGTGGCCACAGCTACTGCAGGAGGTGTATAGATGACCACTGGGACAAAGAAGAGGGGAAGGCTAAGGTCAGCTGTCCCGAGTGCAGAGAGAGCTTCAGTCCCAGGCCTGTTCTGGTGAAAAACATCAAGATGGCGGCTTTTGTGGAGCAGATGAAGAAGACTGGGCTAAACCAACCCCCTGCAGACGACTGTGAGTCTGGTCCAGGAGACGTCCCGTGTGATCTATGCACAGACAGGAAGCTGAAGGCGGTCCGCTCCTGTCTGCAGTGTGTGGCTTCATACTGTAAGACTCACCTACAGCCTCATTATGATGCTGCAGTGTTTCAGAAACACCAGCTGGTGGCGCCTTCTGACAAACTCCAGGAGTATCTCTGCTCTGAGCACAGCGAGGTGAAGAAGATGTTCTGCCGCACTGACCAGCAGCTCGTGTGTGTGGTCTGCTGCATGGACCAACACAAAGGCCATGACACTGTGTCCTCTGCAGCCGAGAGGGCTAAGGAGCAGCCGACGCTCGAGAACAGAAAACAACAGCTGATAAAAACTATCAGCGACAGTGAGACAGATCTGAAGAAGCTCCAGCAGGAGGCCCAGGCCATCGGCCGCTCTGCCCAGCAGGCAGTGCAGTGCAGTGGGGACAGCTTCACTGAGATGATCCGTCTCCTGGAGAAAAGACGCTCTGAGGTGGAGCAGCAGATCCGCTCCCAGGAGAAATCACAACTCACCAGAGTTCAAGAGCTTCAGGACCAAGTGGAGCTGGACATCAGTGAACTGAAGAAGATCATCTGTGAGATGGACACTCTGTTAAACTCAACAGACCACAACCACTTCCTGCAGCACTTTTCTGACCTGACCAAAGAGAGAAGCATCACAGCCGTGTCCAGAGTCCGTCCAGAGGAACTATGTTACTTTGACTCTGTGACCACAGCCATGTTTGCTCTGAAGGAGAAGCTCCAGCTCAGTCTGACCCAGGGCCTCACAGAGGTGTCCTCAGCTCTGAGTGAAGTCGACACTTTACTGCCCTCGAGACAGGCCTTCTTAAAACATGCTTGTGATATTACTCTGGATCCAAACACAGCAAACGAACACCTGCGTCTGTCTGAGGGAAACAGGAGAGCAACGCGCAAAACAGAACAACAGAACTATCCCGATCATCCAGACAGATTCAGATTCTTGCAGCAGGTCCTGAGCAGAGAGGCTCTGACAGGTCACTGCTACTGGGAGGTGGAGATGAGAGGGGAAGAAGGAGTTCGTTTAGCTGTGGCTTACAGAGACATCGATAAAACTTCTGTTGGCTTTGGATTTGATCATAATTCCTGGACCTTAGATTGGTCAAACAAAAGTTATTTCTTTGTATTTAACAATGTCAGATCAAAGGCCTCAGGTCCAGCCTCATCCAGACTGGGGGTTTTCCTGGACCACAGTGCTGGGCTTCTGTCCTTCTACAGCGTCAATGATCAAACCCTGACCCTGATCCACAGAGTCCAGGCTCAGTTCACTCAGCCTCTGCACGCTGGAGTCTGGATCTATATTAATGATGAGCACAGTGTGTATTTCCCCAAAATCAAATAACATTGTGCTTGGTGAAGGTAGAATTCCTGATCAGGTATTTGTGAATAGGGCTGCACAATATATCGCACAAAGACCATATTGTAAAAAGCCACAATATTTAGCAAAATCAGTGATGTTTTCCATCTGAGATTTTCACTTTTGTTTTGCCAACACGGCAAACAAAAACAAATGTGCAAAAGTTCAGTTTTAGTCATAATTTTCTTAGTTGAATTTTCTCATTTTAATCCTGATTTAGTTTTTGTCACATTTTGATACATGTTGATGAAAAAACAAGTTGCTTATGAATACACATTATGTTTTGATTTAATTATATGTGTGTGTGTTGATGTAACAATAATGTTGATGGTTTGTTGTATTTAACAGATATAACACAATAAAGGGGAATACAACACATTTCTTTTTTTCATTTCCTTTTTTTGTTTTATTTAAGACAAACATTTGAGTCATTCAGTTTTTGTAAAATGAACGCTCATTATTTTGCATTAATTTAGAAAAGGCAAGATTTTAAAATATGTCTAATTCCCATCTGTGTGTGTTGTGCATTGATTAGAAAGTTACACATTATTTTCAGTCTTTCACAGTTGATGTGGTAAAGACAAAGTAACAGCTAAGTTGTTTTTGTTCCAAAGGGCTCTGTGCCCAGCTCCTTCAAAAGTTGTTTAATAGTCGGGTCATTAATACAATCCAGCCAGCCAAATATTTCTATTATGTTGAGTAATACCTTTAACCTGTTTCCTGCTGTCCCCCTGATCAGGGGACTAGGGTTAGGGTCCGTTAACCCTAATCAGGATATGATCAGGGTTAAGAATGGCAAATGTAATGCAAGTTAAAACAATGTAGTTTCTCAGTCATTCAGGTAGTTAAACTAAAAAAAAGGTGAATCAACACAACTGGACTTACTTTTAAAAAAGAGCTGACAGTTTCGCTGTCTGCTCTTTTGTGTGTAATGTAAGTTTTGTTTTCACTCACACACATTTTTAGAAACTAGAAGGTCTTGGCTTTAAATGAGGTATCACACTGGCACATAGGCTGTAAGCTCTCCAGTCAATAAGCTTTGAGATTTGGATATAATTGTTAACACTAATGTGGCAGTTAACCTAATCAGAAATGTAGTCTATACATCTTTATACGAGTCACATATTTCTGATTTTGATTGAATGATCCTTGAATTCCTTGACAACCATAGTTTTTATTAAATAGAATTCTTAGCAGAAACTTCCAAACTAATATGTAGTTTGTAAAAACGTAGACTTGCCCCAAGTTGCCCACAAGACGAAGGCTGGACACTTCTGTCCTAACAGCGTATTGCAAACACATACAATACTTTTCACTCTTCTACAAGAAAGGCCAATGCTAAGTTTTCCACAGTGGTTTAAATGGCCAAACTGGAATCTTAAACATTGGCTTCTTACCCCATGTAAAGGAGCAACATTATCACATCATTTAAACTATAATTTGTGTATGTTTTCTCTTGTGTTCAGGGAGCAGAAGGACCCTCTTTATCTCCGGGACAAACTCTCTCAGAAACATTCCAAAGAACAGTTCGACGCCGCTCAGAAAGTGGAGCAGGAGTTCGGACGCTTCTTCACAGGTCGGTTTGAATTTTGAGTATTTATTAATTCATCAAATGGTAAATCCTAAACCCCTCTGGTCTTGCAGGTGTGGTCCAGGGCGGCAGCGTCTCCTTCATCTGTTCTCAGATCCTCAGTTTGGTGCAGCAGGAGCAAAGCAAAGTGCTGTGGATCCCAGACGGACCTCCATGAAACAAAAAGACACTTCCCCTTTATATTATAGACACTCTCGGCCAATCAGAGCCTGCTCTCAAATCACATGACTTTTTATGTTTATATTTATAAGAAACGGTACGAGCGTATGACGATGTGTTTAACGCCAAGTAGAAAATGTAAAGGAGCTGCAAAAGGCGGCAAGTGACTTTTTAAATCGGAGACTTTTCTGCAGGAAATGTTACAAAGTGTGGCTTTAATGAAATGTTCTAAAAGCTTCATTGTCACAAACAGAAATATGCAAATCATGTGCACAGCCATTACTAAATCTTTCGTAAATGAAGTCACTCGCGCCTTTTCGACTCTTAACCCCAACTATCGGCACTGACACTCACTCGTATAAAATACCGCTCTATGGATAGACTTGTTTACAATAGAGACTAATTCAAGTAGACTGTTTATAAAAGTGGACACAATGGTTTTGACAATGAAGGTACTGTTTGCATGAGCTGGCTCCAGTGGACGTCCCAATGAATGAAGAAGCTTTTACAATGAGTTTAGTCTAAGGTTTAGTCAGTGTTCTTTATTATCAAACGGGAAAATTGCACTTTACTTACAGCAGTAGTAACTGAGAATAATGCATTTTGTAGTTGTTTTTGTTATGTTTTTGTCAAGAAAATAAGGTTAGTCTTGAGATTTTTTTATTATCATGGAACATATGAGGTTTGTGGTTTCCTTGTAATTCCCCTGAGGGCTGAAACAACTCATCGGGTTAAACGCAACCAATCGATTATTGAACTAAACATCAGCTATTGTCATCGATTGTTATCTGGACTATGAAACAGGCCATGTTCTCAGAGAAAGAAGTCTCATCACTCTGACAGAGCAGGAATTGCATCGGAATGACATAAAAATGATGAGAAAGTGCCCATCTCCTCGTGTCTAGTGTGGGTTGTGAGCGCTCCAGTCCAACCCCCAAAAAACATGCACAATAGGGACCATCTCCTGCGCAAGATCAGAAGGCACTGGTTGAAGGAGTGAAGAGAACAAGAGCCGCCATGGCCTTAACTACATTACTAATGTACTTCAATGTACGTTTATTTCCATATTTTCTCTCAATGCAAAATGGCCTTGTGCTATTAAACAGTGTATATTTCTTTAGTGCTAATAGCTTAACTATCCATCCATCCATCCATTTTCTTCCGCTTTATCCGGGGCCGGGTCGCGGAGGCAGCAGTCTCAGCAGAGATGCCCAGACTTCCCGATCCACGCACACCTCCTCCAGCTGTTCTGGGGGGACCCCGAGGCGACACCAGGCCAGCTCGGAGACATAGTCCCACCAGCGTGTCCTGGGCCTTCCACGAGGCCTCCTCCCAATAGGACATGCCTGGAACACCTCCCGAGGGAGGCGACCAGGAGGCATCCGGAACAGATGCCCTAGCCACCTCAGCTGGCTCCTTTCGACGTGAAGGAGTAGCGACTCTACCCCGAGCTCCTCCCGGGTAACTGAGCTCCTCACCCGATCTCGGAGGGTGCACCCAGCCACCCTGCGAAGGAAACTCATTTCGGCCGCTTGTATTCGCGATCTTGTCCTTTCGGTCATTACCCAGATCTCATGACCATAGGTGAGGGTGGGAACGTAGATCGATCGGTAAATCGAGAGCTTTGCCCCCTGACTCAGCTCCCTCTTCACCACAACAGTCCGATACAGCGACCGCATCACTGCTGACGCTGCACCGATCCGTCTATCGATCTCACGCTCCATCCGTCCCTCACTCGTGAACAAGACCCCGAGATACTTGAACTCCTCCACTTGAGGTAAGGACTCCCCACCGACCTGAAGCGGGGAAGCCACCTTTTTCCGGTGGAGAACCATGGCCTCAGATTTGGAGGTGCTGATCCTCATCCCGGCCGCTTCACACTCGGCTGCAAACCGCCACAGTGCGCGCTGGAGGTCCTGATTTGATGAAGCCAACAGAACAACATCATCTGCAAACAGCAGAGATGAGATCCTGAGGTTCCCAAACCGGACACCCTCCAGTCCCTGGCTGCGCCTAGAAATTCTGTCCATAAAGGTAATGAACAGAACCGGTGACATAGGGCAGCCCTGGTGGAGACCAACACGCACCGGAAACAAGTCTGACTTACTGCCGGCAATGCGAACCAAGCTCCTGCTGCGGTCATACAGGGAACGGACAGCCCTTAGCAGAGGGCCCCGCACCCCATACTCCCGGAGCACCCCCCACAGGGCACCACGAGGGACACGGTCGAACGCTTTCTCCAAATCCACAAAGCACATGTGGACTGGTTGGGCGAACTCCCACGAACCCTCGAACACCCGATGTAGGGTATAGAGCTGGTCCAGTGTGCCACGACCGGGACGAAAACCGCATTGTTCCTCCTGAATCCGAGGTTCGACTATCGGCCGGATCCTCCTCTCCAGCACCCTGGAGTAGACCTTACCGGGGAGGCTGAGAAGTGTGATCCCTCTGTAATTGGAGCACACCCTCCGATCTCCCTTCTTAAAGAGAGGTACCACCACCCCGGTCTGCCAATCCAGAGGCACTGTCCCCGACTGCCACGCGATGTTGCAGAGACGTGTCAACCAAGACAGCCCTACAACATCCAGAGACTTAAGGTACTCGGGACGAATCTCATCCACCCCGGGGCCTTGCCACCGAGGAGCTTTCTAACCACCCCAGTGACTTCAACCTGGGTGATGGACGAACCCCCCTCCGAGTCCCCAGCCTCTGCCTCCTCATCGGAAGACGTGACAGTGGGATTGAGGAGATCCTCGAAGTACTCCTTCCACCGCCCGACCACATCCCCAGTCGAGGTCAACAGCTCCCCGCCCGCACTGTAAACAGTGTTGGTGAAGCACTGCTTCCCCCTCCTGAGGCGCCGGATGGTTTGCCAGAATCTCTTCGAGGCCGACCGATAGTCCTCCTCCATGGCTTCTCCGAACTCCTCCCAGACCCGAGTTTTTGCCTCTGTGACAGCACGAGCTGCAGCACGCTTGGCCTGCCGGTACCTCTGAGCTGCCTCCGGAGTCCCACAAGCCAACAAGGCCAGGTAGGACTCTTTCTTCAGCTTGACGGCATCTCTTACTTCCGGGCGCCACCACCGGGTTCGGGGATTGCCGCCGCGACAGGCACCAGAGACCTTACGGCCACAACTGCGAGCAGCCGCATCAACAATGGAGGAGGAGAACATGGTCCACTCGGACTCCATGTCTCCAACCTCCCTCGGAATCTGGGTGAAGCTCTTCCGGAGGTGGGAGTTGAAGACCCTACTGACAGAGGGATCCACCAGACATTCTCAACTGACCCTCACAACACGTTTGGGCCTGCCAGGTCTGACCGGCTTCCTCCCCCCCTGCCAGCGGATCCAGCTCACCACCAGGTGGTGATCGGTTGACAGCTCAGCCCCTCTCTTCACCCGAGTGTCCGAGACACGCGGCCGGAGATCAGATGACACAACTACAAAGTCGATCATCGACCTCCTGCCTAGGGTATCCTGGTGCCACTTGCACTTATGGACACCCTTGTGCTCGAACATGGTGTTCGTTATGGACAAACTGTAACTAGCACAGAAGTCCAATAACAGAACACCACTCGGGTTCAGATCGGGGAGGCCGTTCTTCCCCATCACCCCCGTCCAGGTCTCACTACATTACTAATGTACTTCAATGTACGTTTATTTCCATATTTTCTCTCAATGCAAAATGGCCTTGTGCTATTAAACAGTGTATATTTCTTTAGTGCTAATAGCTTAACTACTTTTATTTATTGAAATACCTTGTCGAAGTTTGGTTACAGCTTTGGCAGATTAATTTTAATGACCGGTACATCACTCCTGCACCTTTTATCTTTATGCAACACATTTCTACCTTCCCTGTTTAAGGTCTTAAGGCGAGACGCTGCAGGTGAATAGGGAAACTTTTAAAGATTTAGAGAAACCATTTGAAACTTTTGTTGTATATTACTGGCATAAATGAGAGAGAAATGTATTGCAAGTTTTCTTTAATTTTATGCTTGAAATGCCCAAGAGTTGCCATGTTTTTTCAGCGACACAATCTGAATAATGGATGGAGCCAGGTTTATATTTAAGGTTTTATTTCATTGACATATTAGTTACAAAGACTTTATTTCACAGAGGAATTTGGATTTCTTGTTTAGTTTTAAAATAAGCTGTTTTTTTTAGTGGAAAAATCTGTAAACATTGAAATTTCAAAACTCAATAAATTGGGCTAAGAATTGGATATCAAAAATCCCTCTGAGAAAATGGCCTTTGAAATGACTATTCCCGAATAAATCTATGGAGAAACATTGAATCAACAGTTACACATGTTGTTTGTGAAGATTAGGGTTATTTGTTTTGTTTAAGTGAAAGTTTCAAGTTTAATTGCCAGAATACCTCAATATAATGAAACTTCTGGAAGCCACAACCTCCTGTTTGTCCACTTTTACATTCAGTCTATGGTTATTATTACACACTTGAATTCTCCTCCTGTAATATCTCGGACCACATGAAGTTTTACGCAGTTTTACACGGACACTCGAACAGGACCACTACGACTCATTGTGTTTTTGTATGCACATCCTGCCCTCTAATTTATCTGATGAAAAAGCTTATTCACACGTAGCTGTAGCATTTATACTTATTATAGTGAAAGAATCAGGGGCTATAAAGACTTTTTTTTTTTTTTTAATATTTTCTGTTTTATCATTTCAAATATTTGTGCCAAGAAGGAAAAAAGAAAATGCGATACTTTTGTGTCTCTCACGATCAGCAGTGTTTTGTTGTAGCCGTTGCTGCTGATGAAGAAGGGATGTTTTTGTTTTTATTACTCGATGGATGGTTCAAATTACCACTGGGATTTTCTGTCAATCACTACATTTCAGATTCAACACGTTATGCTGTCGCCGCCATCGAAGGTTCGTATTTCTTCTTCAGATGAATATTAAACATTACTTGGATAACAACTTAAGTCTGATTTTGTTTTGGGTTTTTTCTGCCTTTTTTGTCACTTTTCTGTTTTGTTTTTTTGGGTCACATTTTCATTTTTTCTCACATTTTCGGTTGCAAAAACAGGACAGAAAAGCAACACAGAAAAAGCGATAAAAACTGACAAAACGCTTCAAAAATGTGGCGGCAAAGTTCCGATCACTTTTGTAGGTCTTAGCGTTCAAATTGCTCTCCAGACGAGAGGCTCTAAAGGAATAGGCCCCGTTTTACATACTGAGATATGTTCTTACCTGAGCTTAGACGAGTTCATTGTACCTGTCTGGTCTTCACGTGTGCCTTCTGTAACGTAAACACAGCACAGACGGCGTTAGCATTTAGCCTCTCTCTTCTCCTCTATAGCTCCAAATGAGGTGAAGATAGAAGCTACCAAACTCTTCCACGTTTTCCCTATTTAAATATGGTTACGTGAAGTGTTACACTATAAAGTATAATTACACAAAATTAAACAATGTGGATTTTCTAAGCGGATAAAAAGGGGAACTATATTGTAAGGCGTAATAATACTAGGAGTTATTCGACATCTGCACAGTAAAGTAAAGATATCACTGCGCGGATGTCGCGTAATAATACTCCTGGTATTATTACGCCTTACAATATAGTTTCCCTTTTTATCCGCTTAGAAAATCCACATTGTTTAATTTTGTGTAATTATACTTTATAGTGTAACACTTCACGTAACCATATTTAAATAGGGAAAACGTGGAAGAGTTTGGTAGCTTCTATCTTCACCTCGTTTGGAGCTATAGAGGAGAAGAGAGAGGCTAAATGCTAACACCGTCTGTGCTGTGTTTGGGTCATTGACATGACGTGCATATTTTTGTGTCCGAGTGTTATATTTCTTTTTTAAATAATTTGATCTTTTCATTACATGTATCACTTTATTCTACAAAACCTATTTAGTTTAAAGACATTTTCATCACATTTCAATAATGAATGTTTTTTTATGTTTTCACACCTCAAACCCATAAAATGTCAGGTGGTACAACCGACCGAGCAAATGATTAGACTAATAAAGCTTCTGAAAATTGTATTTTCAGGGTAACAATTAAAAATAAAACATCATGGCATAATTGTATGTTAAATATCTTTCAAATAAACCGTCATTTGTGAATATTAATAGTTTTAAAGCTTTTGAGATCACTAAAAAACTTTTGTCCGACAATTTGTAATCTTAAAATATCAGGGTGGCACAACCGTATGAACAGGGCTGGTATTTTGAAATAAAGAATAGTAACAGCAAACAGGATATGACATCAGCCAGAAGAACAAGTCGTCTTTATGGCTGAGTGAAAAGGTTTGAAAATCTCTTTCAAGAATTGAGGAAAAAAAGCTTTTTTCCGACTCATAGGTAAACTGTCACACTTTTGGTGTCAGGTGGTACAACCGATGTAAATATTGGAAAATATTATTTTATTGTAAAAGTCTTAATTTGTTTTAAAAGTAAATGTTTACCCATGCTAACAAATGCTAAAGCTAATGTAAGAGTCCACATAAAAGACATTTTAATTTGAAATGAGTTGCTAATGTCAGGTGGTGCAACTGCAAAAAATGTCAAATTACCATCTAAAAACTATAGGGATGCACTGATCCAATACTGGTATAAGTATCAGAGTCAATACTAGAAAAAAACGATCAGATACGGTTTAAAATATCTGATACTAAACCGATAACTGTTTTGGGCTGACACCGAGCACTCCGTCCATGGTCTCCTGTTTTATTGCTGATTACAGCATCAGTCAGTTACAAATTACAGATGGAATGTTCAGAGGAGAAAGACTGTCTAAGATATACTTGGCAAAGATTTGACTTTGTACAAATCTTTGGAAACTATTTAAATTTTAGAAAAAACTTGGTTGCGCCACCTGACACGTTTTTATACAGAGAAGCTACAAATACATCAAAAAAATATGCCATCAGTTTTGAAAAACCTTTTTGAAATATGTGTTTTTAGAGCCCTTATACGTCATTGACCCGTTTACGTGACTGAAGGCACACGTGGAGACCAGACAGGTACAAATGAACTCGTCAAAGCTAATGTAAGAACATATCTCAGTATGTAAGGGAAGGGAAGGGAATCTTATTTGTATAGGGCTTTTTATATGACACAAGTCACACCCAAAGCGCTTCACACATGAAAGGGAGGGGGTTCATTCACTCCATGCTGATGGTGGTATAAGCTACATTTAGTAGCCACAGTTTCCCCTGGGGCAGACTGACAGAAGCGAGGCTGCTCACATCTGCACCAACGGTCCCTCCGACCACTACCAACCACTCACACATAAGCATTGGGTGAAGTGTCTTGCCCAAGGATACAACGTAAAAACGGTGGCCTATTCCTTTAAGATTTGGGTTAACTGAACTGGTGCAATATTCTTACACAATAGTTGCTTTTAACACCTAACTCTACACAAACCAAATGTTTCAGCTTCTGTTTGATATATTCATTGATGTGTGTTGAGAGTGAGGAGTCACGTACCAACCTGGGTTGATTTGGGGGGCGGCCCCTCTGAGCCGGTCGGCCATGATGGTAGCACACCAGAGGCGCCTCCAGAATTTCACGCATTCCTCACATCACAGAGCACTTACATTTTGGCGCATTTAATGTTTCGGCGGGACAGAGACGGACCTACGAAAAGGAAGAAAGTAAAACAATGCAAATAAATAAGGCGAAAGAAAAGGGACCTTACAGGAACAAGCACAAAACCGCGGTATTTGGAGAAGCTTGACATCCAAGACATCGACCCACACGAGCTCCCTGCAGCGCAATGGTACAGAGACCTGGACCATTTACCTCCGTGCACAAACATGGACACAGTAAACTACCTTGTATTTGGTGTAAGTTACTACACGATGTAGGAGTTTAAAAGCCACAAGTCTTTGGAAAGTTACGAGACTCCAGCTGGTGAAAACAGCGTTGTACTGGCAAAAGTAACTTTCTTCACCGCTACAGTTTCTTATTAATTGTAATTTTGCACAACTATTATGATTTCAACAGAAGTCTTAATGTTTATGGCAGATTAAATATCATGTAATTTGCTGCCACTCTCAGTCTGTCAAACATTCATTTTGCCGTGTGGTTGATAAGTGCTGCAGACTGTAGCGCTCCTTCCTCCTTCCTTCTTCAAACCGGTTGAACTTGTTTGCGCCTCCCACAGCTGTAACTCCGCCTCCGGTGAGAGTGAAACTCACACAGTCATTGTCAGGAGGAGAAGTCATGGCGCAGAAGGCGTTCGATCAAGAAACTTTAACGTGTGCGATCTGTTTGGACGTGCTGAAGGATCCGGTGACTATTCCATGTGGCCACAGCTACTGCAGGAGGTGTATAGATGACCACTGGGACAAAGAAGAGGGAAGGCTAAGGTCAGCTGTCCCGAGTGCAGAGAGAGCTTCAGTCCCAGGCCTGTTCTGGTGAAAAACATCAAGATGGCGGCTTTAGTGGAGCAGATGAAGAAGACTGGGCTAAACCAACCCCCTGCAGACGACTGTGAGTCTGGTCCAGGAGACGTCCCGTGTGATCTATGCACAGACAGGAAGCTGAAGGCGGTCCGCTCCTGTCTGCAGTGTGTGGCTTCATACTGTAAGACTCACCTACAGCCTCATTATGATGTTGCAGTGTTACAGAAACACCAGCTGGTGGCGCCTTCTGACAAACTCCAGGAGTATCTCTGCTCTGAGCACAGCGAGGTGAAGAAGATGTTCTGCCGCACTGACCAGCAGCTCGTGTGTGTGGTCTGCTGCATGGACCAACACAAAGGCCATGACACTGTGTCCTCTGCAGCCGAGAGGGCTAAGGAGCAGCCGACGCTCGAGAACAGAAAACAACAGCTGATAAAAACTATCAGTGACAGTGAGATAGACCTGAAGAGGCTCCAGCAGGAGGCCCAGGCCATCAGCCGCTCTGCCCAGCAGGCAGTGCAGCGCAGTGGGGACAGCTTCACTGAGATGATCCGTCTCCTGGAGAAAAGACGCTCTGAGGTGGAGCAGCAGATCCGCTCCCAGGAGAAAGCACAACTCACCAGAGTTCAAGAGCTTCAGGACCAAGTGCAGCTGGACATCAGTGAACTGAAGAAGATCATCTGTGAGATGGACACTCTGTTAAACTCAACAGACCACAATCACTTCCTGCAGCACTTTTCTGACCTGACCAAAGAGAGAAGCACCACAGCCGTGTCAAGAGTCCGTCCAGAGGAACTATGTTACTTTGACTCTGTGACCACAGCCATGTTTGCTCTGAAGGAGAAGCTCCAGCTCAGTCTGACCCAGGGCCTCACAGAGGTGTCCTCAGCTCTGAGTGAAGTCGACACTTTACTGCCGTCGAGAGAGGCCTTCTTAAACTATGCTTGTGATATTACTCTGGATCCAAACACAGTAAACAAACACCTGCGTCTGTCTGAGGGAAACAGGAGAGCAACGCTCAACACTGAACCACAGAATTATCCTGATCATCCAGACAGATTCAGAGTCTGGCAGCAGGTCCTGAGCAGAGAAGCTCTGACAGGTCGCTGCTACTGGGAGGTGGAGATGAGAGGGGAATACGCAGTTCGTTTAGCTGTGGCTTACAGAGACATAAATAAAACTTCTGTTGGCTTTGGAACTGATCATAATTCCTGGACCTTAGATTGGTTTAGCAAAAGTTATTCCTTTGTATTTAACTATGTCGGATCAGAGGTCTCAGGTCCAGCCTCATCCAGACTGGGGGTTTTCCTGGACCACAGTGCTGGGCTTCTGTCCTTCTACAGCGTCAATGATCAAACCCTGACCCTGATCCACAGAGTCCAGGCTCAGTTCACTCAGCCTCTGCACGCTGGAGCCTTGATCTATCATGATGAGCAGACTGTGTATTTCCCCAAAATCAAATAACATTGTGCTTGGTGAAGGTAGAATTCCTGATCAGGTATTTGTGAATAGGGCTGCACAATATATCGCACAAAGACCATATTGTAAAAAGCCACAATATTTGGCTAAATCAGTGATGTTTTCCATCTGAGATTTTCACTTTTGTTTTGCAAACACGGCAAACAAAAACAAATGTGCAAAAGTTCAGTTTGTCATAATTTTCTTAGTTGATTGAGTCAATTTTCTCGTTTTAATCATGATTTAGTTTTTGTCATGTTTTGATACGTTGATGAAAAACAAGTTGCTTATGAATACACATTATGTTTTGATTTAATTACATATATATATATGTGTGTGTGTATTGTTGTAACAATAATGTTGATTTGTATTTAACAGATATAACACAATAAAAGGGAAATACAACAAATTTCTTTTTTCATTTCCTTTTTTGTTTTATTTAAGTTCGAGTGTCATTCAGTTTTTGTAAAATGAACGCTCATTATTTTGCATTAATTTAGAATAGGCAAGATTTTAAAATATGTCTAATTCCCATCTGTGTGTGTTGTGCATTGATTAGAAAGTTACACATTATTTTCAGTCTTTCACAGTTGATGTGAGAAGAGAAAGTAAAAGCTAAGTTGTTTTTGTTCCAAAGGGCTCTGTGACCAGCTCCTTCAAAGGTTGTTTAATAGTCGGGTCAAACATCAGCTATTGTCATCGATTGTTATCTGGACTATGAAACAGGCCATGTTCTCAGAGAAAGAAGTCTCATCACTCTGACAGAGCAGGAATTGCATCAGAATGACATAAAAATGATGAGAAAGTGCCCATCTCCTCGTGTCTAGTGTGGGTTGTGAGCGCTCCAGTCTGTTACCCCCAAAAAACATGCACAATAGGGACCATCTCCTGAGCAAGATCAGAAGGCACTGGTTGAAGGAGTGAAGAGAACAAGAGCCGCCATGGCCTTAACTACATTACTAATGTACTTCAATGTACGTTTATTTCCATATTTTCTCTCAATGCAAAATGGCCTTGTGCTATTAAACAGTGTATATTTCTTTAGTGCTAATAGCTTAACTACTTTTATTTATTGAAATACCTTGTCGACGTTTGATTACAGCTTTGGCAGATTAATTTTAATGACCGGTACATCACTCCTGCACCTTTTATCTTCATGCAACACATTTCTACCTTCCTGTTTAAGGTCTTAAGGCGAGACGCTGCAGGTGAATAGGGAAACTTTTAAAGATTTAGAGAAACCATTTGAAACTTTGTTGTATATTACTGGCATAAATGAGAGAGAAATGTATTGCAAGTTTTCTTTAATTTTATGCTTGAAATGCCCAAGAGTTGCCATGTTTTTTCAGCGACACAATCTGAATACTGGATGGAGCCAGGTTTAAGTTTAAGGTTTTATTTCGTTGACATATTAGTTACAAAGACTTTTTTAACAGAGGATTTTGGATTTCTTGTTTAGTTTTAAAATAAGCTGTTTTTTTAGTGGAAAAATCTGTAAACATTGAAATTTCAAACTCAATACATTGGGCTAAGAATTGGATATCAAAAATCCCTCTGAGAAACCTTCAAAATGTTAAGTCTGTAGGCGCCACAATGAGAGGATGAGAAGTGAAAGTTTCAAGTTTAATTGCCAGAATACCTCAATATAATGAAACTTCTGGAAGCCACAACCTCCTGTTTGTCCACTTTTACATTCAGTCTATGGTTATTATTACACACTTGAATTCTCCTCCTGTAATATCTCGGACCACATGAAGTTTACGCAGTTTTACACGGACACTCGAACAGGACCACTACGACTCATTGTGTTTTTGTATGCACATCCTGCCCTCTAATTTATCTGATGAAAAAGCTTATTCACACGTAGCTGTAGCATTTATACTTATTTATAGTGAAAGAATCAGGGGCTATAAAGACTTTTTTTTTTTTTTAAATATTTTCTGTTTTATCATTTCAAATATTTGTGCCAAGAAGGAAAAAGAAAATGCGATACTTTTGGGTCTCTCACGATCAGCAGTGTTTGTTGTAGCCGTTGCTGCTGATGAAGAAGGGATGTTTTGTTTTTATTACTCGATGGATGGTTCAAATTACCACTGGGATTTTCTGTCAATCACTACATTTCAGATTCAACACGTTATGCTGTCGCCGCCATCGAAGGTTCGTATTTCTTCTTCAGATGAATATTAAACATTACTTGGATAACAACTTAAGTCTGATTTGTTTTATTGCCTTTTTGTCACTTTTCTGTTTTTTTTTGTGTGTCACATTTTCATTTTTCTCACATTTCGGTTGGAAAAACACGACAAAAAAAGCAACACAGAAAAAGCAATAAAAACTGACAAAACTCTTCAAAATGTGGCAGCAAAGTTCCGATCACTTTTGTAGGTCTTAGCGTTCAAATTGCTCTCCAGACGAGAGGCTTTGAGGCTACTGAGATATGTTCTTACCTGAGCTTAGACGAGTTCATCTGTACCTGTCTGGTCTTCACGTGTGTCTTCTGTAACGTAAACACAGCACAGACGGCGTTAGCATTTAGCCTCTCTCTTCTCCTCTATAGCTCCAAACGAGGTGAAGATAGAAGCTACCAAACTCTTCCACGTTTTCCCTATTTAAATATGGTTACGTGAAGTGTTACACTACAAAGTATAATTACACAAAATTAACTATGTGGATTTTCTAAGCGGATAAAATGGGGAACTATATTGTAAGGCGTAATAATACCAGGAGTAATTCGACATCCGCGCAGTAAAGTGAAGATGTCACTGCGCGGATGTCGAATTACTCTAGTATCAGAGTCAATACTAGAAAAAAAAATCAGATATTGGTTTAAAATATCCGATACTGAACCGATAACTGTTTCGTGCTGACACTGAGCACTCAGTCCATGGTCCTCCTGTTTTATTGCTGATTACAGCATCAGTCAGTTACAAATTACTGATGAAATGTTCAGAGGAGAAAGACTGTCTAAGATATACTTGGCAAGATTTGACTTTGTACAAATCTTTGGAAACTATTTAAATTTGAGAAAAACTTGGTTGCGCCACCTGACACGTTTTTATACAGAGAAGCTACAAATACATTAATTAAATACTTTAAATGTTATTTAACAAACATAACTTGTTTAAGTTACAGGTACAAATGAACTCGTCAAGCTAATGTAAGAACATATCTCAGTATGTAAGGGAAGGGAAGGGAAGGGAATCTTATTTGTATAGGGCTTTTTATATGACACAAGTCACACCCAAAGCGCTTCACACATGAAAGGGAGGGGGGTTCATTCACTCCATGCTGATGGTGGTATAAGCTACATTTAGTAGCCACAGTTTCCCTGGGGCAGACTGACAGAAGCGAGGCTGCTCACATCTGCACCAACGGTCCTTCCGACCACCACCAACCACTCACACATAAGCATTGGCTGAAGTGTCTTGCCCAAGGATACAACGTAAAACGGTGGCCTATTCCTTTAAGATTTGGGTAAAACCGAACTTCTTACACAATAGTTGCTTTTTAACACCTAACTTTACACAAATCAAATGTTTCAGCTTCTGTTTGATATATTCATTGATGTGTGTTGAGAGTGAGGAGTCACGTACCAACCTGGGTTGATTTGGGGGGGGGGCCTCTGAGCCGGTCGGCCATGATGGTAGCACACCAGAGGCACGCCTCCAGAATTTCACGCATTCCTCACATTACAGAGCACTTACAATTTGGCGCATTTCATGGTTTGGCGGGACAGAGACGGACCTACGAAAAGGAAGAAAGTAAAGCAATGCAAATAAATAAGGCGAAAGAAAAGGGACCTTACAGGAACAAGCTCATACCAAGCACAAAACAGCGGTATTTGGAGAAGCTTGACATCCAAGACATCGACCCACACGAGCTCCCTGCAGTGGAATGAATATGAGACCTCTGTGCCGTGACGACAACTCCTCACTCTCAAAACAAAAAGACACTTGCATTTTGAGTATCAAAATTTAATATAATTGCATGCACCTTTTTCACAATTTTTTAGGTTCCTCCTGGAACCGCCACCTTAACGTGGTGGAGGGGTTTGAGCCTGAATGATCCTGGGAGCTCTGTTGTCGGGGCTTCGTGCCTCTGGTAGGGTCTCCCAGGGCAAACAGGTCTAGGTGACGGGTCAGACAAAGAGCGGTTCAGAAGCCCTTATGAGAGACCAACAGGCCCGGTTAGAACCATGAGGCCGTCCTTCTGTGGACCCACCACCTGCAGGAGGAGCCATAGGGGCTGGTGCAGCTCCAACGGCTGCCCCCACGACCCGGCAACGGAAAAGTGGAAGAAAATGGATGGATATACTTGGATTGTGTAACTGCTCACGTAACCGTATTTAAATAGGGAAAACGTGGAAGAGCTTGGTCGCTTTTATTTACTGTGCTAGTGCTACATCCTATCTGTGAAAAACGATAAAAATTAATGTTTGACAGACTGTAGCGCTCCTTCCTGTTTCCTTCTTCAAACCGGTTGAACTCGTCTGCGCCTCCCACAGCTGTAACTCCGCTCCGGTGAAAGTGAAACTCACACAGTCATTGTCACGAGGAGAAGTCATGGCGCAGAAAGCGTTCGATCAAGAAACTTTAACGTGTGCGATCTGTTTGGACGTGCTGAAGGATCCGGTGACTATTCCATGTGGGCACAGCTACTGCAGGAGGTGTATAGATGACCACTGGGACAAAGAAGAGGGGAAGGCTAAGGTCAGCTGTCCCGAGTGCAGAGAGAGCTTCAGTCCCAGGCCTGTTCTGGTGAAAACATCAAGATGGCGGCTTTAGTGGAGCAGATGAGGAAGACTGGGCTAAACCAACCCCCTGCAGACGACTGTGAGTCTGGTCCAGGAGACGTCCGTGTGATCTATGCACAGACAGGAAGCTGAAGGCGGTCCGCTCCTGTCTGCAGTGTATGGCTTCATACTGTAAGACTCACCTACAGCCTCATTATGATGCTGCAGTGTTTCAAAAACACCAGCTGGTGGCGCCTTCTGACAAACTCCAGGAGTATCTCTGCTCTGAGCACAGCGAGGTGAAGAAGATGTTCTGCCGCACTGACCAGCAGCTCGTGTGTGTGGTCTGCTGCATGGACCAACACAAAGGCCATGACACTGTGTCCTCTGCAGCCGAGAGGGCTAAGGAGCAGGCGACGCTCGAGAACAGAAAACAACAGCTGATCAAAACTATCAGTGACAGTGAGACAGATCTGAAGAGGCTCCAGCAGGAGGCCCAGGCCATCAGCCGCTCTGCCCAGCAGGCAGTGCAGCGCAGTGGGAACAGCTTCACTCAGATGATCCGTCTCCTGGAGAAAAGACGCTCTGAGGTGGAGCAGCAGATCCGCTCCCAGGAGAAAGCACAACTCACCAGAGTTCAAGAGCTTCAGGACCAAGTGGAGCTGGACATCAGTGAACTGAAGAAGATCATCTGTGAGATGGACACTCTGTTAAACTCAACAGACCACAACCACTTCCTGCAGCACTTTTCTGACCTGACCAAAAAGAGAAGCATCACAGCCGTGTCCAGAGTCTGTCCAGAGGAACTATGTTACTTTGACTCTGTGACCACAGCCATGTTTGCTCTGAAGGAGAAGCTCCAGCTCAGTCTGACCCAGGGCCTCACAGAGGTGTCCTCAGCTCTGAGTGAAGTCGACACTTTACTGCCCTCGAGACAGGCCTTCTTAAAATATGCTTGTGATATTACTCTGGATCCAAACACAGTAAACGAACACCTGCATCTGTCTGAGGGAAACAGGAGAGCAACGTTCTACTCTGAACCACAGAACTATCCCGATCATCCAGACAGATTCAGATTCTGGCAGCAGGTCCTGAGCAGAGAAGCTCTGACAGGTCGCTGCTACTGGGAGGTGGAGATGAGAGGGAAAAAGGAGTTCGTTTAGCTGTGGCTTACAGAGACATCGATAAAACTTTTGGTGGCTTTGGAACTGATCATAATTCCTGGACCTTAGATTGGTCAAACAAAGTTATTCCTTTGTATTAAAGAAGTAAGATCCGAGGTCTCAGGTCCAGCCTCATCCAGACTGGGGGTTTTCCTGGACCACAGTGCTGGGCTTCTGTCCTTCTACAGCGTCAATGATCAAATCCTGACCCTGATCCACAGAGTCCAGGCTCAGTTCACTCGGCCTCTGCACGCTGGAGTCTGGATCTTTAGTGAAGAGCAGAGTGTGTATTTCCCCAAAATCAAATAACATTGTGCTTGGTGAAGGTAGAATTCCTGATCAGGTAGTTGTGAATAGGGCTGCACAATATATCGCACAAAGACCATATTGTAAAAAGCCACAATATTTAGCATAATCAGTGATGTTTTCCATCTGAGATTTTCACTTTTGTTTTGCGAACACGGCAAACAAAAACAAATGTGCAAAAGGTCAGTTTTAGTCATAATTTTCTTAGTTGAATTTTCTCGTTTTAATCCTGATTTAGTTTTTGTCATGTTTTGATACATGTTGATGAAAAACAAGTTGCTTATGAATACACATTATGTTTTGATTTAATTATATGTGTGTGTATTGATGTAACAATAATGTTGATGGTTTGTTGTATTTAACAGATATAACACAATAAAAGGGGAATACAACACATTTCTTTCATTTCCTTTTTTGTTTTATTTAAGACAAACATTCGAGTCATTCAGTTTTTGTAAAATGAACGCTCATTATTTTGCATTAATTTAGAATAGGCAAGATTTAAAATATGTCTAATTCCCATCTGTGTGTGTTGTGCATTGATTAGAAAGTTACACATTATTTTCAGTCTTTCACAGTTGATGTGGTAAAGAGAAAGTAAAGCTAAGTTGTTTTGTTCCAAAGGGCTCTGTGCACTTCTGTTTTCCAGCTCCTTCAAAGGTTGTTTAATAGTCGGGTCATTAATACAATCCAGCCAGCCAAATATTTCTATTATGTTAAGTAATACCTTTAACCTGTTTCCTGCTGTCCCCCATGATCAGGGGGCTAGGGGTAGGGTTAGGGTTCGTTAACCCTAATCAGGATATGATTAGGGTTAAGAATGGCAAATGTAATGTAAGTTAAAACAATGTAGTTTCTCAGTCATCCAGGTAGTTAAACTGTCAGCTCTTTTTGTGTGTAATGTAAGTTGTGTTTCACTCACACACATTTTTAGAAACTAGAAGGTCTTGGCTTTAAATGAGGTATCACACTGGCACATAGGCTGTAAGCTCTCCAGTCAATAAGCTTTGAGATTTGGATATAATTGTTAACCCTAATGTGGCAGTTAACCTAATCAGAAATGTAGTCTATACATCTTTATACGAGTCACATATTTCTGATTTTGATTGAATGATCCTTGAATTCCTTGACAACCATAGTTTTTATTAAATAGAATTCTTAGCGGAAACTTCCAAACTAATATGTAGTTTGTAAAACGTAGACTTGCCACAAGTTGCCCACAAGACGAAGGCTGGACACTTCTGTCCTAACAGCGTATTGCAGACACATACAATACTTTTCACTCTTCTACAAGAAAGGCCAATGCTACGTTTTTCCAAAGTGGTTTAAATGGCCAAACTGGAATCTTAAACATTGGCTTCTTACCCCATGTAAAGGAGAACATTATCACATCATTTAAACTATAATTTGCGTATGTTTTCTCTGTGTTCAGGGAGCAGAAGGACCCTCTTTATCTCCGGGACAAACTCTCTCAGAAACATTCCAAAGAACAGTTCGACGCCGCTCAGAAAGTGGAGCAGGAGTTCGGACGCTTCTTCACAGGTCGGTTTGAATTTTGAGTATTATTAATTCATCAAATGGTAAATCCTAAACCCCTCTGGTCTTGCAGGTGTGGTCCAGGGCGGCAGCGTCTCCTTCATCTGTTCTCAGATCCTCAGTTTGGTGCAGCAGGAGCAAAGCAAAGTGCTGTGGATCCCAGACGGACCTCCATGAAAACAAAAAGACACTTCCCCCTTTTATATTATAGACACTCTCGGCCAATCAGAGCCTGCTCTCAAATCACATGACTTTTTATGTTTATATTTATAAGAAATGGTACGAGCGTATGACGATGTGTTTAACGCCAAGTAGAAAATGTAAAGGAGCTGCAAAAGGCTGCAAGTGACTTTTTAAATCGGAGACTTTTCTGCAGGAAATGTTACAAAGTGTGGCTTTAATGAAATGTCCTAAAAGCTTCATTTTCACAAACAGAAATATGCAAATCATGTGCACAGCCATTACTAAATCTTTCGTAAATGAAGTCACTCGCGCCTTTTCGACTCTTAACCCCAACTATCGGCACTGACACTCACTCGTATAAAATACCGCTCTATGGATAGACTTGTTACAATAGAGACTAATTCAAGTAGACTGTTTATAAAAGTGGACACAATGGTTTTGACAATGAAGGTACTGTTTGCATGAGCTGGCTCCAGTGGACGTCCAAATGAATGAAGAAGCTTTTACAATGAGTTTAGTCTAAGGTTTAGTCAGTGTTCTTTATTATCAAACGGGAAAATTGCACTTTACTTACAGCAGTAGTAACTGAGAATAATGCATTTTGTAGTTGTTTTTGTTATGTTTTTGTCCAGAAAATAAGGTTAGTCTTGAGATTTTTTAATATCATGGAACATATGAGGTTTGTGGTTTCCTTGTAATTCCCTTGAGGCTGAAACAACTCATCGGGTTAAACGCAACCAATCGATTATTGAACTAAACATCAGCTATTGTCATCGATTGTTATCTGGACTATGAAACAGGCCATGTTCTCAGAGAAAGAAGTCTCATCACTCTGACAGAGCAGGAATTGCATCGGAATGACATGAAAATGATGAGAAAGTGCCCATCTCCTCGTGTCTAGTGTGGGTTGTGAGCGCTCCAGTCCAACCCCCAAAAAACATGCACAATAGGGACCATCTCCTGAGCAAGATCAGAAGGCACTGGTTGAAGGAGTGAAGAGAACAAGAGCCGCCATGGCCTTAACTACATTACTAATGTACTTCAATGTACGTTATTTCCATATTTTCTCTCAATGCAAAATGGCCTTGTGCTATTAAACAGTGTATATTTCTTTAGTGCTAATAGCTTAACTACTTTTATTTATTGAAATACCTTGTCGAAGTTTGATTACAGCTTTGGCAGATTAATTTTAATGACCGGTACATCACTCCTGCACCTTTTATCTTCATGCAACACATTTCTACCTTCCCTGTTTAAGGTCTTAAGGCGAGACGCTGCAGGTGAATAGGGAAACTTTTAAGATTTAGAGAAACCATTTGAAACTTTTGTTGTATATTACTGGCATAAATGAGAGAGAAATGTATTGCAAGTTTTCTTTAATTTTATGCTTGAAATGCCCAAGAGTTGCCATGTTTTTTCAGCGACACAATCTGAATAATGGATGGAGCCAGGTTTAAGTTTAAGGTTTATTTCGTTGACATATTAGTTACAAAGACTTTATTCCACAGAGGATTTTGGATTTCTTGTTTAGTTTTAAAATAAGCTGTTTTTTTAGTGGAAAATCTGTAAACATTGAAATTTCAAAACTCAATAAATTGGGCTAAGAAGTGGATATCAAAATCCCTCTGAGAAAATGGCCTTTGAAATGATATTAATAATGTATGGAGACATTGAATCAACGTACACATGTTTTGTAGTTAGGTTTTGTTTGTTAAGTGAAGTTTCAAGTTTAATTGCCAGAATACCTCAATATAATGAAACTTCTGGAAGCCACAACCTCCTGTTTGTCCACTTTACATTCAGTCTATGGTTATATTACACACTGAATTCTCCTCCTGTAATATCTCGCCAATGAAGTTTTACGCAGTTTTACACGGACACTCGACAGGACCACTACGACTCATTGTGTTTTTGTATGCACATCCTGCCCTCTAATTTATCTGATGAAAAAGCTTATTCACAGTAGCTGTAGCATTTATACTTATTTATAGTGAAAGAATCAGGGGCCTATAAAGACTTTTTTTTTATAACATATTTTCTGTTTTATCATTTCAAATATTTGTGCCAAGAAGGCAAAAAGAAAATGCGATACTTTTGGGTCTCTCACGATCAGCAGTGTTTGTTGTAGCCGTTGCTGCTGATGAAAGAAGGGATGTTTTTGTTTTTATTACTCGATGGATGGTTCAAATTACCACTGGGATTTTCTGTCAATCACTACATTTCAGATTCAACACGTTATGCTGTCGCCGCCATCGAAGGTTCGTAATTTCTTCTTCAGATGAATATTAAACATTACTTGGATAACAACTTAAGTCTGATTTGTTTTGTTTTTTTTCTGCCTTTTTTGTCACTTTTCTGTTTTGTTTTTTTGGGTCACATTTTCATTTTTTCTCACATTTTCGGTTGGAAAAACACGACAAAAAAGCAACACAGAAAAAGCGATAAAAACTGACAAAACGCTTCAAAAATGTGGCGCAAAGTTCCGATCACTTTTGTAGGTCTTAGCGTTTAAATTGCTCTCCAGACGAGAGGCTTTAAAGGAATAGGCCACCGTTTTCACATACTGAGTATGTTTCTTACCTGAGTTAGACGAGTTCATTTGGTAACCTGTTGGTCTCACGTGTGCCTTCTGTAACGTAAACACCGCACAGACGGCGTTAGCATTTAGCCTTCTCTTCTCCTCTATAGCTCGCAAAACGAGGTGAAGATTAGAAGCTAACAAACTCTTCCACGTTTTCCTATTTAAATATGGTTACGTGAAGTGTTACACCATAAAGTATAAATTACACAATAATTAAACAATGTGGATTTTCTAAGCGGATAAAAAGGGGAACTTATAATTGGTAAGCGCTAATAATAACCGGAGGAGTAATTCGAGACATCCGCAGCAGTAAGGTAAAGATATCAGCTACACGGATTGTCGCGTAAAAATAATACTTCTGGTATATCAGGGTGGCACAAGCCCCCCCCGCCGTAGAAACAGGGGCTTTTTATTTTGAAATATAATGAATAGTTAAGCCAGCAAACAGGATATGACATGCAGCCAGAAAGAACAAGTCGTCTTTATGGCTGAGTTGAAAAGGTTTGAAAATTCTCTTTCAAGAATTGAAGAAAAAAAAAGCTTTTTTGCCAACTCATAGGTAAGCTTGTCACAGCTTTTTGGTGTCCAGGGTGGTACAACCGATGTAAATATTTGGAAAATATTATTTTATTATAAAATTCTTAATTTGTTTTAAAGTAAATGTTTACAGCCATGCTAACAAATGCTAAAGCTAATGTAAGAGTCGCACATAAAAGCCCCATTTTAAAATTTGAAATTAGTTGGCTATGTAGGTGGTGCCACCAGACAGTCAAGTGGTGCAACTGCAAAAAATGTCAATTACCATCTACAAAGCTATAGGGATGCACTGATCCAATACTGGTAATAAGTATCAGAAGTCAATACTAAGAAAAAAACAATCAGATATTGGTTTAAAATAATGCCGATACTGAAACCGATTAACTGTTTCGTGATGACACCGAGCACCTGCAGTCCATGGTCCTCCTGTTTTATTGCTGATTACAAGCATCAGTCCAGTTAGCCAAATTACAGATGAAATTGTTGCAGAGCAGAAAGACTGTCTAAGATATACTTGGCAAAGATTTGAACCTTTGTACAAATCTTTTGGAAACTATTTAAATTTGAGAAAAAACTTGGTTGCGCCACCTGACACGTTTTTATACAGAGAAGAATACAATACATTAAAAATACATTTAAATACTTTTAATGTTTTATTTAACAAACAATAACTTGTTTAAACACAACATTATCGGCTAAAATATGCATGCCAATCAGTTTTGAAAAACATTTTTGAAAATATGTGTTTTTTAGAGCCTTTATAACGTCATTGACACCGTTTACGTGACTGAAGGCAGCACGTGGAGACCAGACAAGGTAACAAATGAACTCGTCAAAGCTAATGTTAAGAACATATCTCAGTATGTAAGGGAAGGGAAGGGAATCTTATTTGTATAGCGCTTTTTATATGACACAAGTTCACACCCAAAGCGCTTCACACATGAAAGGGAGGGGGGTTCGCATTCACTCCATGCTGATGGTGGGTATAAGCTAACATTTAGGTGGCCCACAGTTTCGCCCTCGGCAGACTGACAGAAGCGAGGCTGTGCTCACATCTGCACCACGGTCCTCCGACCACCACCAACCACTGCACACATAAGCATTGGGTGAAGTGTCTTGCGCCAAGGACAACAACGTAAAAACGGTGGCCTATTCCTTTAAGATTTGGGTAAAACTGAACTGGGTAAATTATTCTTAACAATAGTTGCTTTTAACACCTAACTTACACAAACAAATGTTTCAGCTTCTGTTTGATATATTCATTGATGTGGTGAGAGTGAGGAGTCACGTACCAACCTGGGTTGATTTGGGGGGCGCCCCTCTGAGCCGGTCGGCCATGATGGTAGCACACCAGAGGCGCCTCCAGAATTTCACGCATTCCTCACATTACAGAGCACTTACATTTTGGCGCATTCAATGTTTTCGGCGGGACAGAGACGGACCTACGAAAAGGAAGAAAGTAAAACAATGCAAATAAATAAGGCGAAAGAAAAGGACCTTACAGGAACAAGCTCATACCAAGCACAAAACCGCGGTATTTGGAGAAGCTTCACATCCAAGACATCGACCCACACGAGCTCCCTGCAGCGCAATGGCACAGAGACCTGGACCATTTACCTCCGTGCACAAACATGGACACAGTAAACTACCTTGTATTGGTGTAAGTTACTACACGATGTAGGAGTTTAAAAGCCACAAGTCTTTGGAAAGTTACGAGACTCTCAGCTGGTGAAAACAGCGTTGTACTGGCAAAGTAACTTTCTTCACCGCTACAGTTTCTTATTAATTGTAATTTGCACAACTATTATGATTTCAACAGAAGTCTTAATGTTTATGGCAGATTAAATATGATGTAATTTGCTGCCACTCTCAGTCTGTCAAACATTCATTTTGCCGTGTGGTTGAAAAAGTGCTGCAGACTGTAGCTCTCCTTCCTCCTTCCTTCTTCAAACCGGTTGAACTGTTTGCGCCTCCCACAGCTGTAACTCCGCTCCGGTGAAAGTGAAACTCACACAGTCATTGTCAAGAGGAGAAGTCATGGCGCAGAAGGCGTTCGATCAAGAAACTTTAACGTGTGCGATCTGTTTGGAAGTGCTGAAGGATCCGGTGACTATTCCATGTGGCACAGCTACTGCAGGAGGTGTATAGATGACCACTGGACAAAGAAGAGGGAAGGCTAAGGTCAGCTGTCCCGAGTGCAGAGAGAGCTTCAGTCCCAGGCCTGTTCTGGTGAAAACATCAGATGGCGGCTTTAGTGGAGCAGATGAAGAAGACTGGGCTAAACCAACCCCCTGCAGACGACTGTGAGTCTGGTCCAGGAGACGTCCCGTGTGATCTATGCACAGACAGGAAGCTGAAGGCGGTCCGCTCCTGTCTGCATGTGGTGGCTTCATACTGTAAGACTCACCTACAGCCTCATTATGATGCTGCAGTGTTACAGAAACACCAGCTGGTGGCGCCTTCTGACAAACTCCAGGGTATCTCTGCTCTGAGCACAGCGAGGTGAAGAAGATGTTCTGCCGCACTGACCAGCAGCTCGTGTGTGTGGTCTGCTGCATGGACCAACACAAAGGCCATGACACTGTGTCCTCTGCAGCCGAGAGGGCTAAGGAGCAGCGACGCTCGAGAACAGAAACAACAGCTGATAAAAACTATCAGTGACAGTGAGACAGACCTGAAGAGGCTCCAGCAGGAGGCCCAGGCCATCAGCCGCTCTGCCAGCAGCAGTGCAGAGCAGTGGGAACAGCTTCACTCAGATGATCCGTCTCCTGGAGAAAAGACGCTCTGAGGTGGAGCAGCAGATCCGCTCCCAGGAGAAATCACAACTCACCAGAGTTCAAGAGCTTCAGGACCAAGTGGAGCTGGACATCAGTGAACTGAAGAAGATCATCTGTGAGATGGACACTCTGTTAAACTCAACAGACCACAACCACTTCCTGCAGCACTTTTCTGACTGACCAAAGAGAGAAGCATCACAGCCGTGTCCAGAGTCCGTCCCAGAGGAACTATGTTACTTTGACTCTGTGACCACAGCCATGTTTGCTCTGAAGGAGAAGCTCCAGCTCAGTCTGACCCAGGGCCTCACAGAGGTGTCCTCAGCTCTGAGTGAAGTCGACACTTTACTGCCTCGAGACAGGCTTCTTAAAACATGCTTGTGATATTACTCTGGATCCAAACACAGCAAACGAATACCTGCATCTGTCTGAGGGAAACAGGAGAGCAACGCCAAAACAGAACAACAGAACTATCCCGATCATCCAGACAGATTCAGACTCTGGGAGCAGGTCCTGAGCAGAGAGCTCTGACAGGTCGCTGCTACTGGGAGGTGGAGATGAGAGGGGAACACAGAGTTGTTTAGCTGTGGGCTTACAGAGACATCAATAAAACTTCTGTTGCTTTGGACTGATCATAATTCCTGGACCTTAAATTGGTCAAACAAAAGTTATTCCTTTGTATTTAACGATGTCAGATCAGAGGCCTCTGGTCCAGCCTCATCCAGACTGGGGTTTTCCTGGACCACAGTGCTGGGCTTCTGTCTTCTACAGCGTCAATGATCAAACCCTGACCCTGATCCACAGAGTCAGGCTCAGTTCACTCGGCCTCTGCACGCTGGAGCCTGGATCTATAGTAAGAGCACAGTGTGTATTTCCCCAAAATCAAATAACATTGTGCTTGGTGAAGGTAGATTCCTGATCAGGTATTTGTGAATAGGGCTGCACAATATATCGCACAAAGACCATATTGTAAAAAGCCACAATATTAGCATAATCAGTGATGTTTTCCATCTGAGATTTTCACTTTTTTGCGAACACGGCAAACAAAAACAAATGTGCAAAAGGTCAGTTTAGTCATAATTTCTTAGTTGAATTTTCTCGTTTAAATCCTGATTTAGTTTTGTCATGTTTTGATACATGTTGATGAAAAACAAGTTCTTATGAATACACATTATGTTTTGATTTAATTATATGTGGGGGTGTGTGTGTGTATTGTTGTAACGATAATGTTGATGGTTTGTTGTATTTAACAGATATAACACAATAAAGGGGAATACAACAATTTCTTTTTTCATTTCCTTTTTGCTTTTTATTTAAGATTCGAGTCATTCAGTTTTTGTAAAATGAACGCTCATTATTTTGCATTAATTTAGAATAGGCAAGATTTTAAAATATGTCTAATTCCCATCTGTGTGTGTTGTGCATTGATTAGAAGTTATACATTATTTTCAGTCTTTCACAGTTGATGTGGTAAAGACAAAGTAACAGCTAAGTTGTTTTTGTTCCAAAGGGCTCTGTGCCTCAGCTCTTCAAAGGTTGTTTAATAGTCGGTCATTAATACAATCCAGCCAGCCAAATATTTCTATTATGTTAAGTAATACCTTTAACCTGTTTCCTGCTGTCCCCCCTGATCAGGGGCTAGGGTAGGGTTAGGGTCCGTTAACCCTAATCAGGATATGATCAGGGTTAAGAATGGCAAATGTAATGCAAGTTAAAACAATGTAGTTTCTCAGTCATCCAGGTCAGTAATTATAAAAAAAGGTGAACAAACAACTGGACTACTTTAAAAACAACTGTCGCTCTTTTGTGTGTAATGTAAGTTGTGTTTCACTCACACACATTTTTAGAAACTAGAAGGTCTTTGCTTTAAATGAGGTATCACACTGGCACATAGGCTGTAAGCTCTCCAGTCAATAAGCTTTGAGATTTGGATATAATTGTTAACCCTAATGTGGCAGTTAACCTAATCAGAAATGTAGTCTATACATCTTTATACGAGTCACATATTTCTGATTTTGATGAATGATCCTTGAATTCCTTGACAACCATAGTTTTATTAAATAGAATTCTTAGCAGAAACTTCCAAACTAATATGTAGTTTGTAAAACGTAGACTTGCCACAAGTTGCCCACAAGACGAAGGCTGGCACTTCTGTCTAACAGCGTTCACAGACACATACAATACTTTTTCACTCTTGCTACAGAAAGGCAATGTAAGTTTTTCCACAGTGGTTTAATGGCCACTGGAATCTTTAAACATTGGCTTCTTACCCCATGTTAAAGGAGGCAACATTATCACATTTTCATTTAAACTTAATTTGGTGTTAATGTTTTTCTTTTAGTGGTTTGCAGGGAAGCAGAAAGGAGCCTCTTTATCTCCGGGACAAACTCTCTCAGAAACATTCAAAGAACAGTTCTGAGCGCGCGCTCAGAAGTGGAGCAGGAGTTTTCGGAAAGGGCGCTTCTTCAGCAGGTCGGTTTTGAATTTTGAGTATTTATTATTCATCAAATGGTAAATCCTAAAGCCCCTCTGGTCTTGCAAGGTTGGGTCAGGGGGGAGCGTCTCCTTCATCTGTTCTCCAGATCGCTCAGTTTGGTGCAGCAGGAGTCAAAGGCAAAGTGCTGTGGATCCCAGAGGACCTCCATGAAACAAAAAGGACACTTCCGCCTTTATATTGATAGACACTCTCGGGTCCAATCAGAGCCCTGCTGCTGCAAATCACATGACTTTTTTATGTTTATATTTTATAAGAAACGGTAAAGAGCGTTATGAGCGATGTGTTTAACGCCAAAGTAGAAAATGTAAAGGAGCTGGGCAAAAGGATAAGTGACTTTTTAAATCGAGAGAGACTTCTGGCAGGAAATGTTTACAAAAGTGTTGGCTAATGAAATGTCCTAAAAGCTTCATTTTGCAACAAACAGAAAATATGCCAAATCAATGTGCACGCCATTACTAAATCTTTTCGTAAATGAAGTCACTGTCGCGCCTTTTCGACTCTTAACCCCACTATTCGCACTGCCACTCACTCGTATAATAATACGCTCCTAAAGGATATTACTCTGTTACAATAGAGACTAATTCAAGTTAGACTGTTTATAAAAGTGGGACACAATGGTTTTGATAAATGAAGGTAAACTGTTTGCTGAGCCTGGCTCCAGTGGACGTCCAGCATGAATGAAGAAGCTTTTACAATGAGTTTAGTCTAAGGTTTAGTCAGTGTTTTTTATTATAAACGGGAAAATTTGCACCTTTTTTACTTACGAGCAGTAGTAAACTGAGAATAATGCATTTTGTAGTTGTTTTTGGTTATGTTTTTGTCCAGAAAATAAGGTTAGTCTTGAGATTTTTTAATATCAATGGAACATATGAGGTTTGTGGGTTTCCTTTATATCCCCTGAGGGCTGAAACAACATCATCGGGTTAAACGCAAACCAATCGATTATTGAACTAAACAATCAAGCTATTGTCAATCGATTGTTTATCTGGGACTATGAAACAGGCGCATGTTCTCAGAGAATAGAAGTCTCATCATCTGACAGAGCAGGTAATTGCATCAGAATGACATGAAAATGATGAGAAAGTGCCCATCTCCTCGTTGTCTAGTCGGGTTGTGAGCGCTCCAGTCGCAACCCCCAAAAAACATGCCAATAGGGACCATCTCCTGAGGCAAGATCAGAAAGGCACTGGTTGAAGGAGTGAAGAGAACAAGAGCCGCCATGGCCTTAACTCATTACTAATGTACTTCAATGTACGTTTATTTGCGCATATTTTTCTTCTCAATGCAAAATGGCCTTGTGCTATTAAACAGTGTATATTCTTTAGTGCTAATAGCTTACTACTTTTATTTTTGAAATAACCCTTGTCCGAAGTTTGTCACAGCTTTGGCAGATTAATTTTAATGACCGGTACATCACTCCTGCACCTTTTATCTTTATGCAACACATTTCTAACTTCCCTGTTTAAGGTCTTAAGGCGAGGATCGCTTGGCCAGGTGAATAGGGAACTTTTAAGATTTAGGAGAACCAATTTGAAACTTTTTGTATGTATATTACCTGGCATAAATGAGAGAGAAATGTATATTGCAAGTTTTCTTTTAATTTTTATGCTTTGAAATGCCCAAGAGTTGCCATGTTTTTTCAGCGACACAATCTGAATATATGATGGGTAGCCAGGTTTTAAAGTTTAAAGGTTTTATTTCGTTGACCATAATTAGTTACCAAAGACTTTATTCCACAGAGGATTTTGGATTTCTGTTTAGTTTTAAATAAGCTGTTGCAATAACCATTGGACATTTCAAAACTCAATACATTTGGCTAAGAATTGGATATCAAAAATCCCTCTGAGAAAATGGCCTTTTGAAATGGACTATTCCCAGAATAACGATCTGATGGGAACATTGAATCAACAGTTTACATAGATAAGATATATTTAAATTATGTTTTGTTTAAAGTGGAAAAGTTTCGTTTAAGTTGCCAGAATACGCTCAATATAATGAAACTTCTGAAGCCACAACCTCCTGTTTTTGTCCATTTTAACATTCAGTCGCATGGTTATTATTAACACACTTGAATTCTCCTCCTGTAATATCTCTGGACCACATGAAGTTTTACGCGAGTTTTACACGGACACTCGAACAGGACGCACTACGACTGCATTGTGTTTTTGTTGCACATCCTGCCCTCTAATTTATCTGATGCAAGCTTATTTCACACGTTAGCTGTAGCATTTATACTTATTTTATAAGTGTAAAGAATCAGGGGCTATATAAGACTTTTTTTTTTTTAAACAATTTTTATTCTTGTTTTATTCATTTCAAATAATTTTGTGCCAAGAAGGAAAAGAAAATGCGAGTACTTTTGGGTCTCTCATCGAGTCAGCCAGTGTTTTTTGTTGTAAAGGCCGTTGCTGCTGATGAAGAAGGATGTTTTGTTTTTATTACTTCGACTGGATGGTTCAAATTACTACACTGAGGATTTTGTCAATCACTACATTTCAGAATTCAACACGTTAATGCTCGTCCC